>JAUEPT010000087.1:0-216838 GCA_030435635.1 Armillaria borealis | reverse complement strand
GTCCATCTTTGTCGGGAATGGCGAGAATGACATCTTCAGCCATCTGTTTCTTCAGCTGCTGGAACGCCTGGTTCTGCGCGGCGCCCCAAGTCCATTCTGCTTTTCCCGTGAGTTGGGTCAGAGCGCGTACCACCTTCGAATAGTTCTTGATGAACTTGCGATAGAAGTTGGTGAATCCCAGGAACGACTGAAGTTCCTTCTTTTTCGTCAGTGTCGGCCATTCTGCTATGCCGGCGAGCTTGACGGGGTCCATGCGTACGGATCCTTCGCTGATGATGACGCCTAGGTACTCGGTCTCGAGGACTTCGAACTCGCACTTCTCTGCTTTGAGGAACAACTTGTTCTCGTGCAGGCGCTGAAGTACTCGTCGTACGATGCGTCGGTGTTCGTCGAGATCCTTCATAAAGATCAGGATGTCGTCGAGGTAGATCGTTACCTTCCCTTCGGAGATGAGATCTTTGAAGATGTCGTTCATCATCCATTGGAAAGTCGCGGGCGAATTGGTAAGCCCGAAGAACATGACGGTGGGTTCGAACAAGCCCCGATTCGTGTGGAAGGCGGCCTTTTCCTCGTCACCCTCCTTGATCCTGACGTTGTTGTATCCCCAACGAACGTCGAGCTTGCTGAAGTACTTGGCTCCCTGAAGCTTGTCGATGAGCTCCGAAATGAGCGGGAGCGGGTATCGGTTCTTGATGGTCATCTCGTTCAGCTTCCTATAGTCCTGTACTGGACGCAAAGAACCGTCCTTCTTCTTGACGAAGAAGAACGGTGAAGCGAATGGAGACTTGGAGTCGCGAATGCGACCAGACTCCAGGTTTTCATCGAGGAACTTGTCGAGCTGTTCCTGTTCGTTTCGGTTCAAGGGATAAACCTTGCAGTCGAGCGTCGACTTAGGCGTTCGGGATCAGCTCGATAGCGTGATCCCAGGCTTCCGTTCGGGGAGTTCGTCGAAGTTCTCCTTGGAGAACAGGTCGCGGAAGGAGCGGTAGTCGGGTGGTACCATCTCCTCGAAGGTCTTCGTGGGTTTTCTGCGTGAGCAGCGGCGGCGAGGTCGTTGGCGTGATGAACGGCGCGGATCTCGAGTTCTTCTTCCATGTTGACGGCGAGAATACGGTCGCCGTCTTCAAGTTCGTCCCAGGGGTCGTCGGGATCTGCGTCGGGGAGAGGGAAGGGATTCTTGACGCACTTGACAGCGTCCGAACAGAATGTTCCCGTCTTCCAGTTGACCGTCGGGTTATGACGTCTTCAACCAATCGTGTCCGAGGTATAGATCTCTGGACCCCTAAGTCCGTGACCGCGAAGTCGATGCGTTCGCTGTGGTCACCAATCTTCATGCGGCATTCCACATATTCGGTGATGTCGCCCGCCGCGTTGCGGGTTCCGTCGGCGTTGTAGACGCGTACTGGCGTGGCTACCTTTCGGGTGTCAAGTTGGTGTTCCTTGACGTATCGTCGGTTGATGGCGCTGGAAGGTACAGCCGCTGTCCAACAACCCTCTCGTTAGGAGAGTCTTCGTCCCTGTACAGGGGTTCAGCTGGACGTCGATCGTGAAGTCCCTTTCGCTGGATCGTGCCCTCCGAATGTAGAGAGGCGGTTCGCGGAGCTGGTAAAGCTGCTCCCGGGCTGTCTCTCCTCCGAGGCGTAGAGCGGCGAGGAGTTCGGGGGTGAGTTCGGGGGTGCGGTCCTTGTGCGTCCACACGAAGAGTGCAGCACGGGCGGCGTTGTCGTTTCGTGCTTCGCGGATGGCGCGGAGCGTCCAGTCTACCTCGAAAGGCTTGAACCACCGACCCTCATCTGTGGGAGGGGCTCGGGATTCGGTCGTCGGTGTCGTCGTTGGCGCTTTGACGATAGTCGGGGCGCTTTCTTTAGCGAGCCAAATCTGGAACGCTGTATCGTCGTCTTCGTCAGGTAACTTCAATGACTGTTACCTGGGGCCCCCTTTTTACCGCCTGGGCGCTAGCAGCTTCCTCCTGCGGCAAAGATGGCACCTTCGCCCTTCCCTGTTCCTTCAGGGGCGGGATGCTACGGTCCCGGTCAGAGTGTATCAGACGACCGTCCCCTATGTCGAAGAGTCGATCGGGAACGGAGGGGCGAGCTTGAACCGCGAACGCGGGATTACCAGTTTCAGCCCCTGATTCGTCAGTCTTAACAGCTGCCTGCCTTTTTATCCCCATCCCGGGGCGAACAACAGCCCTCGCACTCATCGGAGTTTCGGATCGTGTCTTCTTGGCGTCCCGCGACAAGGGAATTCTCCCTTCAATCGCGTTCGACGGTCGTCCTATCGGCCCATCCGTCATGCGGGGCAAGCTCGCATTGTCGATGGGTGCTACTATGGTGGGCAGCTTATCGCCTGACTCTTTTGCCTGTTGCCTTTCGGCGCGTGGGCTACTCGAGCGGTGGTTAGCCTCAATGTCGGAGGCGTCGTGGGGTTTTGTGGCCGCGTCCCCGTCCTCGTTTGGAGAGGCGATTGAGGCCAAGTCGTTGTCGTCGTTGTCGGTGTCGTTGCCTTCTACCTGTAGTAAGGCGTATCGGTTGGTTGATTCTAAAACTGGGGTGCTAGTCGTGCGGGAGACGTTAAAAGCGGTGAAATTCGGATCGGGTATCGAATGCGTATGTAAAGTGCGTTGTAAATACAAGTAGGATTGAATGGAGTACCTACGAAAGAAGAATGAGACCGTCCAGCGGAACACGAGCGCGCACCAGTATGTAAGTCCTTGGCGGTACTAGGGGAATCGGACCCTAGACCGCCGCTGCTTTTACCTCCTCCTTCACCTCCTCGATCTTGCTCTCCGTCACCGGTTCACTAACTTGTAGCGACCGGATATCTCGGTGAGTCTTCTTGTCGGGGCAGTCCCGACCTAAGTGTCCGTGCTTACCACATCGGAAGCACAATCCTCTCGCCCTCATCTCGCCGATCTCCATCGGTATCCCTTGCCCTCCATGCGTCGTCCATTTGCCGCTGGAATCGCGGCCGGCTCCACTGCTCGACGGTTTGCTCGTCGACGAACTTGTCGCGCCCCCTGCTGCTTTTGCGTAGCTGCTGGGGGCGGTAGTGTTGCCCTTCTGGGGAGGTCGCTGTTCGCGACTGACTCCTGGCGCCTTGGTCGAAGGCCCACTTCTTCTGCCTCTCGTCGTACATGGCGCAGGCGCGCGCCTTCCACTCTGGGTATGTTTCGGGAATGTCGCGCCCGAAATCCGCGATGATCTTGTGTACGAGTCGGGGAGTCCGATGCGTACGGCCTTGACGAGTACTCCTCGCTCGGTCTCGTCGTTTCGTCTGTTGGCCAACTTGGCCCTCTCTTTCGAGCTCGTAGAAGTACTGGGTAGCGGGGAGCTTGCCCATCCTCAGCTCGAACATCTTTCGCTTCGTGGATGCCTCGGACGCGGGATCCCGGAAGCGTTCTTCTATGAGGCGACGAATTCGGCCCAGGTTGGGTACCGAAATCGTGCGGGGTAGTGTTGGCGGCCCAGAACTCGGGTCGCTTGTAGACCCACCAGTCCTTGGCGGCGCCGTCGAAGAGGGAGGCGGCGAAGGTCACGTACTGGGAGTCGTGGAGGAAGTAGGAGGCGAAAGCCTCGAAGTAGGCGAGGCATCGCCGATGAATCGTTCGATGTCGTCGTGGGCCCCCTTGAACGACTTGGGGTTGGATCATGATGGGCTTGATCCCGAGGTAGGCAGGCGTCTGGCGGGGCGCTGCCGTTGGCTGTGGCTGCGGTATCTTTCCTTCCCTTGCCAGGGGGAGGCGCGGGACGGAGTATCGGTCACTTCGTTCGTGAAGCGGCCGATAGGGATTGGGGACGGATGGTCGTCCGCGGGCGGGTTTTTTCCCGTGGGGGTCGTCGGGGTCATCGTCATCATCGTCGTCGTCGGGATCCGGGGGAGGGGCGGCGTTGAAGCCCCAGACTTTGTCGAAGCCCATTGCCTCATCCTGGGCGGCCTCGTACTCGCGTCGGAGCTGCCTTGCTCGCATCCTTTCTCGGTGGATTTGAGCGCTGCTTCCGCCCGTTTCCTTTCGGCGGAGCTTGGTCGAGGAGGCTGGTTAGAACCTCCTTCTTCGACGTCGATGGGGACATCGGTGTTGGCGTCTCCTCCTGCGAGGAGGAACGCGGTTCTTGGGCCACAGTACGTGGCGGGGTATCGAGGGTTGCTGGGTGCTCTGGGAGCCATTGGCCGGCCGAAGGCGTTGCGCGGGGGTGAGTCGGGGAGTCGGGGGGGTGAGGCGACGAAGGCGTTTGCCCTGAATGGGCTTCCGGATTCGTCCTCAAACCTGGTGGGGACTGTCCAGGTCGGGTCGATCTCCCAAGTCCCTGGCGAGGACGAGGAGGACAGCCGCGAAGGCCAGCTGTTCGTCGACGGTTCTTGGGCGTAGCCCGTGTAGTCGGTGCCCTGCGGCGGGCGGGTAGAGGCTCCGATCGCGGTTGGCGATGGCGCGGGTTTCTTCGTTTGTGGTATTATCGTCGGCATGGAGAAGACGATGGTCTCGCTCGCGGGCGAGGTATTCTCCCATCGTGGGTCGGGGAGGGGGGTTGTTGTTGGGCGATCGTAGTACGACGTCGCGCCATCTAATCTCCCAGGCCGCAGTGCGCTGGGGACCGAGGAGTTCTCGGTCGATATCAGCCAGACTGGGCCATTCGTAGTCCCCTCCAAACTCATTGAGGGGATCGTTTCGGTTTCGGGGGGCGGGGATGTGGGTGATAGGGACCTCGACAAGAGTCGAGGAGTCAGATAATGGCTGCTCTCGCTGCCGGGCGAGGGCGACCTGATCGTCTCGGTCTCGCTGCTCGAAGAGCTTGGCGAGACCATCCAGGGAACCGGCGTCGCTGGCCGATTCGTTTGACGGGGGTGTCGTAGGTCGTGGGTGTCGTAGGTGGGGTGGGACGTAGGTCCGGCGGGGAAAGGAGTCTCCTTGTCGGGGACGAGGACGGGCATCTGATACCCGGGGACGTGCTGCTGCTGCCACGAGTATCCGCTCGGGGCGACGGGGAAAGGGGTGCTCACCTGGCCTTGGTAGCGGCTCGTAGAGCTGCTCGTAGGGGGGAGCAGGGTCTGGAATTCGTACGAATTCCCGGAGGAAGGCGCCGTGCTCCTCGGCGGAGGTTGGGCGAGCATCCTGGCTGCCGCTGGGGCCAGGCGTTGGACTTCGGGGGATCGGTTGCCTCGGTGCCTCCCTATTCGGAGGGAACTCGGGCGAGGAGGGAGGGGGGGAGGCGGGAGGTTGGACCGAGCGTCGACGAGCGTGTTCTCGTCCAGGCTCGAATCCCGTGGTGCGGCGTATCTGCTGCGGGGCGTCGGGGTCTGGTGCCCATCGGGCGACGTAGGGTGGTACATACCCGGCTGGGAGGAAGGGGTACTGTTGGGGGGCGCGGTGTCGTCTGGTGCCTAGACAGCGTCGAATGTTGTCCTCGTAGGCTAGGACTAGTAGCCCTACGAAGAGGGAAAGTATGAGAGCTCCTCCTAGTGCTGTGACAAGGTTGATCGTGTACTGTTCGTCGTTCATGGGTTGGGGTCCTCTTGGTCGTAGTGGATACGGAGGAGGAGGAGAGGAAGTCTCGAACTAATTGTTAGGCTCTGCCTGACACGTGACCTTATTAACGTAAGGCGTAATAGAGCTGACTCGCGTTCGGTCAATCACTCGTATTAGCGCTTAGTCAATTGGTGCTAATCGCAGTATTGGCAAAGTGTAGATAAACTTTAGTTCGAGACTAAGGATATACAGTCGAGAACTATACTACTTATATACTAAACGTCGTATGCTAAGAATAGATCAATGTCCGTGGTTACCGCAAGGGAACCGTTTGTCAAACGTAAGAGAAGTCGTGCTAGGCGAGCAAATGTCGCAAGCCGTAGTAAAGGTCCGGTAGTCGTTCATTAGAGTCGTGTCAATGACGTAGGCTATGACGCAGCCGCGGTCCGGTATCTGGTAGATAAGCGATGAGCGCCGAAGATAAGATATGATTAGATAGGCGCTCGAGAGATAAGATAAGGAAAATGGAAAAATCGTAACAATTATCTTTCCTTCCCCTTAGGCCATTACAATGCCATTATAATCTCACTTTGGCAGGATAGCGACTCCGTTAAAACTACCAAATAATATTCCACTTAATGACATTATTATCCTATTAAATTCCAAATGCGGAATGAAATACAAGGCCCTTTCCAATCAGAATAATATCGGCTTAGCACGGCATTCCAATTATATTCTAAACGACTTATAATCAAATATTATTCAAATTGCTGTGCCGACTCTTTTCTGGCAATGCATTGTCAGCCTTCCAGCCCAATTTCGACATTTTAAGCATTATAATGTGTTGAAATGCTGATACAGAATCTCCGACATGTCACACAGACTCCCAGCTGTTGAAGAAATCAGTGTGGTAGCTATACCCCATAGGATTTCTGTTTGTGGGAGTGGACAAAGTTGCATTCAGTGTGTGATGTTTAGTCATATTATGACATCACTGATCAGGCCATTTCATGGTCAACATTTAAGGACACCCTCTGTAGTATTGCCTGCCCTCTGTGTTGGCTTGTTCTTGTGTCATTTAGATGGGTATTCATGCACTTTACATATATGAGGCCTAGAGTATAATATATGTGTGAAATAAAGTCTAAATTAGTTACCTGGCTGATGTAAGTCAAGATTCTTCCTCAAACTCTGCATCTTCTTCTTCATACCAGTCATTTACTACCTCCCGGGATGTATCCTCACTTCCCTGGAACTGAACATCCTTCTCATTCAAGGCCTCAAGCAAGTTTAGATGCTCTTTGAATATGTTTTCAAGGGCTATCCACTTGTCATCAAGGTTCAAGACATGGCTTTTCAGCAGAATCTTGATCCTATCACCCCAGAAGCATTGAAGTTTCTTGAGCTGGTCATCAAGCCTCACTCTTGTCATTCCCGGAACTCTGATTTTGCCAATGCCTAAAATCAGAAGGATACCATCAAGTCATGCCTGGAGCTCATTTTCCTTTCACCTCTTTTCCTCCACTTTCTTTCTCTTCATCTTGACAAACCTCTTGTCAAACTCAGCCTGCTTCTTTTGTCTCTTAGCCTCCAATCCACTCTTATCCAGACAATGTGCCTCTGTTATGATATGGGAATAGTCAGCATCATTGAACATGGCATTTATGAAGGCCTGAGTATGATTTTGGTCAAACATGGCCAAGGCTTTGTACTGATGCAATGTTGCTGAATGATTATTCTGTGCATACACACAGTATAATCCCAGGGCACCCTTGTTTGCATTGTTTGTGGCTGGCATCCATGCGAGGTGCTTTTCTCTGTCTGTACAGCCAACAATCAGACCACTGATGTGCTCAGTAACGGTGAGTGACAAAAGACTAGTGGGTGGCAATGAACACCAACCAGCACTAAACCTCTCACAACTCTACACTATCACCAATTGATTGAATTCAGGTGTTTTGAGTATGATAGAAGCACTCTGCAGACTCAATAATCAATGGAAGTTGTTCAAAAGACATTTTATTCATTACTAGTGAGCTTTACAAATGTATTACTCACACTAGTGGGGTGGGTAAGACACAATTGAATGAAATGTGACTTGGTTTGAGCTACTGCGCTCGCTGGGACTATGACTGCTTTGAACTACTGGCTCTCTTGGCCCTGTACTACTTCCTACAAGTGATCTGCACTTGACTAGTTTGCACTCTTGGCTTACTAGTGGCACTCTTGGCCTAAGAATAATACTTTAACTTCGAGAAACTGCAAGCTTTACTTCGGAGCACTCTTGGACCTTTGCAGGACACAATAGTAGACTCAAAGGGACTTCAATTCACTCAATTCTATAGATGACTTAGCAACTAGCAGCCACTTTGTCGAGGTTAAGCACAAAAGCCTTTAATTGGAGGCACTAGACTCTAACTAGTCTGTCACAATCATAGGGATGGCTTGCCTGCCTGTGTGAGTGACTATTCTACTACTTATATACTGTAAGAAAATGTACAAAGCAACACAAATAGCTACAATAGTGGGGTATTTTCAGTTGACCCACTAGTAGTATCGCATCTAAGTCCCAGCTTTACTAGTCACATACTGCTGTAACTATTAGCTGGAAGCCTCAGCTACAGTTCTTTTATCATCACTAGTATAGGATAGATATGCAAATGTATTGTTACAAAATTGCAAAATCTAGGTATGAACATGTAGACAGCATATCACCACCTGGTGCAAATTCCAATGTGAATCGAATACATGTTGCCTGCACACCAGTAAAAGTTTTTGTGAGCAATGGCTTCATCTGTGGTAGCATACTTTCACCATAGAGAGTGCAGATAGCCTGGATGACTTCAGATCACTCCCATTTCTTCCCATCAAGAGCTGCCTCAATGTATGATTCTGGATCACATTTGAATGGAGGCACAAGGTCTGGGTTATCAATTATTTTTTGACATAGATCTCTGACCTCCACATGTAAGGGACCAACATCTAAGATGTTCAAGTTCTTAGCACCAGGGCCTCTGACAAGGTGCATGTAAGGATGTGTGATAACCTGCTGATAGAGGGCTAGGATTGTGAGTTCAGTAAGTGTGGTTGGATCTTTCAATGCATTATACATATTTAACTCAATATTTGTCCAGGCACTGGTTGTCTTTTTATCCTTCATGAACTCCAACTCGATGTATTTCTGCCGCTGTGTTACCAGTTCACCAGCCACTTTACTGTAGCTCCCAAAGCATGTATTGTTGGTCTGTGGGAAGCACCAGAACTCTTGACCTAATTCCTCTATGAAGTAATAGACATGAGTATCTGGTTGTCCCTTCTTGTTGAAGCGGTTGTTGAATATTGCATCAGACAATGCAGCTGCCTTTGCACCACCACATGTTGATGTCTCCAAAGTGGCAATCTCTGAGTCATCAACTGGCTTGGATCCTTTCTCTGAAGATAAAATCCAATGGATAGCCTGTGCATTGTACTTGTTTGCAAGCAGTATTGGTCCCAGCAGACTGAGCTCCTTCCAACTGGCCATCATGGCAGCATTGCCTCCTTGAAAACTCTTCTGATCCTTATGCATACAGCATCCTGACCAGAGATACAAGGTGAGTGTGCACTTCTCTTGTTCTTTGAGTCCTTCAAGTGCTATCTCTCCCAAACTTCACATCATTGTGCTCACAGTCACAAGGTTATGAGCTGCACAGTCCTTGGCTGGTAGCACTTGCCACACCTCCAATCCTCCTGCATCTGAGATCTTTGTCTGATTCCATTCCTGTAGGAGTGTTATAATCTCAGAGTATTCTTGATTCAGCAGGTTGGACTCTCTCAGGTCCTGCAAGGTTTCTTCATGCTTCCACTCATGCATAGCCTCTGCAGTCTTCTTCTCACCTGATGCATGGTCACTATTTATGCCTTGAAGCTTACATGCAAAAAGATATCAGTTGAATTGATTTCCAGTACTGTTCTTGGCTAATGGACTAGCACTGTAGGCATTATCCACTTCACCCAAAAGTGTCAACCATATTGCTTTGGAGACTTTGCTACTGTGATCAATGGTGGAAGCGACTCCCAGCAGGTGAATTTGAGGTTTGGCTAACAGACTGACCTCACTGTCAGTTGACTGCTTGTATGTGGGTGTTTGTATCTGAATGTGATGTGACTTGTAGTTGACATAGCATCATGAGGTGCTTCAGTATGTGCCATTTTGAAGCCCAATTGGATCTTTGCAGCCACTAAGCCCTCCAGGACTGCCTATGAGACAGTCCTGTGGCTTATGATTTTTTGTATCTTGATACCAAATAATGCAGACACCTTGATAACCTTGTCAACCTTTCTCTTTGTACAACCATATCCAACTAGCATGTGTGCTAAGGCCCATACCTTTAGCATGTAGCATCCCTTACATGAGATTCTTGCAAAGGTAGGAGTATTTCAAACTTATTCAATAGCACATTCCTGAATGCCTAGTGCTCAAGCACATTAGGCCTTCAAACCTCAAATCAATCTCCATAACTGCTTCAACTCTTCCCTCTGCTTGCTACATGTCTGCTGCAGATGTTCCACCATTCTATCATGGTCTGCAAGTAAACCAGTCACACAGTTACTAGCCTGTGATGCATGCTTTGTAATTTGTTCCACTTCACCATGAGCATGTTGGAGATTGGAAATAATAGTGGTGAGCATGTTGTGGAGCTGAGTGTTGGAACTGGTGAGCCTAGCATTTTTTCAATGTTCATTTCTGAACTTCTTTTGATATGAATCACCACAAGCAATAGCTTTCTTGTACTTCTCTACTGGCATAGATTTAGGGGGAGGAGATAGCTGGGGAGGCTGAAATGGTGGTATATTCTCCTTGTCATGTTGTGCAGAAGCACACTGCTTAAGGAACTGCTGTTTTTGTGTGGGACTGTGCCATTTCCTTGACATTATGCTATTGCGCACTATAAATTAACAGTTTAAACCTGTTCTGGTTGCACTTTAATGATTCAAATGGGTTATTCATAATAGTATAGCCTTTGTACACACCTAGCATCAGTGATTTAACATATCAGAAGGCTCAGGACAAAGTTACGAGGGCAATACAGTTCTCTGCAATGTGTTCAGAATGCATGATATCACACTAATTAACATTACATTACTGATTAGTCAGGGTCTCGTTATGGCCATCAAAGTGGTACTTTTTCAATGGTTTGTGCCTCCTTCTGTCCTGACTTTTGGGTGAAAAAGTACTTTAGATGTAAATTTAACCCAATTGGGCAGAGGCTTTGGATTGATTTGGTCTCCTTCTGTCACTGCTTTTGGCTAGCTCTTTGGTATTTAAAATTTTTTATAATTGTTTCACCCAAAACATTTAGATTACAGAATAATTTTTTATTGTCTCTCAAGTTTTCATAGAAAAGTGCCATATCCACTCATAAATGTATTAGGCCATCACCCTGGCCTGTTTGAGTCCTATCAAAGCTGGTGCCAAATATGACCACATCATGATCAGTTTGCAGGCATTGCCCACCTCCACTTTTTGAAAACCTATGAGTTTGTAAGAGCAAGAAACCACACAAAAATAGACATGGGATCCTCATACAAAAGGCTGCCAGGGTGTCATAGTCTCACCTTGCTGGTCCCGAAATCCCTACATAACCCAGTAGACCTGCAAATTTTTGGTTGGTAAGTGACAGTTTTGACAAACAGGAGACATGCAGATACATCCATGAAAATCTGAGGAATTGTTATAGGGTAATTCAGGTCATCGCACATCCCATTGTCAGGTCCTGTCTCAGAAAACATGACATGGGATTTATAGTCTTCTGAGTCCACATTCTGTGACACTGTCATCAGTCAGTGTACTCTTCCAAGAGAGGTGATTATGCACACAAACCTTTTCATCTCAACAGCTTGAAAATTTCTGCTTACAGATTAGTAAGATCACATATAGATGCAGATGGGATATACAATTTGTGATCATATACCAGATGAGCAGTCCTGGTTAACAGGCAGCTTGCTTTACTTGGTTGACACTCTATTAAAATTGAGGCAGAGGAAGGTGATTGCCTGCTGTGTGATCTCCTACACATTGATACACTTGGTATCAGGCTACCCATAGATTTTGCAATTTTCTGTCAAATAGTGCAGTCTACGAGTGATACAAAGAGCTATAGTGAAGGCTTTGCACTGATAGCTAAATATTATATGAGATATTGAGCAAACAAATACAGAAACGGACCTAGAGACAACATCTAGATGAGTCAACTCTACCTGCCTTTAGTATTCTATGCTATTCCTATATACACCAAGACTATTATAGTCAGAACTTGGGGACTTGTCTTTATGAAGTACAAACATAAAAACAAAACACAGAATAACTAGATTACTCATTGCCTTGACATATTGAATGAACCTAGAATAAAGGGCTAAGTCAAAATGAATTCTATTTTGAGATGAACTTAGTCTAGAACATGAATAACACTGGAATAACTGAACAGCTGTTATTTGGTGAGATAACCAACTAGATCATGCAGTGATCAAAGTAATACAGTCTCGGACCAATGATCAATGGTTACATCCTCAAAATACCATGCAATCCATAGTATTGAATGGTATACCACATGGCAAGCCATGAATGAGGAGCAAGGAGTTCCTATGGACCACAAGGGCACTCCTTGTCAATAGAATAACCCATAGCTGTTCCATTGAACTGAATAGAAACCACAGACAGGCACAATCCTTATAAATTAATTACTCATCATTTGTATTGATACTTAAAGCTCATACCATAGTTACATTTAGATACAAGCTCCTATACCTAGATGATGAATTGTATAAATTAGCAGTGATTAGATGCATAACAGCAGGAAAGCATTCCCCTTGTGTTTGTGCTAGTAGCATTATAGCTACCTAATCAATCACTGGTTTTATTGAATATCTTTCACTGAAGTGAATTAAGTTTACTAAGTCAATCCAAAAGGGCAGCTACAGTAATCTAGAAGAACTAAGTAGGAAGAAGAGTCATCCCTGCATTTTCACTGTGCTAGTTCCTAGAACTGCTCTGCATCCAAAGGCCTCATGCTCCAAAGCGAACTAAATTAATCTAGATGT
Source organism: Armillaria borealis (assembly GCA_030435635.1). Lineage (NCBI taxonomy): Eukaryota > Fungi > Basidiomycota > Agaricomycetes > Agaricales > Physalacriaceae > Armillaria > Armillaria borealis. The sequence continues at coordinate 204,294 of JAUEPT010000087.1, read as the reverse complement.
GCTAAGTCAACCACAGACTGAAGACATTGCCTAGTTGAAGTGAAATAAGCCCTAGAACACTTTAAGTTCAAGTAGTTGATGAGTCAGTGAACTCTTTGCAAGTCTCATACTTGAAGTCAGGACCTGTGTGTTCTTTGTAGAGTCTGTGTACTCTTTGTAGAACTTTTGTTCTTTGTTGCAAGTGTGTGTGCTTGTATTGTAATCAAGTCTGTGTACTCTAGAGCTATTGTGCTCTTTGTAGACCATCTAGGTCTTTGATTGTTAGTTGTTGAAGTGTTCTCTAGTCAAGCTTTAAAAAAGCTCTCCTAGACAAAGTCAATTCGAGTCTGAACCACTCATAATTGTATCCTACCAATCTCACATTCATATACCTCACTACTGAGACTAGTGTATCTTGTGTAAACAGCTTTAGAATTGAATTGAAGCTACCTTTGAACAAATTGAATTGATCATCACTATCTAAGTACACCATGATGATGTGCTCGGTAACAGTGAGTGGCAAAAGACTAGCAGGCGGAAATGATCTCCAACCAACACTAAACCTCTCACAACTCTACACTATCACCAATTGATTGAATTCTGGTGTTTCAAGTATGATAGAAGCACTCTGCAGACTCGATAATCAAGGTAGGTTGTTCAAAAGACATTTTATTCATTACTAGTGAGTTTTACAAATGTATTACTCGCACTAGTGGGGGGGGTAAGACACAATTGAATGAATGTGACTTGGTTTTGAGCTACTGCACTCACTGGGACTATGACTGCTTTGAACTACTGGCTCTCTTGGCCCTGTACTACTTCCTACAAGTGATCTACACTTGACTAGTTTGCACTCTTGGCTTACTATTGGCACTCTTGGCCTAAGAATAATACTTTAACTTTGAGAAACTGCAAGAACTGCTTCGAAACACTCTTGGCCTTTGCAGGACACAATAGTATGCTCAAAAAGGACTTCAATTCACTCAATTCTATGGGTAACTTAGCAACTAGCAGTCGCTTCATCGAGGTTAAGCACAAAAGCCTTTAATTGGGGCACTAAACTCTTGTTAGTCACTCGCAATCGCAGGGATGGCTTGCCTGCTCGTGCAAGTGGCTATTCTACTACTTATATACTGTAAGGAAAGGTACAAAGCGATACAAACAGCTATACTAGTGGGGTATTTTCAGTACAGTTTTCTTGGCTAGTCACAAAATATTGAGTAAAAGCACGCAATAGTCGGTCTAGAAACTGCTGCTGGATGACTAGTGAGCCACGGAGCTATGCCAGCAGTTTTAGGTCACGCTCTTGACCCAGCAACATGCCACTAGTGCCGAGGTTAAACGACTAGCCATGCTCCCGCATCCGTAACGCAGTTGGCCGTGATCGAAAGCGCAGTCTGGCTAGCCTTGTGTCCCATCATAACAGATCCGATCGCACTAGTTGGATCTAGATGCGAGGTTAATCCAGTTGCTAATTCATTTCTAAGTCCTGCTTCGAGATTGCTGCGCAACTAGTTAACCTGACTTAGGCATTTATGCCCTGATCAGCTGGCTAGTGACTGAACTTCACGAGATCTGTGTATTCTGCTTCTTGTTTGGTGCGCTAGTCGCGTTACTCATCTACTAGTGGCCTGTTATTCATTAGTCTGGCTAGTATTCAAGTTACTAGTACTGCCAGCTGGTAGATTTGACCCACTAGTGGTATCACATCTAAGTCCTGGCTTCACTAGTCGCATACTGCTGTACTATCAGCTCGAAGCCTCAGCTATAGTCCTTTTATTATCACTAGTACAGGATAGATGTGCAATTGTATTGTTACAAATTCGCAAAATCTAGGTGTGAACACGTAGACAGCGTATCAATGCAACAATGTCTCTGACTTGGAGTGCCACCACATGATCCTGGTTAACTCTGGCACCCTCACCTCTGACAATGGTTTGGTTTTAGCATTGAGCCTAGGAACTCTACTTCCTGGATCTTACATGCATGACTGCTATCCTAATTACTGAAAAAGAACTGATTTTAAATTGTAGACCATCAATCTTCACATCAAGCTCAACAAATCGAATAATTCTAGTGACAGTGCTGGGGCCACTGGTTCACTTCTACCTACTGCTAGTATAGTAAACAAGACTCAACCTATCAGCACCTCTGAGTCCAAGCTCCTTCATACTACCTCCAAACATGACATGACTCAGTCCCCTTCAATGTCTTCTCCTCAATCTAAAATAACCATTGCAAAGTCAGAGTCAGATGACTGGTCCCAGATGGAATATGACTCACCTACCATTTACCAACACTGGTGTGAAAACTACAGAAAATTGGGTTGGCCTTACCCTGAAAAACCAGACCTGCCTTCACTGACATCTCACATTCCAAGTCAAGTTGGATTGCCCAAGGTACACCATTTTCAAACCAAGACACTGGACTTGAACTTGGAGAGTCCAACTTACTGCTTGCCAATGCCTGTCTGTGTCTTCAGGGATATGCCTTCACAGCCTCAGGCTGTGGAAAGCCAGCTGTATGTGGAAACCCCAACTCAAAGGACTCAACAGCCAATCCCACTGCTTCACATTGCCAGTCACAGTGTCAGAGGACATCATAAGGCTCAGAGAGCAACAGTGTTGCCAAGTCCCAGTCCCATGGCAAAAAAACAGTTCTACAATGCTCTGAAAGAGGCATTAACTTTCCCCTGACTTGGAGGAAGAGAACGATGAAGTTGACTAAGTGTCAAGCAATACTAGTACTGCCAGTGAGGATCTGGTAATGCAGTGAGTCTAATACTTAGTAGGGTAGTAGTACCACTAGACATAGCTATATGATGTGCTGAAATGAATTATTGATTTTATCTGATTTTCTACTGCTACTACAGTGACATCAAATGCTCATGCCAAAAGCAAGCCAGTGTGACTCCGAGTCAGGGCTGTGTGATGGCATCTGTGTAATTGCAAATATGCTACATAACCCTAGATAGAGGACTGAGAATTATAAAAGCTCATTGACACTACAGGTGGCTATGGTAGACATAATGGTTATATGGGTCCCTGGTAGCCTCTGGTAGGCACCGGTAAAACCCAGGGCTGATGGTAACCCAGCGGTGTTTATCATGGGTAAAACAGTTTTCCTGATGAACCCGGACCTGGATCCACATGTCAAGTGTGCATATATTGTTCCAGTCCAAACCCTCCCCATGTACTACTAGTAGCGCTGAATGTCCTCCTCTCACTGACACATGTCAGTGCCTGCTTTTGCCTTTCTCTCCTGCAACTTTCTCTTTACAATGCAAACTGTGTTATATGGTGGCCTTGATATACAGCATGTTTGTGTTCTCAATGCACTATTGGTGTTACTACTCTAGCATATCTCATACCCTGCATACTCACTCACATGCACAATGTCCAATCTCTGATTCTCTCCCTTCCTTTGACACCTCCTCACTCATCTGTCTATGCATGCCAAGGATGAGCTTCCCACATAGCTCGACAGCTAGACCATCATTGTCTCCCTCTTTTCCTTAATGAGAAAGATGTCTCACCACTACCTATATAACTCTAATGTGTACCCACTTTCTCTCCACACTCACTGCATCCGCTGTTGCCATTCTCACCTACTCCAGCGCCAGCTGAGGATTTGTGCATGCACACAACCGTAAATTCCTGATCTAACCACCCTCGAGGGCTGTCCACATTCTATTATGCTCCTCAGGCCCTCTCATTCTCTAATCAACATGCCTATTACCATAACCATGCATATATATGCTAATTTTTGACATACAGCTCATCTAGCCAATGTGTGCCCTACCCTCAAATATGTTGGCTTTCTGAATGGAGTAGAGTGGCACCATCCATCTCTGTCGCTACCGACTCTCCCTCACTCCTGCTTCTCACTTTCGACGATGATGTGCTCGATAACAGTGAGTGACAAAAGACTAGTGGGCGGCAATGAACACCAACCAACACTAAACCTCTCACAACTCTACACTATCACCAATGTATTGGATTCAGGTGTTTCGAGTACGATAGAAGCACTCTGCAGACTCAATAATCAAGGGATGTTGTTCAAAAGATGTTTTATTCATTACTAGTGAGTTTTACAAGCATACTACTTGCACTAGTGGGGTGGGTAAGACACAATTGAATGAATGTGATTTGGTTTTGAGCTACTGCGCTTGCTGGGACTATGACTGCTTTGAATTATTGGCTCTCTTGGCCCTGTACTACTTCCTACAAGTGATCTGCACTTGACTAGTTTGCACTCTTGGCTTACTAGTGGCACTCTTGGCCTAGAAACTGCTCCTTACAAGTGATAACACTTGACTAGTTCACACTCTGGCTTACTAGTGGCACTCTTAGCCCAAGAATAATACTTTAACTTCGAGAAATTGCAAGAATTACTTCGAAACACTCTTGGTCTTTGCAGGACACAATAGTATGCTCAAAAGGGACTTCAATTCACTCAATTCTATGGGTAACTTAGCAACTAGTAGCCACTTTGTTGAGGTTGAGCACAAAAGCCTTTAATTGGGGGCACTAGATACTGACTAGTCTGTCACAATTGCAGGGATGGCTTGCCTGTCTGTGCGAGTGGCTATTCTACTACTTATATACTGTAAAGAAAGGTACAAAGTGACACAAACAGCTACACTAGTGGGGTATTATTGGTACAGATTTCTTGGCTAGGCCTGAAATATTGTGCATAAGCACGCAATAGTCGGTCTAGAAACTGCTGCTGGATGACTAGTGAGCCACGGAGCTCACCTAGCAGTTTAATTTCGTATTCTTGACCCAGCAATGCACCACTAGTGCCAAGGATAAACTACTAGCCCCGCTTCCGCATCTGCAATGCAGTTGGCCATGATCGAAACTGCAGCCAGGCTATCCTCATGTCTGATTGTAACAGATCTGATCACACTAGTCAGATCTAGATGCGAGGTTATTCCATTGCTAATTCATTTCTAAGTCATGCTTCGAGATTGCCGCATGACTAGTTAACCTGACTTAGGTGTTTATGCCCTGATCGGCCTGCTAGTGACCGGACTTCATGAGATCTGTATATCCTGCTTCTTGTTTGGTGTGCTAGTTGTGTTACTCATCTACTAGTGGCCTTATATTAATTAGTCCAGCTAGTATTCAATCACTAGTATGGCCAGCTGGTAGATTTAACCCACTAGTGGTATTGCATCTAAGTCCTGGCTTCACTAGTTGCATACTGCTGTAACTATCAGCTTGAAGCCTCAGCTATAGTCCTTTTATTATTACTAGTACAGGATAGATATGCATTTGTATTGTTACAAGATCGCAAAATCTAGGTGTGAATGCGTAGATGGCATGTCAATGATCTCTTCATGAAGATGTGGTGTTCCTCCACCGCCTCCAAGGAAACTTGCTCCCTTGAGGGAGCAAAAATCCGGAAGCCAAGAGCAGCGCTTCACATATCCTATGCAGATATATTATACCCATACTCACTTGCATGAATATCATCCTCCTGCTTGATCTACCTTCCTTTGATCTACACTTGGCGCCATCACTATGTCATATCGAGTTTCATAACACTCGGCCATCTGGGAAAGCTGAAGCTGATCTTCTCATATGATGGATGACTGGTTAGATTAACATCGCTGCCTTCTGTTCCATCACTGCTCTGCACTGGCTATGACTTGTGACTTCCCGAGCCCTACTTCAAGTTGAAGTTGCGCCCTATTTCTCTCCACATTCACCACTTTTCCTCTCTCCCATGTCGCCATTTCATCCTTCCTGCCGATTCGAGACCCATTCACATGTATAGCTGTGACTATACTTCTCTCTGTGTTATTGAATCCTCCATCCTTCTATGTTCTCATTCCTCTTTGTGTTCAAGGCCATGCATACACATGGAGGAAAAACTCTCCATAGTACTGTCATTGTCTGCCTTGTTAGTGAGGAGGGTGAACAGTCCAGAATATGCATAAACCATGGATGACAGAGAAGTTGCAACTGTTCCATATCCCAGCATGAGCAAGGACACAGTTGACAATTAGCCATGTGGACCACTCAATAACGGTCAATGAACATGCTATATAACGAATGTGTAGTCCCCAACCGGGTAGAGTGATGACATTGACCAATGCCAATGCTTCCCCTCTCTGCATCTGTCAGGTGATGACAATTTCTATGTGAAGAAAATTCATTGTGAAGTTTTGTCATCTCCTCCTTGGAAGCCTGTTTCATTGAAGCATCAATGGAGCCTGTAGTGCAGTGTTTTGGCCTCACCAACATCAATGCTGACCCATTCTTTAAATTGGGTCTGGGGAAGGAGAGCAGTTCGCTTGCAAAGATGCAATGAGCAGGTTGAGTTAACAAAGATACTGGGAGAGTGCTGATGACAGTGGTGACTAGTGCTCACACATATCTGTTTCTGTTCTTGCTGTTCAATGTGATGCCGCTGCGTAGATCCTGTACCATCTCTATCATGACCACCAGTTGTATTTCTGATTCATACACATATCTTCACCTTTATCATGCTTCCCAGACTCATGGATTTATACTGAATACATGTTATCTTCTTTCAAAAACATTGGTACTGCTGATCTAGCCATGATCCAAAAATTTCTTGCTGCCAAAGTGTTGATGCCTATATCAGTAATCTGGACCCATCTTTCTTTTTTACATGCTCATATTTGGGCACTAGAAATTCCATGTGGTCACCTGCATGGTACTATGCTGGCATGGAGCATGGCCATGCAGCCATGCAAGTTGTCAGTTGAACTCCAGTTGAACTCAACTGTATGTAATATATGTAGTGCACTGCACAATGCTCGTGAGCTTTCGTGATGATATCCTTATGTTTGTTTTGTTTTTATTCTTGAATATTCCCCAATGAAGATACTCAATTGGAAAATGACACCAAAGCTGCACCTCCGGTATCCACCAATTACAGTGTTTCGCACTTTGGGTCTATGGTTTTTAGTTACCAGTGTATCTTAAATGTATGTTTTTATAAGTAGGAGAAGCTTAAATGTTCAAATTTTGGTGCTTTTCCATACCAAGTACTTGAAGATCATAGAGTAATGCTGTGGACATCAATTACCTATCAATACAACATCAATATAGCTTCAATGTGTCAAGTACTGATTCAACCAGTCATGGAGACTAACTTACTAATGACTGTATCCTAAGTGAAGATATGCCTCAACCACGCAACCTACCACGCAGCCATGCAGCCACGCAACCATGCAGGCACACCATGCAGGCACACCATGCACCGCCACGCTGATAAGCTATGTGGCCACACAAGCCACACAGGCACCAACACGCAGGCTCACACATAGATCATGTAAAGTCCATATGTGCTCTTGAATAGTATGTTGGAACTCATGTACCTATGTGTTAAATATGTTAATATTGTACACTAACAATGAATCAGCATGAGTTTTCCTGATAGTCATCATAGAGAACACCTTCTTCTCATGCTATCTTGAGTGATAGGTGATCCCACATCGTGTATCTTACAACTTCTCACTTAAGAAACTACCTTTATGGTCTTTTTAACCCGTTGATGCACCCAAGAAATTGTTTGATTCAGCGGTAATGCTATCAATGGTCATAAAATCCTTCAAGACTGGCCATGACAGAAATCTGGAGCATTTCATTAGGCTACATATTCTTAATATGATCCCGAGAAGGCAGCAACAGACAAGAATGGACACGTTGAGACATGCTCGAAGGATATTTGATCATCCCCTGTGATGTGTCAACCACGCTGACAACCATGCAGCCACGCTCCATGCAACCACACAGGTGACCACACTGAATTCTTCTTGCCCCTCATATTTCCTTCTCTTCGTCACACTACTCATGTGAAGATTATACTTTTAACCAGGGGATGTTACTCTTGCCTTGCTAGCCATGGGTTTTCGAGTTCTCTGTGCATGTGTTTCTTTCTCTTGAAATTGCAAGGACCTTTCAAGTTTCTACATTTCTGGTGCTATGTCAAATTAACTGGTGCATCAACTATGTCCTTTACTGAGCATACCATAGTGCAGTTGTTCATGCATTATCCGATAGACCGTAGGCTGGCCATGCCGCAAATGTGCGGAATGACATTCGAATCTTGCTCACAGGTTATTAGGTACAGAAGACTGCATGATGAAGTTATTTGCAGTGAACGGGTTGTCGGCAGCGACCTCTTAATATTACACTGCCTTCTTGCTATTCTATGCAGTGGAGATCATATTGTATGGCGACCTCTTTATATTTTGGTATTGCTAATTATATGAAATCTTGTAGAGTTACTCCCCCTTTCTAATAGAGGATGATCATTGATGTTCTACATCTTCTTCACAAGAAATTCATTCGGTTGAAGGAGGAGGTAGGGAGCTACTCTTCATCCTCACCGACAGAGAGCTATTCCATCAAGAAGATGAAACAATGATCACGAGGTAGAGGATGAGGGTGTTGCAAAAACATTCATGGTGCTGATGTAAGGTTGGGTGCATGTCTATTTCTTCCACTCTGCTATACAAATTTCATGATACATTCACGTACACACATATATCATTCCACACCTAGCATAATACAGGGCATTGAAAGTTTTTGATGATGGTGTCAGTTTTTACGCCCTTCTTTGCACATTGTAAAATGAGAAAATACCCTCAGTCCATTGTTCCCCAGGACAAAAAGCTTTTTCAGAACCGAGAAAGGCCTCGCTACATTCAAATGTTTTAAGGCTTTGTTTGTTAACAGCTAAATGCAATGGCTATGCAGATGAGATATGTAATAGCACGTCAGGAAGATCAGATGAAGCTTCTGTGAGTGCATATCAAATATCGAAGGTGGAAGAAGCTCATGCTGAGGAGGATGGGGTAGTTTCACAACTGGTTCATGACTAGATGGGGATTCATCATCGGGTTGAAGGATCAAGTACTGAGTTATGCAATGATCATGCACTATCAGGTGATAAGTTTTCACATCAGCAAAGTCGAAGCAAGAAGTTTACCTTGAGATGAGGTACATGAGTTAAAGGAGTCGAGTCATGTATCCAGCGCAGTTCAAGCACAGATATACCACACCTTGAGAAGACAAATGCTTTCATGCCTTGTAGTGAGAGTTGCAGCACATAGAGAAGGTGTATTACTGAGACGGACAATCACATCTCTCTGATTCTCGATGCAGCACAACCGATGGGGAACTGGATATGGAGTACCTGCCAGATACCTTTAGGCTGTGAGACTCACAAGGGGAAATCGTGATTATCGATGGATCGCAAGACTGATAAAAGTCCTCACCAAAATGTGAATGAGCACATATCATTTGGGAAAGAGTTCCGTGATGATAAATTATTATGGGTGGCCCTTCCCCACAATAGGGCGAGATAAGACGAAAATGATAGTAGACACCATTCCTTTGCACTGGTTCCTCGATGATTCCAAGGGTTCAGTCAGGGTACTGTAATCACAGCAAGTGAACGACATGGGAAGCTTATTCAATGGTTTGAAACATGGAAAAGAAGAGCGATGTCAGCGGCAAGATCGGGCTGATGTCATCATTTTTATCCTTTATGGCAGGGGTTTTTTCGGCACTTGATTCTTCTCATCCCCACCAATTCATCTCTCGACTCTGTGAGCATTCCAATAGCAGCTGACTTGACAAGAATTTGACGGTGAAATGGAATGGTTCATTCCTGGACATTCCGCTCCGACACACTCTTGATTCTTCTCTCAGAGCTGTCGAAGAGGATATGGACAATTTTCAAGCTGTCGCAATGAGTGATGGAATGAGTCAGAGCCGTCATGGTGAAAGGGGATGATAAGATGATCTAGATGTCGGCGCTGTCAAGCAAGTTATTGATGGATGACATATGTATGTGAACTCGGGCCAACGACTGAGGAGCATGCAAACGTCATGCGTGCATACCGCATTCAGGTCCCACCTCTCTCTCCATACCGCCCGTCTAAGCTGTTGCATGACACCCCACCTTTGCTGGTATAGGGCCTGGCTTTGATTCTCTCGCTCCTATGCACGTCATTGCCTGCACTCGCCCTGCTCTCCCACAAATTTCTCTCTGCAGCGCAGGCCGTGTTATATAGCGACCTAGACGTGCAGGGTGTTCGGAATGGTGACGCGCTGCAGGTATTCCTCGTTACACAGCGACATCTCACTTCTCTCATGCACACCCTCCGCATCCCTGCATCAGCGTTGGCACAAACTCGGGCATATCTCATACCCCACATACTCACATGCATGGACAACCTCTGCTCTTTAACACTCCCTTCCTTTGATCTGCACATCATGATCCTGCGGCACCACTCTGCATTTCGATTGTGCCATATCAAGTTCGGGAACACACCTCTCTCCAGGCAGGCCGAGGCCGAGCTCCTCACATGGCTCGATGGCCAGACCAACATCATCTCCCTCCGTTTCCCATTCCTGCTCGATGACGATGACGACGCATCACCACCTATGCCACTTCCCACCACTCCTACAGGTACCCCCCTTCTCTCCGCACCCACCATGCCAACCCAACCATCCATGCCTCCACTATCACCACTGCCACCTACTCCAACGCTGACTCAAGACACGTTTACGCATACAGGCGCCACTCTGCTCCTGATTTTGCAACCGAAGATGGCTCGTGACCCATGAAATCTGATTATCCTCGTGCCTTCTCATCCTCCAATCGACATGTCTATCACCATTTCCACCCCAATCTATTCTGCATTTCGACCTACGGCTACCCTGGAGTCCCTCCCTTTGTCCATTCGTCATCTTGATCTTGTCTTCAAGTCTGTCGGTAGGCGCACAGAGGAAAAGACACTCCGTACTGCCGTCGTCGTATGCCCTGACGTTGAAGAACTCGAAATACAGGGCGAGGCCAGCGAAGAGTGCTGGTGTTTCATCATTCCTTATTTCACGTCCCTTCGAGTCCTGGACATGCATAAATGGGGATAGCACAAGTGCAAACAGTGAAAGAAGAGCTCGATGTCCGGTTTTCCCTCTCGAAGTGAGCTAGAACGCCATCACCCTCAACGATTGGTGACTCCCTCTACTCGATGGTCGTCAGCGACGTTCTGCTCGTCTAGCTGACGTGTGCCCTGTCCTCCAACGCTTCGTCTTTTCCAATGGACTAGAGTGGCATCATGCATCTCCCTCACTGCCGGCTCTTCCTGCTCACGATCCTCACCGTTTCTCGTAATCGACGATCTCTTCACAAGAAAAATCGATTGTGACATTCCCACTGTGCTGCCACCGCTGCCGAGAAACTTGTTCTATCGAAAGACCAGAGGTTCCTCAGGACATAGCCGGATGAACATCATTTTGTCCACGCTGACAGCGGAGACAATGATCTGTCTATTAAACCTGGTCCGAGGAAGAATAGTGACTCGATGGCAGATGTGACATGACCTTGAGCAGGTGCATGTCAATGTTCATGGCGCTGGAAAGATGGTAATGGCATTGATGCAGTTTTCAGTATGTGTCTCTCCTTCTCTTCATTTTTGGTATACACAATGATAACATTGCCTTGTAGATCCTGCACCGATACCTAGCAAAAAATGTCACTCGCCTCTCTTCATCGCTCGTGTATATACACTGTATGTTGGTTATCTGACAACTGTCTCATGCCCAATTGAACAAGGAAACAGTCTTTCATCCCACCCGTCATTTGCCTCAAGAATGCAGCGGCAATGCTCATTAAGTGCAAGAAGCATATATACATCAAAATATTTCCTTACCGTACCTCGCGTATGTATAACTTATTAAACCTTGTTCACGAATGGTCTGGCCAAGCAATGAGGCTCGAAGATTTTTTGTCTGGCATAAGCGCTGTGTTGATAGTACCGAAGCAACTACACACGAATCTATATTGAAACATTCAACAGAATTGCGAACTGCGAGACCTGTGTAAAGTCCTGCCAGAAACAAGAAACGGCATGGTTCTCTATTGTACTTATCCCAGACCACACAATACACCCTTCTCAAGATCTCGTTGCTGAGGTTTCCAACTCGGCCATGTCTATGTGAAAGTATTTAGTTGCGGGTAGATGGATAGATTTAAATGAGGCACCTACCCAATTAATGTATCTCTTGCAACGAAGACACTTTTCTAAAATGTCAACAGCATGCATCATCTCCTTTTTCAAACGCTCCACCTCGTCATCAGATAGCCTCCTCCGGAAATCATACTTCTCAATCGAAAACTCGCCTGACGACCGTAATTCCGCCAAGATGTCAAGCCAATTGGTGTGTTTAGGATCGATTGAAGCCAGAGAGTTCAGGATAGGATGTGGCAGTACACCACTGTTAACAATGGTGGCACAAATGGAGCGAATAGTCTTTGCTTGATGGAGGTCATCAATATATGAGCTAGGGAAGGTCGCATCAGGTTTTTCATTCTCCTTTTTTGTCGCTTCCGACAGGCCGGTGAAGTAACTCGTCACTCCATTGATGGCCTTTGGGTGGACATATGCGTGGCATGCAATGTAATCCCAACTGCATTGGTCTCGGAAAGCTTCGTACGCTTCCTTGACACCCCTAGAGAAGCCTTGACCGAGTATATATATGATGAAGCAATTTACGTGGTTAAAATCATCACGTGGGCACAATTGGATGTGCCCCTGATGACATGGACGGAATTCTGCCTGTGGCATACACCAAAGAATAAATTTACCCGGTTGTGAAAATTGCCAGAGCTTGGCGATATTCAAAAATAAGGATGTTGTGGCCCATTTTTCACGGGGTACAAGGACATGGAAACGGGGTTCTCGATGCATCAGTGATGCCACGCAGTGAACAGCATCCTTGGTATATCTACGCCATAGAACCCGAGCCAGAAAGGGCCTATGATTCCCAGAAAGGAATAAATCAGATGTGATGTAAGCACCTATTTCCTGGAATACCTCGGCATCGAACTTCCGGAGTGACTTGTTAAGGGGGTGCACAATTCTGTTGAGTGCAGGTACTGCGATACGCAATAATTGCCACTTGTAGTCATCAAGAACGAAACGATGTTGGCGTGAATGAACGGTTGACTGAGTGCTGTCCGTGTTGCGCAGTGAAAATTGCATAATGAAGAACAGAAGTGCCCTTTCACTACTCTCGGATTCGTTCAAAGGGTGTTCGGGAAACAAGGAGAGAAGAACAGTGATGATGTTTCGTTTATCAAGCTGTACTGCGGCATCCGCCAGAGTGCAAGCGGGAGATGTGGAACGATTCTGTTTGGAGGGATATATGGCTTGTAGGAACCACAAATACATCTCGCTTGTGAAATCGGGTCCAAAGAATGTAGCGGAGTCCAAAGGGCCATTCCTAGAAGGATGTGTGTAGTTATACAATAACCCGCAGGGAAACGTGTTATTGTAGATGTCTCTCCACACGGCAGGATGATGAAGACAATTTTGCTTTAAGGCGGTGATGGCGAGTTTATTCATCGAATATTGGCCCCCATCTACCTTAATATAAGGTGGATCTTTGTATGTAGACAGAGTTGTCAACAATGGACCTGAAAATGACTTCATTGAAAAATTCAGCTTGTGCTTTCCGAAGATTCCGGATGAGTCCCGCCGGCATAACTGAGGGAACAGTCTCTCCAACCGGAGGAGTGGCTCAATCCTGCGGCCGATATTAGGAATATCCTTAGGAATCCACCGAGTAGACCCTTCCCATGTCAGCACCATACAATCCATCAACAATCTTTCCTTCTCATACTTTATTTCATCCCAGTGAGACTTGAAAATCTCCTTAGCCTCATGGATGTATTCCAAAGGCAGTCCAGAGAGAGCATGGATGACGAGATGTCGGATGGCCGAGGTTGATGACCCAACATATAACCAACGAAGTGCATTAAGATCATGTTTGACACGTGAACATTCTGCATCATGGATCTCAAAATCCTCCAAGGTTTTATTTTCAGCAGGAAACTTGGATGTCAGCAATGACATTGCGCTCTGGACTGTGGAGGAGTGCCGAAGTATCCACATAATGATGGCATACCCAACCGAAGAGATGGGTGTCTTGTATGGACACTGGGGGTAAAGTATGGAGAGAATGTTGGTTATGAAGTAGGCCATAAAAGTGGCCAGGGATAACATTCCTATCGCAAGTGCAATTTGCCACTGTAGTGGTAATAGAGATAGCACAAGGCCGACGAAAAACAGGGCAAGGGATAGGTGTAACATGAGTGGTAGGAGGCGAATTAAGGTGCTGACACGCCATTCGATAAGACCTGTATAGCGAAATTGTCGAGTACGGCTGCGAACCTGGGGGTCTCCAGCAACGGGTGAGAGATAATGACTATGCCATTCATCTGCAAGAACAGCCAAGAATGCGTATGAAAGACTGAGGGTAAGACTCGCCAACCAAAGCCCATTTACCCACGAGTCGAGACGTTTCGGAGTGAAAGCAACGGTAGGGTCGACGCCTGATGTTCTGATGGTGTCAAGGGGAGTACCGTTGGCTATGGCGCGTTGTATATTGATCTGATCAAACACTAAAAGTGCAGATAATTGCTGATAATTTGGCTGAAGGTTCGTTAGGGATTGAGCGATGAAGGTGCTGACGACTGCCGAGAACAGTCCCGCCTGTAGGATGAACCAATGAAGCTATTTATTACGCAAGTTACTGAATCACTCACAAAAACGAGGAGGATGTTCGTTTCTCCTCTGTGAGCTTCACAGATCTCCCTGTCACGAATCTTGCTCTCCTGCAAATACGCTCGCCAAATGCTGGACATTGGCGCCGCTTCTTCAAAGGGTTCACTCGGAGCATACCCTCGGGAATCAACTGAAATCACTTGTGAGTACAGCGGGAGCTATGAGCGAGACACACGTACCAGTTGGCACCCCGACAGGCACGCTAGTAGATTGTGGCGTCAGACCGAAAATTGTTTGTCTTCTATTCCTCGCTCGAGGTCGCGAAGATTCCTCCACAGGCAAGGGTTGAGGCTCCTGTGTCTCTGCTGGGGTGATACTCCGTGCGGAAGACTGTGAGCTTTCAGGCCTATCGACTGGATTTCTGGAGCCTCGTGGGGTCTCGTTTGAATCATCAGAGGCTCTGGCAACTTCTTGGACGAATGCATGATCCGGTCCATCGTCATCTCGACTGTCAGAGGGCATATTGTGTTCAATTCAGCAAATTAGCGATGGGAAAGAGAGAGAGAGAGAAGATGCCACGAGGCGGTAAGAAAAGGTGACACGTAGCAATGAGGTCTAACGTTGACGTGTTCGCGGGATCTGCTGTTTACGGTGGTAGAATTAGTCCCGGTCCGCATCTCGTACATCATGTACACGATGAATGGGTTTACGTACCGCTAGCGATTCCCCATTCGCTCTGTTGGACCCAGCAAGACGGATACAGCGGCAGATTATTCAATGTACTGATATGCTGAATTTATCCTTGCAGTATCGGACTTGCGGGTACGAGAAGAAGAGACATTATAGGCAGATCAAGCTGGAAAGCGATTGTGAGGTTCAGGATCTTACGGTCCTGAGCACGGAGGCAAATGGGAGCGACAAACGGAACAGAAGAAAGCATCATTTCAACGAAGCTTTGTCAAGGAAGTCTGACACTGTTGTAAGAATAAATCGATACCGATGAGAGCGAAACTGTTTCGCTACGTTATATCTTAGTCGGGCGGGAGTCTAGCATTAATCCCTAAAAATAAAGAATAGAATATCAGCCACAGTCATACGTTATGACGCGATGAGTATGTACATTAAAAATAAATCTTTGAATATCACGCCAACATGCATTAGGCGAAAGAGCTTGGAAGGGGCACAGCCGGGAGTACCTGTCAAATAGCTTTAAGACGAAGGAATTAGAAGAAACCCAGGTTTCCTGTCGATTGTAGGACTCAGAAAAAGGCCACAACGAAATTTACTACTTTAATTTAGATGAGCGCCCATGATCAGGAAATGATTCCTGTCATACTGGAACGGGCTTAGTACTCCAAAATAGCGTGCGCGAGGGATGATACGAAGATGATATTGCCGCAATTGTCTAACTTGCCTCTGGCTGGAAGGTGTCAGACAGTGCACTATTATGGGACGATGTACGCATATCCAACATTGTTGGCGTTGGTGTTGGTACCGGTGCCATGGTTTGAGATACGGAAGAACGACGAGAGAGATATCACCGGTGAGATCGGGGATCATCCGAGTCGGGCCGATAATGTCACTTGTTCAACTTTAGGGAAGGGAACTTTTGTTCCCTTGATTCTTTTCATCATCTCAAGACTTTGCGAGCGTTCCAATAACAACCGCCATGGCGAAGAGTCAGCTGTGTAATAGAATGGCTCATCTATACCTGGACATTCTGCTCTGGCACTCCTTGATTCCTTCTGTCAGCGCCATCCATGCCCCCTGTTCGAGCTCCTCTTGGATTTGGTGAGTTAATTTGTACGTCTTTGCCGCCTGCTGACTGACAATATCTTTCAAGGATTTACCTGTCGAAGCAAGGCCATGAAGACTACGATGTTCCTCTAGCGTCGGCATACAGCCACGGTCTCGCCAGTCAAACCGGGAGGAAGGCTGAAGAAGAGGATGTCGATGATTCTCAAGCCGTCGCAACGAGTGGTGGAATGAGTCGGAGTCGGTCCTAGTGAAAGAGGATGAGAAGAAGATCTAGGTATCGGTGTCGTCGAGCAAGTCATTGATGGATGATATACGTATGTGAACTCGGGCCGACGATCACGGAGCATGCAAGGCTAATGCGTGAATATCGCGTTCAGATCCCGCCTCTCCGTCCATACCGCCCGCCGGAATCGCTACCACAGACCCCGCCTTTGCCAGTGCAGGTACTCCCCACGAGTCTCTCGTTCCTCCCACGCACGTCCGCGCGTGCACACGGTCTGCACTCCCGCGATTTTCTCTCTGCAGTGCAGGCCGTATGATACGGCGATCTCGACATGTGGGATGTTCGGAATCCTAGGGCTTTGCGGAAAGTCCCCGCGTAGCCGTCCACATAGACTCGCTCAGATGGACAACCTCCGCTCTCTAACACTCCCCTCCTTTGATCTCCACGTCCTACGCCGCTACTCTGCCTTTGCACTGTATATTGAAGTTGTGAACACGCGTCTCTCCGAGCAAGCTGAAGCTGAACTCCCACGTGGCTTGATGGCCGGACCAACGTTGTCTCTCTTCGTTTCCCATTCCTGCTCGATGACGACGATGGGTCACCAATTACACCACTTCTTGCTACACGTACGAATATCCGACTCCTCTCTGCGCCCACCACACCAAGCGGATCCTCTCTATTCCCCGTGCCTCCGCTATCACCGCTCCCTCTTAAAGCAACGCCGACTCGGGACGCCTTCACGCATACTATCCATACGCCCACACTCTCCTCCTAATCTGACCTCCCTGTACGGTCCTCCTCATCTTGTTATTCTCCTCGCGCCCTTTGGACCACTCATTGACGCGTCTATAACTATTTCTATGCCAATCTATGCTGCGTTGTGCCCTACGACGACCCTCAAGACCCTCCCTTCCTCTGCTCGCCGCCTTCGCCTCAACTTCAAGTCTGTTGGCGAACACACGGAGGAAAAGACCCTTCGCAGTGCCGTTTTAGTATTCCCCCCTTGAAGAACTCGAAGTAGAAGGGCAGAGTGGCGAAGAGTGTTGATGCTCCATTAGTCCTCATTCAACTCTCTTCGAGCCCTAGTAATGCGTAAACCAGGGACAGCGCAAGTAAAAACAGCGAAAGAAGAACTCGATGAGAGGTTCCCGCTCCTGAAGCGAGGAAGGACACGGTCGACATCGTCTAGTCTCGGCCACTCCATAGTCGTCAGCGAATGAGCCCACGCAGCTGGTTTGGCAAACGCATGCCCCACCCTCCAATGCGACATCTACCCAAACAGGACCCTGGTACCGTCCATCTCCCTCGCTACAGCCTCTCCTCCGCTATCGATCCTCACCATGTCTCCTATTCAACGATCTTTTCTTGAAGATGATTGATCACAATGTTTTTCCTCTGCCGCCTTCTATGAAAATCGTCCCTTTGATGGAGCAACGGTTCATGAAGGGGGTGCAGTGCTCCTGCCTTAAAGAAAGTGACGATGACGAATCCCTGCTCTGTCAACAGGGTCCGAGAAATGAGAGTAGTCTGATACAACGAACAGGTCGAAGCTGATGTTCAAAGTGCTGGGAGGATGGTAATGGCGCTGACGTAGCCATAAAGTATGCGTCTGTTCGTCCGTTCTTGCTAGTCAATGACCTAATGTTACTTCGTAGATTTACTCCCATCGCCATCAAAACACACGCTTTGCCCACGTTTCGTGCAATATCTTTGTCTTCGTTTGTCCTTATCTTCGTTTTTTGACTCGTGGATTCATAACCAAAAAATTGCATGCTATCTTCATTCTTCATAGACGACATAGAACCTTTGTCTTCCTTATTTGAATTGAAGGACCTAAAGAAACGCGTATGCAAACAAAATTGGCACGAATCAGGAAGAAATATGACACGTCGACTTTCTATGTTCAATGATGCCTTGCCCAGCGCGTTCGCCAGCAATGTGTGATGAAGGAAACTCTGTGCACATCCGGAGTACCTGCGTGATGCTAACACCTCTCCAGAGATATGGTCCTATGCTTCCTCTTCACCGCCCACAGCTCGTACGTCCACGCATATGGGTACATGGGGTTGCCGTACCGCCAGCGATTCCCCATCCGCTCTCTTTGAACTAATGATACAGATCTAATAGAAGAATATAGAACCATGAAGTGTATGGCAGTATAGGACACTCGCTGTTCACTCTCTTGATCGGCGCTCGCATTACCAAAATTCCAGGAACGAGAAACGAGCGGGGATGGGTAGGCAATTGTTAGGCTCCAGGGGTTACGGCTACGAGCACGGAAGCAGATGGAAGCGACGTCAAAAAAAGCATGAGTGATATATAATCTCTCTCTTCTCCTTTACATCTGAGCGATTCTGGGTCCAACCTTCCCGTCTCGAGATTGTATTTGAATATCATACTATCCATCAGGCGGCGGGCACTTTCAGAGTGAAGAGGCAATGGAATGATTAGGCGAACCAGAAGCATCACCTCGTGTGCATGACTCATCTAAAACAAGCATTTAGGATTGCTTCCGAGAGAATCCCTTAATCTAAACGAGTTACCAATCAGCGATCCCTGAGTATTTCTATGGCTTCAGTGATCTGGTGATCAAATCTCCGCAAAGCGAAGGGCGACATTCCTTACAAACGTCTTCAGCATCACGAAGGAAATTGTGTAGTTTTTCCGGTCAGTTCGTTTTCAGAAGATATCTTCCGCTGGCACGCGGGACGCTAACATACACGGACATGAATCCATACATGAAGATTTATGGCTGACTCTTTATTTACATTATACGTGAACATCGAGATCCTCGTTTCCGTGACCCAAAGGACGATCGCTTTCCATCAGAATACTGATGCTCTGATAAAGGAACGTCAAGATCCATTATAGGAAGAAATCCGAGGTGCACATTTCATCGATATCAAGACTAGGTTCATCAGCATTTTTAGTTCGGATGAATACAAAACGTGCGTGGTATGCACAAGAAACGGAGGCTCGGCATTTTGGTAGGATTGAATCGATATTAGCGGAAAATGTGAGAATCTAGCGAGATGAGTAAAGGCAGAAGGGGTGGAGACGTACAATTCTGTGGGAACCGCTCCACCATCAGGAGAGCAAGGAGAGAAAGCCTGCTCCCAGCAACTCAGTTCTTACGGATATATACCCCTGAAAAGAGAATGTCACCTCATAGCCAAGCCTGACACCGCGACGAGCCGCATTAGAGCCACAGCATCGCAGAACTGCTCATACAAGTCGACAACATAAGAACAAAGAGCGGAAACAGCTCACCTAGAGAACACCGAAGCTGAGGTCGGTACTCAAAGGAACGTGAAGAATTTCAAGAACGCTGCGTAATGCTGTGATCTCCAGAATGGCTATCGCAAGATGGACTTAGACGTACCAGAGAATCCCGGTCTGATCAACAGGGGTCTGTGACTCGGAGTAGGTTTGAATTCTTGCCAGAAGTTTTTGAGTAGGTGAATTCAGATCTGTCACCGGTGACACCTCTGAATGTTGGATAATGTTGCCATTGCGCACAACAATAGACTTTCTCTTCCTCAATATCTAATGATCATTGACAGCAATACCGGTAATTTCAAGGCGCCGGAAGGGTCCACTCGTGCAAGTGTCAGTTACTTAGTATCATTTTGGAATGACCGCAAGGAACTGAATTGTTTAGACATTCAAAGACACATGAAACGACGTGAAGGCACCAACCAAGTGCTACTTAAGTGCTCCAGCGGATGTCTGACGGCATTAGCGGGAGTCGCTTTCAATGAAAATGAAAACACGCACATGCCAGGTCCGTTTCAAACACGTAAGCTGTAAGAGTGAGTAACATGCATCAGGCACCGTCTTTTTCGATTTTTGAAATTGGAGGCATCGAATCTTCACCTGTTGCCTCCACGGTTCTCTCATTCCTCCCACCGGAATCACTTTCCACACTTGCTCTGCTCTGTACTGCGCTCCTCGTCACACGGCATGACCCCACATCTCTTATGCATACCCTCCGCGTTCCTATGGGGCCATTCGCACGGACTCGGGCATATCTCATACCCTACATACTCGCTTGTATGGACTTCCATCAACACATCGTGCACCACCCCTCCACTTTTGGTCTATGCCATATAGAGCTCATCGACACTCGTCTGTCCGAGACTGAGTTTGTAACGTGGCTTGATGGCCAGATGAATTCAATATCGTCTCTCTCCAATTTTCATCACTCATCGATGATGGTGACAATTCGCCACCATCCACGCCACTTCCCGCCACTCTGACGCGCACCCAACTACTCTGCGCCATGCTGTCTCCTTCTATTTCTGATGCCTCTGCTGTTGCCGCTCCCGCCTACTCCGACACCGACTCAAAATTCATTCACGCATTCACCTCGCCATCCCCGCGCCCTCTTGTCTTCTTGTTGAGAGGTCTATCATCATCTCCACACCAATCTAGGCTGACTTTTGTCTCATAAGTACCCTCCAGTCGCTGCCTCCATCCGTTTGCCGTCGTATGCCCTGGCATTGAGGAACTCAAGATAGAAGGCTCGGCCGGCGGGGAGTGCGGGGTGCAATTGTTCCTTATTCAAGTCTCCTCGAGTCCTGGTCTTGCGCATACCTGGGACGGCACAAGTGAGAACGGCGAACGAAGAGCTCGACGAGAAGTTCCCTCTCTCAAAATGTACTAGAACGCGCTTGATGTTGTTTACTATCAGCCACCGGCACCCCATGGTCGTCAGTGAGCATGGGCGCGCAGCCCGCCTAGAAAACGCGTGCCCCGCCCTCGAACACGTCGTCTTCCCAAATGGAGCCATCTGTCTCCTTCGCTACCGCCTCTCCCCTGCTCCCGATCCTCTCCGTGTCTCGCATTCCGCGATCTCTTGAAAAAGATCAATCATGATGTTCCTCCACCGCCTCCGAGCGAAGTCATCCCTTTGAAGGAGCAAAGATTCGGAAGGAGAGAGCAGTACTTCTTCCTCAACGACAGTGAAGATGACAAGAACGACTTGTTTTTTAAACCGAGTGCAAGGAAAGAGAGCATCTCGCTTCAAAACTGCCACGAACAAGTCCAGGTTGACGTTCAAGGTCCCGGAAAGATGGTGATGGTACTCGTGTAGCGTGAGGTACGTGTCCGTTCCTCCGTTCCTTCTATCCAAAGTCATTATGCTGCTTCGTATATCATCTACCCATTGCCATCAAGACGACTGGTTTTATTATCTGATTGTGTACATATGGTTATCGTTATCTATCATCCCTCATGGATCTATACCAATTACATTCGCTGCCCCCTTTGTAGCTGTGGACCTTGAAGCTTTGGACTTTAATGTTGACCTTCAACATCTCAATTCGTTCAAGAGTATTCATCCTTGTCCGGCGATCATTCAAGGTTTTCTTGCTGCTCCTCGTATCGCGTCTGAAGACAGGAAGACCTACATGTCAATTGCTCGTTAATGCGTCCAAGTACTGAGCTCGGGTCCGCTCATTAGTTTGATTCCTGCACCATGTGTCCACTCCCGCCGAAACAGCTTGTTCCATTAAAGGGACAGGGGCTCATCAGGTCATAGCCTATTGAAAGCTCTTTCGTCTACGCTGGCGGCGGAGACAACGTTCTGTTCATCAAGTCTGGTCCGAGGATTGATGGCGGCTCGATGCGAGCTTGCCATGAGCAGCTCCAAGTCGATGTTTACGGCACTTGAATGATAGTATTGGTGTTGGTGTTGCTAATGGTGCAAGGTCTGGTGATGGCGTTGACGTAGTTTTCCGTACGTATCTCTTTCTCTTCATTCTTGGGATATAAAATGATAACATTACCCTGTAGATCCTGCACGGATACCTAGCCAAAAAGTATCACTCGCCTCTCTTCCTGGCTCATGAAAATACACTTCATATTGGTTCTCCAACGACTCTCACACTCCAGAATCGAGTAACGAAACAGACTTTTACCTCACTCGTCGGCTGCGCGTCACCGGCTCCAACTCTCCTTCAGTGTGTCTAGCTTTAAATAGCTGTGAAGCAGCGATTATTATAACACTGGAATAAACGCAGCCATGTAGCCACGTTCAAGGGCAGCAGAGCGAACTCATCATTAAGGGCAGGCACCGTAGCAGAAGGAATGCTAGTGTCAAGCAAGTGAGCAATGCGAACGAGAGTCCAGAGCCGTCATTATCTATCGACGAGTCCTTGGGAGGTGGGGGGTCGAAAGGGCTGGTTCCAGAAATCAAATACAAGCTTAATCCTGTCGGAAAAACAAGCTGAGTGAGGATATGAACAGTAGGGGAGCGGAGGAACGAAATATGCAAGCGATCTGCGACGTCTTGAAGCCCGTGTTGGAATTGTCTGAGTGTGCAGTTGTATTAGCAGGAAAAACAAAATGACAACACGTACACATGATATAGCGAGTTGGTTTGAAACATGGATGAGAGTCAATTGAGAATCAACGCAGGGACGTTGTAGTGCCGTGGGATCAGATCGGATCGGCCACCTCCCATCATTCTTTTCGGAGTTTGGAATTTCCCCTCTTGCTATGCTGCGTCCTAACTCGCGTTCCTATCGAAGGTCCCCAACGATGGCCACCAATGTTCGCAGATTCAACACGCTGGCACTGGTAGATGTCCGGAATAACTCGATGGAAGGGAAGGGCTGCACGGCATAGTATTATTCGCTTCGAGGATGCGTTGGCCAGGTACGAAGAGGAAGAAGCATGGAAACATGGATCAACTGGCTCACGCATCGTGTTCAGGTCCTGCCGATGTGCTGGATATGTTCCTCTTATTCCTCCCACCCACTTCAGTCTATGCTGTCCACAAATCTCTCTATACCATGGACATTCCGCTCCGGCACATTCTGTGACTCCTTCTCTCAGTGCTGTCCACTCTCCCTATTGTTCGAGTTCTTCTTGGATATGGTGTGTTTATTTTCCGTTTTGCTGTGTTCCGCCTGACGAAATCAATACAGCATTTACCGGACAAAGCAAGGTCTTGAAGAACCTACAGTGGTGGCACAGTCATGATGTCACCAGTCAAATTGGGAGGACGGCTGATGAACAAAATGTCGACGACTTTTAAGCTGTCGTAACGAGTGGTGGAACGAGTCGGAGCCGTGGTAGTAGAAGAGGAGAAGGAGAAAATCGAGGAGTCAGCATCATCGAGTGAGTTGTCAATGGACGATATTCATAGGCCTCCGGACTCGGGTTTACGATCGAGGAGAATTCAAAGCCAATGCGTTCATATCGCGTTCAGGCTCCGCCTCTCCCTCCCTACCGCCCGCCAAATTCGCTACCACATACCCCGCCTTTGCCGGTGGAAGTGCTCGCCGCCATTCTCTCGTTCCTTCCACGCACGTCATTGGCTGCACTGGTGCTCCTCTCTCGCGACTTTCTCGAGTTCTCTCTGAAGCACAGGCTGTATTGTACAGCGACCTCCACATCGGGATATTTGGAATCACGACGCACTGTGGATATTCCTCGTCACGCGGCGAGATCTCACACCTCTCGCGCATACCCTCCGCGTCCCTGCATAGCCATCCGCACAAACTCGGGCATATCTCATACGCCACGTACTCGCTTGGATGGATAATAACCTCCGCTCTTTAACACCCCCCTTCCTTTGATCCTTACGCGCATCAAGTTTGGTGATAAATGCCTCTCCGGGAAGGCCGAGGCTGAGCTTCCCATGTAGCTCGATAGCAGACCAACATCGCCTCACTCCGATTTCCGATCATCCTGCTCGACGATAATGACAACTCAGTACCGTCCACGCCACTTCCCGCCACCCCTATGCATACTCGACTTCTCTCACTCCCTACCGCATCCAGCTGACCATCCCCGCCTCCGCTGCTACCTACTCCGATACGGAATCAGGACGCGTTCGTGCATACGGCCACCACCCTCTTCCCTAATCTGACCAACCTGCATGGTTCGCCTTATCTTATTATCCTCCTCGTATCGTGGTTATACTGTACAAAAATTATTGAGATACAGGTACTGCAGTCTGCCAGAGCTCTAGTCACGACAGGCACTTTTTGTACACACCTAGTTGTTTCACGATCTCCAGGTGCTTTCTGTCGTGTATAGAGGCTCACTGATATTTGCTGGTGCTCCTCTGTGTACCTGTGATATATTATGCAGGTACTTTTGACCCTGGTATATGGGTACAGCCCGGTGCTATATTATTACACGACAAGCTTCAATGGGGAATGCCGGCATGCCGTGTAGACATACACATTGGTGTTCACGCCGGATGCTGTACCAGAGTGGGAGAACCTTGGCAGTGCGGCCGGTGCATTCAGATGATCCTGGCTCACTGAGTCAGAATAAGCACATTGCTTTCATATACATGTACAACGGTCGTCGCGCGCAAAATCTGATACATGTACAGTCTCGTTCGTCTCCCTATACCATCGCGCCAACTCTCTCAAGACTTGTGCCTCCTTCAACCCTCTTCCGCCTTCCGATGCGACTTCTGTGAAAATGCCCATCTTTATGAACTTGGGGGTCTCACCGTCAATTTCGATTCTTGCCCAGAACTCCTGGGAATTCCAGTCTACCGCTGTCTCTCCGTGTATCCGCACTCTCCCATGCCTGCCTCTGCGCTCAAGCCATAACTTCCTCCGTCTGCCATTCGTTGCCGAATTCATTTCTCAACTAGGGAACACCTGTTAGTGGTACACACGTCGAGATGAATGCAAACCTGTACCATCCACCTCACTCAGTCTCTGAGTCAACGACGGCGTTGCCTTGAGAGAGGGATCGAACACATAGTCGCCTCGAGAAAAAAAGATTAGTCTAGTTTCGTCTAATGGAAGGTCCGCTTACCGTTGATTTCTGATTTACCCGGTTATTGACCTCTGCGCTGGTAGACGAGCTTCATCGGCCATGGCATCCTCAAAAAACAGTTCCATGTGTTCTTCCATGGCTGCACCGGCATCCCCAAAGGCCAAATTACTCGCCAATTCCGTGGGGGAGCAGTAATGACTGTCGTACATTCCCATTGTCTCGTTAGTCAGTACTAAATGAACGGCGCATGAGCTAGCACAATCGTAACGAAACCGAGTCTACATACGCGTTCTCTGACATTCCGAGTCTGCCTAATCTGTGTCTTGATCAATGTGTGTACCTCACATATCGTAGACTCCGTTGTATTAATCAGCGAGCTAGGAGACATGTTAGAAATGTCAAACCGAGAGCTATAAATCAACACCTAACCAAGAATTGAGCGCAGACGCCGTCGTGATGAAAGACAGACTATTTGCACGACACTGAGGCCTTTGAAAAAGATCATATTCACTGAAGAAGGAATAGCCTCACCGATACTGTTTTGATATGAGACGCGGCGGGGCAGGGCATTTGCAGACCGCGCAAACGCTCAACGGTGTTTCCATCCGAGTCAATGATCTCCGTAGCAACGAAACTGAGCCACAGTAAGAGCTACATTTTGTGGGATCATTGAGGCAATAGCAAAGACTGTCGGTCATTCTAAGAGGCAATTCAGCGGAGTCGTTTGAGGAGGAAGAAAGGGATGGGAACAAACAAGAAAATTTCACCACATATTGGCCACATAAAAATAGGCGCAAACACAGGTAAGGTTGGAGGGATCAGTCATTAGCAAGTAGTAGCGTCGGGATCTCCGAAAAAGTACTTGCGAATTTGAAGTGGTGGTCACTGGTGAAATTCAAGGACGTGTCGATCCATTGGCATATGGGAAAGTGGCTGTGTGAACCTAACCTTAAGGACAACCAGCGGGACAGCCGTTTACCGAAATAAATGGTGCTGAGTCGCTTCTGAAGTTGCCCCGCCGAACAAAAGAATTTTTGTACATTATTACGCCCATATCCTCGCACCATTTCGTCCTCTAATCAACTTTTGATCACTATCTCTACTCTGATCTATGCTGTGTTTCGTTCTACGACCATCCTCGAGTACCTACCACCCTCTCTTTATTGCCTCCACTTCGTGTTCAAGTCTGTGGCCAAACGTACTGAAGAAAAGACACTTCGCACTGCTGTTGACGTGTGCAGTGCCATTGAGGAACTCGAAATAGAGGGAGAGGGTGGTGAGAAGTGCCGGTGTTCCATCCTTTCTCATTTCAACTCTCTTCGAGTCCTTGTCATGCATATACCTAGGATGGCACAAGTGGAAACAGCGAAGGAAGAGCTCAATGAGTGTGTTCCCCTCCAGAAACAGGCGAGAACATGCTCGACATTGGCTACTATCATTCACTCGGGCCACTTGATGGTAGTCAGCCAATGTGTACGTGCAGCTCGTCTAGCCAACGCTTGTCCCTCGAGGGGGTCATCTTTCTGAACGGAGTATAGTGGCACCGTCCATCTCTATCACTACAGGTGCTCCCCCGCTCACGGTCCTCGCCTTCTCTCAATCTCATCATGAAGAAGATTGATCGCGTCGGCCCCTTCAAGGAAAGCTGTTCCGTTGAAGACGAGCAGGAATTCATCCTGAATCTTAGTCAAGACGACGACGATGACCTGTACTTCAAATTCAGTCCGACAATGGAGAGCAGCTTGATACAACGTAAACAGAGGAGCTATGCAATCTGCAAAGAAAGGGATAAAAGCTTGGAAATAGACGAGCATTCCCAGGTAAGTCTGCAGTTCCGCTACTTTTGTTGGTTCCTTAAGTTCACTTATGGCGGCTACCGCTTCTTGATGCGTGGAAAGGCCTAATCTCAAAACTTTAGGGCCCAATAGGAGAATCTGCCACCAACAAGTCGAGGTTGCCGTTCAACGTTCTGGAAAGATGGTGACGGTGCCGGTGTAGCATAACGTACACACGTGATCATTTCTTCCATCTTGCAGTACACGAGTCTTATAGTGTTACGTAGATTCTCTACCGTCGCCATCAAGACAACTCGTTGTACTCCCGATTTATGTATATGTCTCTATCTTGAATTTATATTTTCTCTCCGACTCGTGGATTTATACTAAATCATATGCTATCTTCATTTTTCCATTCGTCCTGATCCGGCCAGCAAAAGAAGTCTCCCTACTCAAATCAAGAGTGACGACGAAGGACCACATACACGAACAACATTCGGTGCGGGTTACCGAGCAAACATCATCGAGGTCTGCTTTAGCTTCGCTTTCAGGCTCATCTTCTTGTGTAAATGTGCGTCTGATGATACCTCGGCCTTGGAACGTTCACCAACAAGCTGGGTAAAGAACACCCTGTGCACATCGGAGTACCTGGTAGACTATGCATGATGCTAGCACCTCTAGAATGCTCTCCAGAGATACTTCCAACTGGGGATAATCCTTTGCTCGTGCTTCCTCTTGACAGCCAGCTACCTTCTTTGCAGTTGGGCTACCTCAACATACGAGTTTTCCGCGCAAACGATATGACCATTCTCGTACTATCTGATCTTTTGTCAATGCTTGTTTTCCGAAAGCTGAGGCTGTGGAGGGTTATGAGTCATGGAAGCACCGGAAAAATAAACCTGACCTTTGAGCTTGAACGGTCGCATGAGCCAGGTGAAGAAGAGTTGCCACTGGAAGGATGACCACTTAATTTTGGCTACATTCCGGAACCCGGGTGATGGTCATTAACGTACTTGCGTCTTCACTGACAACAATTCACCTCTGGATTTACTATTTGTTTGGCTGGTGAGTATGGCTCTTCGTTCTATACTGGTATGCTGATGCCGGTGAAGTCCGCATTTCGGCGGCCGTTTCTTCATCAACTTTACACAAAAAAACCATCACTTTCCCTCCCGGTTGACCTACGTCTTTAGATCCTTACCATCGTTCTCTGGTTCCCGGCTCCGTTCTTACTAGCCAAAGTGCTCACAGGGTCTATCGAGATCATCATTGCGAACGGGACTGTATGTATATGTGTGTCTATCGACATCTGCATCACTCGTGTACCCAGGGCCAGGAGAATTCTGCGTTCGACCCTTGCGTGCGTGCGCTCAACTACGCGTATACCCAATTCAACATCATTGCTAACCTTCCCGAAATCATCACTGCTCTGGTTTGCGCTACTCATTTCTAGACGCAGTATTCTCCTTTGAGTTTGACTGGAAGAACCACAACCAATTATTGCGGTACTTTAGAAACCTTGAGCACTTTCGTGATCTCGCACTCAAAGGTCCGCTCCTGCCTGGCTACCAAGTCACTACGTTCATAACACTGGGTCCGTCTCACTGGGTCCAAGAGGGAGAATGCGGGAAAGCTAGGTGCTAGCTACCACAGCTGGGTGGCGACTATTTTGGCCCAGTCAAAATAGAATCAAAGTGTTAAATGTCGGATTTTGATGTTTCTCGAAACAGGAAACACGAGATACTTATGTCAATCACAACTCGCTCCGATCCCATCTTCTGGGTGGAGGACAACTGCGTTCCTGCATTTTCTTATGAATTTGATTGCAAAAACCCAGACAGCCACTCTCGGTACTGTGCATAGAGAAAACCAAGGGTACGGCGGGTTTTGCCGGGTACCGGACCCTTACCCGGGGGGTATGGGTACGGGTTGCCATTGCTGGATGGTGGCTGTACCCGTGCCATGATCCCGGCCCTTTGCGCGGCTATTTTGATTACAGATCAACTGTAAATGATAGATTGGATCAAATTAAATGATTTTCGATGTGATCAAAAAAAGTCTGACTCCGCCATGACTCCGACCCGGCCCGAAACCCATGCGGGTCCCGGGTATGGGTCAGCCGGGTATGGGTCCGGGTCAGCTTCGTGGCACCCGTGGGTTACCCATGGTGATCCCTAACTGTGCAGAACTGGAGCGCTTCCGTGACCTGGGGTCCAAAAATCCTCTCCGTACCGGCTACGTGTTGACTGTATCCATAACATGACGTCCTGCTACACCTCCTACTGGTTGTTCCCTGCCAAAATTCGCACTTGAAGGCGGTTCCCTCGAGCTCATCCTAAAGACCGGCCTTCAGACTGGATCTAACTGGTGGTATGGGCGTATATGGGCGTAATAGCGTGTAAAAATTCTGGTGGGCACAAGTGACCAATTTTGGCCACAAGTTCATTGCCACACAAAGCACAACAACACGGTCATGTCGCCAACTTTCACCAGTCTTTGCATAACACAAGCCTACGCCCATCTCTCTTTCTCAAGTTCAATCTCATCCTTCAATTTCCTGCAAGTTCTCTTCCCTGATGCAATGGAGCATTACCCAAGTGTTCTGAGGTGCCAGACTTTCCAACTTGAACTCAAGTCATTGGCCAGTTCATTTTAGTTGTTGTTTTTCGCAGCAATGGTCATGGTATGAGCCTTCAAAGGGGAGCTCTGTTTTGTAATATTTACTTTGCAGAACCCCATGAGTTTTTTTTTGACTTGAATCCCAGTTTGTCCCTCTTCCTGCCAACCACCATCTGACGAATCACCCACTCAGGGCTTACCATGGCATTCAGGCTTCCAGTTTCGCACCTCGGACTGTGTCGGAGATCTCCAGAAGTGCAACATGAGCTGCGAGCATTTCTTTCCTGTCGGGGATGTCAATATGGAAGCAATGACCATCCCAGCAAACACCATGTGTCTTTTTTGTGAATGTTCTGCAACTGCCCATTTACAGGTAGTTTCTTTCTGCATCTCATGCTTCCATCATGCTGACTGCCATGCTTCCTGTTTCCTAGAGGAATGTTCCATCCAGAGCAGCATTTGTGGATCCCGGATTGGATACTGCGTCATTGAGACCTGGAACAACAGTAAAGCTGCCATCAACTTTTTCCTATCAAAATATTGATGACAGTTATTAGTCCAATGGAAATATCTTTGGAGCTGGTAGTAGGCCAAGGACAGATCCGTTCAAGGCATGTATTTCATTTCTATGTTGAGATGTCTACTGATTTTCTATCCAAACTCAGGACCCAGATCATGGGGGAGACAACGGTGGCCAAACATTCACTGCGGGGGTACCCAATGTCTCAAAACCTCTGTCTGCAACTGAGACCACGATGAAGGACTCAAGAGGCACTACATCAAGCTCAATGACGCGAGGTGGTCAGGCACCATCAACTGCAATGGGAGCACCGCTATTTCAGGACATTGCCACCAAATGAAGCCAAGAGATGATGGAGGCATTCAATCCTGCACAGAAGGTGAGTCCTTTCTCTCATCTAATTCTCCATTGACTTGAAGAACACAGGCCACTGCTGAGAAATTCGCAAACTTCATGGGATGACCTCCGAAGAAAAAGAGCAAAAATTCCACTAGTGCATCAACGACGACAGCGTCATCGTCGCAGTCCAAGCCGATGGATCAGGAGTTTATGGTGGCACTTGTTGAAGACACCACAGCTGTGTATTTGAGTACAATGTACCGGTGCCCCAATGCTGATAAGTAAGGTTGTTTCTATTACACCCACCACTTTTATTTACTAAGTATCTAGGTTGGTTGCAATGTACAATGCAGGGTTGATCAATTACATCTCTCTTCCAGCAACCAATGCATCGAACGTGCTGATCCAAACCTCCATTGAGGTAGCCTTTGCTGGGCTCAACCCTCCGCTGTCCTCGTACAATGGATGGCAAATTCTGACACCCCTGGGTTCAGGGCAAGGGGGACCAACACACCTTATTCCCATGAGGCTTAGGGTACCGGGACTTATCGGTTCCGGAGATATTGCATTGTCCATCACAATTCTTGTTGCTTTCATTTACTCAACGTTCATACAAGGTGTGTACAAAGAATGCTAAGCCTCGTGGATACGAAAAAAACACCACATTCCCGAACCTGTTCTGGATCGTGCTGAAGCCTGGGTGCCCTAATATTCCATTCGAGTTTAATCCACCTTGTGCTCGAAAATCACGTACTACACAGGATAGTGATGATGACTATTTGGACTTGGAAGGTGATGGTCCTGAAGTGCTGAATGCTGAGACTCAGCAGGTACAGGCATTTTCGCATTGATTTCTCCTCTTGCCATGTTTGATTCACACATTTTATTGCGGCAAGGACACTCAGGAGGGGGCATTGAAGGTACATCTCTTACCCAGTGCTGCTATTTGATATCTTATCCATATTTAGAGGTGTCGCACGGAAGATGCAGTGCTGAATCCAGATGCAGCTGTTGATGAAGGCAGTGTGAGTCCGCATTCCTACATATTCGAGCATTATATTGGTATTGATTCTAGTTGCAAAGATGAATGCTCCTCCTGATGTAGGTTTTTTCATGCTTGATCTGTAATCTCAGTGAACTGAACCACCAAAAGGCATTGAATGCCGGTTTACAGAAGACCCAGAACAGAGCTCTTCACAACAAAAGGTGTGCACTGTTATTATTTGAGGTGATGTTCATCATTTTCTAGAACGGATCCATACCAGCCAAATTATTTGGAGACTCAGATACCCACCCCAAGCCAAAGGATGAGGTACATGTATGTGTATGTTAGGAGTCACATCTGAATATCCTCTCTAGCCTCTTTTTTCTGGTGGTACTGACAATGGTCAATCAGACCTGGAAGACTTCCTGCCAAGTGATTACAATGTTGTTCTTCGTCTGTTGCACTACATGCAAACCCTGGATGATAAACAGATATGGGTCAGTTTGTCCTATTAATATCCTTTGTTTCATGACCAGTAACAAATTTCACATGATCTAGTGGGCTGAGAAACCTCATGCCTTGTTTCGACACTTTGAGACATCAACAACCGTCCTTGAGGGTGTTCTACGTATGTTCAAGGCGAACCCAGTGTCCTTTTCCCATCAGCAGATAACTTTCTTTCTTGCGGATGTCATTCATAAGGCACCATTGTCAGACTGGATTCGTTTAGATGCCATATCGGGTCCGTGGACCTTGCACGACAAATCAGAGTTTGACGTGTCATTTATTATCGGTCCTGGCAGACTCAGGATGGTCCTGAAATACCTCGAGTACACCTACAATGTTTTTGACCATGATTTGGCTGATTGTCGTAATGACGCTGCGCTTTTAGAAGTTCACAAATTCTATGCGGCCTTTCCAACTGTTATTTGTAATCTGCTCAGGAGGTTCTGTGCGACGCATGCTCATGAACGCCACCTGTGGGATCCAGACAGCTTTTGTGAGCTCGGAACTGTGCTCATAAAATACGAAAAACGACTTCCAGTAATGTTATTTCCTCATCCTGAAAATCTGAGGTCATTGTTAATTGCCCATTAGTCCACAAAAGACGATCATCGCATGTATATGATCCTCAAGAATATCAATCTGGATGCCATGACCCCAGCACAGCTCCAGTTCGATCTTATGAGCACCTTTCATGACTCAACCAATCCAAAAATCATGTACGCTGATGTTGTGGTTGGCAGCAAGTACAGTCTTCATGGATACTATGAGGAGCTGGTGGCATATATTCTCGATGCGATGCCACTTTGGAACCATGCCATCGTGAATTTTATCAACTGTTGTCAAAAGCATCTCGTTCACTTGCTTGGAAAGTTGTCAATCATTTCAAGGTAGGTTGTTTGAATGATTTCGTCAATCCATGCCTTACTTTGATCCAGGATGGACAGCACAAAAGTGCCAGTGCCTCAAATGACAATGCGAAAAACTCGAAGGTGATATTGATATTGCTGATATCATGTTCGTTACTCATAGTGCAACCATGTAGGAGGAACAAGGCCCTAGGACCCATTCTAAACGCAATGCCAAGTAGAGATACCTGTTTTTCGTGCACATACCTTATAATATACTACATTATTGTTGTCTGTAGGACTGGAAAATGACAGATTCCCACCAATGAGAACACTGATACCGACAGCTCAGATGGTAAAGTGATAGTCCTTCAATTGAAATGCATCGCTCTGACCAGGCAATAGATATGACGAACACAGCCTCATTGGAATCATGGTGGTATTCATGTGTGGAAGAGGATCAGCCAGATATCAAATTCTGCTGGGCATCTTGCCATCCTGGGGTCGCTGATGAAAAGACTAGGAACCGTAAGTCAAGTAAGACTTAATATTAAGTTCGCTGGGCTCACGGACCAATAGGAACAAAAGGCACATCAGGTGCCAAGAGAGGGAAACCAAGGTCTGCTGCTGGCTCCTCGACATCGAATCATGGACCGAAGCCCAAATCGAAGCCACGGCCATGGCCTCGGCCTTGGTTTAATCCGACTTCCTCATCAAGCAAGCCAGATACATCGAGACTGAGGTTCCATGACCACAGCCGTGCTGCTCCTGGAGATGCAAAGGCTTTCTCCACAGGTATACCTGGCTATATTGAGATATCAGATGGTTCTAGCAGTGATAACTTGGGATCGGATATTCCAGCAATGCTCCCCGATAATAAACTGACGTACAACTTGAAGAAGGCCAGACTTCTCATCAGTCAGCAACTTCCACTTGCCGTCCTTTTGAGTCACGTACTGGCTCAGTATCCGCACCCAAATTGTGGAAGGCATCCCCCTCTCAAGGAATTTGCTCAGAAGTCATTGAAAATGCATGTGCGTACAGCTCTTCTGGTAAGAGTATCCTTCTGTTCCAGTAGCAATGCTGATTCATCTTGCATTAGCTCTATCATTATGACAAAAATGTAACTGAGCAGCTCTGACTTCCGAGAGTGTGCAGAAGAGGTGTGTAAGGCTATCAACGAAGCTGTAAATAGAACTCCTGGTGTATAATATGTAGTCCATGAACACTTCAAAATTGGTATAATCATGTGCCCACATGAGTCTCGACCTGACCACATTAAGGTGACAGGATAGACAATTTTTCTGATTCATACAGTCATCATGTTGCAGAACCAGGGTCTCAATGCGGATCCTATCCATCAGTTTCTCATCGAGTGCCATAATATCTCCTCCCAGGCAACATTCATTGTTGATTCTCTTCCAAATGCTGAATTGGCAGCAGTAGAAGGAGTTGTTCATCAACTTTATGCAATTCAAACTATTCTTCATTCTCTCAATGATCATCAGATGGCTGAAGAAGACATCAACAGATCCGTAGCTCACATTGATGCTGTTTTGAAGCTACTGCAAGACTTCTTGGACAAGCCACCACCACCTCCTTCTACAACAATTCTGCGAATCCATACAGGGAAGCCAGGATGACCACGGTATGCATTGGACCTTCCATGAGCCATCCTCTTGCATGATCTTGGGAATACATGGGATTCCATCGCTGATGCTGTCGGTGTCTGTAAAAAGACTTTGTATAATCACTTGGATCTTGCAGGTCTCTCTCCCTCAAAAAGAGAGCACACACAGATCACAGACGATGACTTGGATGATATTGTAGCAGAAATATCTCTTATGCATCTGTTTTCTGGCTCTTCCATGGTCATGGGACTGTTGGAATCAAGAAAGATACATATACCCCAAAAGCGAGTCCAAGACAGCATATGCAGAGTCGATGCTATTGGTGTTCTTGTGAGGTGAGTCTGTTGCTAGCCCGTGAAGTAGCCAAATCAAGGTCTTACCCAAAATATTGAACAGGTGGGCAGGTATAATCAAATGCTGCATGTACAGGGTATGAGGAGCCAATGCGTTATGGCATAATGATGCAAACAAGAAGCTCAGGCCCTGGGGTTTCTGGGTGCATGGATGTGTTGATGGCCACTCAAGGCTAATCATTTATCTGGAATGTTGCTCAAATAAGTGTTCGGCCATGCTCCTCATCCTCTTTTGTAAAGCTGTGAAGACTTTTGGATGGCCAAGCAGAGGGCGAGGTGACTATGGGAAGGAGAACAATGGCATTGAAGCTGAGCTTATCAGCCATTGGGGAGAAAGGCATCGAGCCTATCTTCATGGGAGGTAGAACATGATTTGATCAATTGTTGTTTGCAAAACTGATTGATACCATCTAGATCTACTCACAATGTGTGAATTGAGCAACTGTGGCTCGATGTTCATAAAGATTCCCTTGAAACATTTCACCAGATCTTCCAATATTTGGAAGAGAACAATCTCTTGGATATGGACAACTTGGTTCATTGTATTTATCTCTTTGTGGTGTTCCATCCAAGAATACAGGCTTCGCTTGATTGTACCCATGATGCATGGAATCACCATCAGCTTCGCACGGAACATTATAAGACACCCATTGCAATATACGAACTTAGCTGGGAGAAAGCCATTCGTCATGGATACTGGACGGGCAATCCTGGAGATAGTGTTGATGAAGTCAGGAGGGATCCATATTATGGCATTGATGGAGATATCCATGATAACTATCCCTTCGCTCCCCCAGAAGTGGACCCAGCCATGAGCCAAGAAGACAAGGCAGAAACAGCTCTAAACAACGACAAGGATATTGAGTTTGTTAAGATGTTGATGGCAGATTTCAATTTTGAGGCAGAGGATTCAAATTGGGGGATAGAGGTCTATTGTGAGGCAGTGATTAGACTTTTGGCCATTGTCGAAGCTCACAATACTAGTATTCCTTAGTTTATCAATTATGATTATATTCAGGTGTGCAAGAAACCGGCTTCGACAACAGAGAGGAAATTACCGTATTTCCAGAGAAAGGTGGGCCTGATAAGGCAGTCCATTTGTCTTCATGACTAGCTTACTATGTGGACCGGCAGACTTGAGCAAACACCCCTTGACTAGAAACATGCAAGAAATTAGCTTCTTGAACTTGCACTTGCCATCAGAAACTTGTGGAGTCTGGACTACTGAACTTGCAGACTAGTAATACCTGATATGACATGTGAGGGTTAGATTATCATTAACTTGCACAGATAATGCAAACTTGTCACCGCTGAATTATTACACGCTATTACACCCATATAATAACATCCAAAAAATCAGGTAGACGCCAGTGAAAATTTTCCAGACACAAGTTAACTAATCAAGTGTGCAAGTTAACTCAGGCTTGCATCCTCCTGCAGGTTAACCGATTGACCATGAATACGGAATATGCGTGTCAGCCAAGTCCTGACAATTGATATCATAGTCTCATAGATGTCTGGATAAGATATGTGGGTCATGAGAAGGATGAGGTGGTTGAACGAGCAGACATCATTTTGGCAGCTGCTATGAGCCTTGGCTTCTTTATTATGATAGATCAAACTCATTAAGCTTTAAATCCATCAGCTCTACCTATTTCTTCGTCGCCGTTTCATGCAATGAAGACTGATGTCAGATTTCTTTGTCTTAGTTATTATCAACAGCAGTTTGTTCTTCAGTAGCAGGTCCTGCATGAGGGAATTAAGGATATGTATGGGCATAATACTGTCCGGAAAATAGAGTTCAGTCCTCTGTATTTTGAACACAAGTCATTTAAATGAATGACTTACACAAGTTCCTTCTGTACCATGAATTCATGCAAGTTTGAAATGCACAGTGACTGTGTGCACAAGTCATAATGCTCAGATGCAGCACAAGATCACACAGCTATGGGAAGCCATTGCACAAGTGCAGAGCCGCTGTCTCGATGATGCACAAGCAAGCAGTGGGATGGTCAATTCCGCACACATGGGAGAGACTTAAGTTTCCCAGTCGTGTTTCGGCATTATCCCAGGCCAGTGTGGCCGATATCGGCCACACTGGCCTGGGATAATGCCGAAACACGACTGGGAAACTTAAGTCTCTCCCATGTGTGCGGAATTGACCATCCCACTGCTTGCTTGTGCATCATCGAGACAGCGGCTCTGCACTTGTGCAATGGCTTCCCATAGCTGTGTGATCTTGTGCTGCATCTGAGCATTATGACTTGTGCACACAGTCACTGTGCATTTCAAACTTGCATGAATTCATGGTACAGAAGGAACTTGTGTAAGTCATTCATTTAAATGACTTGTGTTCAAAATACAGAGGACTGAACTCTATTTTCCGGACAGTATTATGCCCATACATATCCTTAATTCCCTCATGCAGGACCTGCTACTGAAGAACAAACTGCTGTTGATAATAACTAAGACAAAGAAATCTGACATCAGTCTTCATTGCATGAAACGGCGACGAAGAAATAGGTAGAGCTGATGGATTTAAAGCTTAATGAGTTTGATCTATCATAATAAAGAAGCCAAGGCTCATAGCAGCTGCCAAAATGATGTCTGCTCGTTCAACCACCTCATCCTTCTCATGACCCACATATCTTATCCAGACATCTATGAGACTATGATATCAATTGTCAGGACTTGGCTGACACGCATATTCCGTATTCATGGTCAATCGGTTAACCTGCAGGAGGATGCAAGCCTGAGTTAACTTGCACACTTGATTAGTTAACTTGTGTCTGGAAAATTTTCACTGGCGTCTACCTGATTTTTTGGATGTTATTATATGGGTGTAATAGCGTGTAATAATTCAGCGGTGACAAGTTTGCATTATCTGTGCAAGTTAATGATAATCTAACCCTCACATGTCATATCAGGTATTACTAGTCTGCAAGTTCAGTAGTCCAGACTCCACAAGTTTCTGATGGCAAGTGCAAGTTCAAGAAGCTAATTTCTTGCATGTTTCTAGTCAAGGGGTGTTTGCTCAAGTCTGCCGGTCCACATAGTAAGCTAGTCATGAAGACAAATGGACTGCCTTATCAGGCCCACCTTTCTCTGGAAATACGGTAATTTCCTCTCTGTTGTCGAAGCCGGTTTCTTGCACACCTGAATATAATCATAATTGATAAACTAAGGAATACTAGTATTGTGAGCTTCGACAATGGCCAAAAGTCTAATCACTGCCTCACAATAGACCTCTATCCCCCAATTTGAATCCTCTGCCTCAAAATTGAAATCTGCCATCAACGTCTTAACAAACTCAATATCCTTGTCGTTGTTTAGAGCTGTTTCTGCCTTGTCTTCTTGGCTCATGGCTGGGTCCACTTCTGGGGGAGCGAAGGGATAGTTATCATGGATATCTCCATCAATGCCATAATATGGATCCCTCCTGACTTCATCAACACTATCTCCAGGATTGCCCGTCCAGTAT
Source organism: Armillaria borealis (assembly GCA_030435635.1). Lineage (NCBI taxonomy): Eukaryota > Fungi > Basidiomycota > Agaricomycetes > Agaricales > Physalacriaceae > Armillaria > Armillaria borealis. The sequence continues at coordinate 165,965 of JAUEPT010000087.1, read as the reverse complement.
CCATGACGAATGGCTTTCTCCCAGCTAAGTTCGTATATTGCAATGGGTGTCTTATAATGTTCCGTGCGAAGCTGATGGTGATTCCATGCATCATGGGTACAATCAAGCGAAGCCTGTATTCTTGGATGGAACACCACAAAGAGATAAATACAATGAACCAAGTTGTCCATATCCAAGAGATTGTTCTCTTCCAAATATTGGAAGATCTGGTGAAATGTTTCAAGGGAATCTTTATGAACATCGAGCCACAGTTGCTCAATTCACACATTGTGAGTAGATCTAGATGGTATCAATCAGTTTTGCAAACAACAATTGATCAAATCATGTTCTACCTCCCATGAAGATAGGCTCGATGCCTTTCTCCCCAATGGCTGATAAGCTCAGCTTCAATGCCATTGTTCTCCTTCCCATAGTCACCTCGCCCTCTGCTTGGCCATCCAAAAGTCTTCACAGCTTTACAAAAGAGGATGAGGAGCATGGCCGAACACTTATTTGAGCAACATTCCAGATAAATGATTAGCCTTGAGTGGCCATCAACACATCCATGCACCCAGAAACCCCAGGGCCTGAGCTTCTTGTTTGCATCATTATGCCATAACGCATTGGCTCCTCATACCCTGTACATGCAGCATTTGATTATACCTGCCCACCTGTTCAATATTTTGGGTAAGACCTTGATTTGGCTACTTCACGGGCTAGCAACAGACTCACCTCACAAGAACACCAATAGCATCGACTCTGCATATGCTGTCTTGGACTCGCTTTTGGGGTATATGTATCTTTCTTGATTCCAACAGTCCCATGACCATGGAAGAGCCAGAAAACAGATGCATAAGAGATATTTCTGCTACAATATCATCCAAGTCATCGTCTGTGATCTGTGTGTGCTCTCTTTTTGAGGGAGAGAGACCTGCAAGATCCAAGTGATTATACAAAGTCTTTTTACAGACACCGACAGCATCAGCGATGGAATCCCATGTATTCCCAAGATCATGCAAGAGGATGGCTCATGGAAGGTCCAATGCATACCGTGGTCATCCTGGCTTCCCTGTATGGATTCGCAGAATTGTTGTAGAAGGAGGTGGTGGTGGCTTGTCCAAGAAGTCTTGCAGTAGCTTCAAAACAGCATCAATGTGAGCTACGGATCTGTTGATGTCTTCTTCAGCCATCTGATGATCATTGAGAGAATGAAGAATAGTTTGAATTGCATAAAGTTGATGAACAACTCCTTCTACTGCTGCCAATTCAGCATTTGGAAGAGAATCAACAATGAATGTTGCCTGGGAGGAGATATTATGGCACTCGATGAGAAACTGATGGATAGGATCCGCATTGAGACCCTGGTTCTGCAACATGATGACTGTATGAATCAGAAAAATTGTCTATCCTGTCACCTTAATGTGGTCAGGTCGAGACTCATGTGGGCACATGATTATACCAATTTTGAAGTGTTCATGGACTACATATTATACACCAGGAGTTCTATTTACAGCTTCGTTGATAGCCTTACACACCTCTTCTGCACACTCTCGGAAGTCAGAGCGCTCAGTTACATTTTTGTCATAATGATAGAGCTAATGCAAGATGAATCAGCATTGCTACTGGAACAGAAGGATACTCTTACCAGAAGAGCTGTACGCACATGCATTTTCAATGACTTCTGAGCAAATTCCTTGAGAGGGGGATGCCTTCCACAATTTGGGTGCGGATACTGAGCCAGTACGTGACTCAAAAGGACGGCAAGTGGAAGTTGCTGACTGATGAGAAGTCTGGCCTTCTTCAAGTTGTACGTCAGTTTATTATCGGGGAGCATTGCTGGAATATCCGATCCCAAGTTATCACTGCTAGAACCATCTGATATCTCAATATAGCCAGGTATACCTGTGGAGAAAGCCTTTGCATCTCCAGGAGCAGCACGGCTGTGGTCATGGAACCTCAGTCTCGATGTATCTGGCTTGCTTGATGAGGAAGTCGGATTAAACCAAGGCCGAGGCCATGGCCGTGGCTTCGATTTGGGCTTCGGTCCATGATTCGATGTCGAGGAGCCAGCAGCAGACCTTGGTTTCCCTCTCTTGGCACCTGATGTGCCTTTTGTTCCTATTGGTCCGTGAGCCCAGCGAACTTAATATTAAGTCTTACTTGACTTACGGTTCCTAGTCTTTTCATCAGCGACCCCAGGATGGCAAGATGCCCAGCAGAATTTGATATCTGGCTGATCCTCTTCCACACATGAATACCACCATGATTCCAATGAGGCTGTGTTCGTCATATCTATTGCCTGGTCAGAGCGATGCATTTCAATTGAAGGACTATCACTTTACCATCTGAGCTGTCGGTATCAGTGTTCTCATTGGTGGGAATCTGTCATTTTCCAGTCCTACAGACAACAATAATGTAGTATATTATAAGGTATGTGCACGAAAAACAGGTATCTCTACTTGGCATTGCGTTTAGAATGGGTCCTAGGGCCTTGTTCCTCCTACATGGTTGCACTATGAGTAACGAACATGATATCAGCAATATCAATATCACCTTCGAGTTTTTCGCATTGTCATTTGAGGCACTGGCACTTTTGTGCTGTCCATCCTGGATCAAAGTAAGGCATGGATTGACGAAATCATTCAAACAACCTACCTTGAAATGATTGACAACTTTCCAAGCAAGTGAACGAGATGCTTTTGACAACAGTTGATAAAATTCACGATGGCATGGTTCCAAAGTGGCATCGCATCGAGAATATATGCCACCAGCTCCTCATAGTATCCATGAAGACTGTACTTGCTGCCAACCACAACATCAGCGTACATGATTTTTGGATTGGTTGAGTCATGAAAGGTGCTCATAAGATCGAACTGGAGCTGTGCTGGGGTCATGGCATCCAGATTGATATTCTTGAGGATCATATACATGCGATGATCGTCTTTTGTGGACTAATGGGCAATTAACAACGACCTCAGATTTTCAGGATGAGGAAATAACATTACTGGAAGTCGTTTTTCGTATTTTATGAGCACAGTTCCGAGCTCACAAAAGCTGTCTGGATCCCACAGGTGGCGTTCATGAGCATGCGTCGCACAGAACCTCCTGAGCAGATTACAAATAACAGTTGGAAAGGCCGCATAGAATTTGTGAACTTCTAAAAGCGCAGCGTCATTACGACAATCAGCCAAATCATGGTCAAAAACATTGTAGGTGTACTCGAGGTATTTCAGGACCATCCTGAGTCTGCCAGGACCGATAATAAATGACACGTCAAACTCTGATTTGTCGTGCAAGGTCCACGGACCCGATATGGCATCTAAACGAATCCAGTCTGACAATGGTGCCTTATGAATGACATCCGCAAGAAAGAAAGTTATCTGCTGATGGGAAAAGGACACTGGGTTCGCCTTGAACATACGTAGAACACCCTCAAGGACGGTTGTTGATGTCTCAAAGTGTCGAAACAAGGCATGAGGTTTCTCAGCCCACTAGATCATGTGAAATTTGTTACTGGTCATGAAACAAAGGATATTAATAGGACAAACTGACCCATATCTGTTTATCATCCAGGGTTTGCATGTAGTGCAACAGACGAAGAACAACATTGTAATCACTTGGCAGGAAGTCTTCCAGGTCTGATTGACCATTGTCAGTACCACCAGAAAAAAGAGGCTAGAGAGGATATTCAGATGTGACTCCTAACATACACATACATGTACCTCATCCTTTGGCTTGGGGTGGGTATCTGAGTCTCCAAATAATTTGGCTGGTATGGATCCGTTCTAGAAAATGATGAACATCACCTCAAATAATAACAGTGCACACCTTTTGTTGTGAAGAGCTCTGTTCTGGGTCTTCTGTAAACCGGCATTCAATGCCTTTTGGTGGTTCAGTTCACTGAGATTACAGATCAAGCATGAAAAAACCTACGTCAGGAGGAGCATTCATCTTTGCAACTAGAATCAATACCAATATAATGCTCGAATATGTAGGAATGCGGACTCACACTGCCTTCATCAACAGCTGCATCTGGATTCAGCACTGCATCTTCCGTGCGACACCTCTAAATATGGATAAGATATCAAATAGCAGCACTGGGTAAGAGATGTACCTTCAATGCCCCCTCCTGAGTGTCCTTGCCGCAATAAAATGTGTGAATCAAACATGGCAAGAGGAGAAATCAATGCGAAAATGCCTGTACCTGCTGAGTCTCAGCATTCAGCACTTCAGGACCATCACCTTCCAAGTCCAAATAGTCATCATCACTATCCTGTGTAGTACGTGATTTTCGAGCACAAGGTGGATTAAACTCGAATGGAATATTAGGGCACCCAGGCTTCAGCACGATCCAGAACAGGTTCGGGAATGTGGTGTTTTTTTCGTATCCACGAGGCTTAGCATTCTTTGTACACACCTTGTATGAACGTTGAGTAAATGAAAGCAACAAGAATTGTGATGGACAATGCAATATCTCCGGAACCGATAAGTCCCGGTACCCTAAGCCTCATGGGAATAAGGTGTGTTGGTCCCCCTTGCCCTGAACCCAGGGGTGTCAGAATTTGCCATCCATTGTACGAGGACAGCGGAGGGTTGAGCCCAGCAAAGGCTACCTCAATGGAGGTTTGGATCAGCACGTTCGATGCATTGGTTGCTGGAAGAGAGATGTAATTGATCAACCCTGCATTGTACATTGCAACCAACCTAGATACTTAGTAAATAAAAGTGGTGGGTGTAATAGAAACAACCTTACTTATCAGCATTGGGGCACCGGTACATTGTACTCAAATACACAGCTGTGGTGTCTTCAACAAGTGCCACCATAAACTCCTGATCCATCGGCTTGGACTGCGACGATGACGCTGTCGTCGTTGATGCACTAGTGGAATTTTTGCTCTTTTTCTTCGGAGGTCATCCCATGAAGTTTGCGAATTTCTCAGCAGTGGCCTGTGTTCTTCAAGTCAATGGAGAATTAGATGAGAGAAAGGACTCACCTTCTGTGCAGGATTGAATGCCTCCATCATCTCTTGGCTTCATTTGGTGGCAATGTCCTGAAATAGCGGTGCTCCCATTGCAGTTGATGGTGCCTGACCACCTCGCGTCATTGAGCTTGATGTAGTGCCTCTTGAGTCCTTCATCGTGGTCTCAGTTGCAGACAGAGGTTTTGAGACATTGGGTACCCCCGCAGTGAATGTTTGGCCACCGTTGTCTCCCCCATGATCTGGGTCCTGAGTTTGGATAGAAAATCAGTAGACATCTCAACATAGAAATGAAATACATGCCTTGAACGGATCTGTCCTTGGCCTACTACCAGCTCCAAAGATATTTCCATTGGACTAATAACTGTCATCAATATTTTGATAGGAAAAAGTTGATGGCAGCTTTACTGTTGTTCCAGGTCTCAATGACGCAGTATCCAATCCGGGATCCACAAATGCTGCTCTGGATGGAACATTCCTCTAGGAAACAGGAAGCATGGCAGTCAGCATGATGGAAGCATGAGATGCAGAAAGAAACTACCTGTAAATGGGCAGTTGCAGAACATTCACAAAAAAGACACATGGTGTTTGCTGGGATGGTCATTGCTTCCATATTGACATCCCCGACAGGAAAGAAATGCTCGCAGCTCATGTTGCACTTCTGGAGATCTCGACACAGTCCGAGGTGCGAAACTGGAAGCCTGAATGCCATGGTAAGCCCTGAGTGGGTGATTCGTCAGATGGTGGTTGGCAGGAAGAGGGACAAACTGGGATTCAAGTCAAAAAAAAACTCATGGGGTTCTGCAAAGTAAATATTACAAAACAGAGCTCCCCTTTGAAGGCTCATACCATGACCATTGCTGCGAAAAACAACAACTAAAATGAACTGGCCAATGACTTGAGTTCAAGTTGGAAAGTCTGGCACCTCAGAACACTTGGGTAATGCTCCATTGCATCAGGGAAGAGAACTTGCAGGAAATTGAAGGATGAGATTGAACTTGAGAAAGAGAGATGGGCGTAGGCTTGTGTTATGCAAAGACTGGTGAAAGTTGGCGACATGACCGTGTTGTTGTGCTTTGTGTGGCAATGAACTTGTGGCCAAAATTGGTCACTTGTGCCCACCAGAATTTTTACACGCTATTACACCCATACTATTATGCCCATACACCAATAGTTGCTCTCACAGAAGGTGTAGCGGTCTGTGCTTGCGATGTCATTTCAGGATAGGATGCAGAAGATGGGGAAAGATACATGTCGGAACACCTGAAGCTGAGTGCCTTATATATCGCATGCAGACACGAAATCTGAATGATCATCAAATCATGGAGGAAATTGATTGATGCGGAAAACATTGCATGTTCGATGCGGATGACATGGGTCCACTTTTTAATGTCCGATAGAAGATCAAAAATTCGATGTACATAATACCCTCAAGAAATCGGATGTCGACCAATGATAACTGTTTCACTGTTTGATGCAATTGAATGGTGGCTAGCATTACGCCCCGCTCAAGGCCCGAGAGACCTGGGCATAAAAATTAAGACACTTACATCATGATCTTCACATACTCGTGGTTGCAATGGTTTGCCTCACAGGATGGATATATCTGCTAAACAAGTTCGATAAAGTGCACCATAAATATTAATCATGACTAGTGTGGTGGACATTAGCCTCGGAGATGATCGGACACTTGTCGGATACGATGTCCTCTAGTTAGTACCTATGAAATATCAGTAATGGCTGAGAGCCGTTCTAGCATGTCCATCAGCATCAGAAGTAAGATACCAACCATTGAGTATCCTGACCACGTCAGAGTCAAAGTGGGGAAGGCCAGAGAACCACGCAGCACTGGTTCACCTTCACGCGTGACCCAATACAAACTGAGAGAGATTAATATTCTCCTTTGTCACTGTACCATCTTCTATCCTTAGCAAAATCTGTTCTTTATCTGTTCTTCTTTCGCTTCACATCAAGGATGCGATGGGTGTGACGAAGAAAGACTATTTAGTATGTGCTCTCGTACCATTCGTACGATGACGCCATGTGAGGAAGATGGTTTACTACAGTATCAGCTCTTATTGTGCTGAGCAAAACACTCTTAAATTCTTGCAGGGCTGCGGATTTCCCAGTTCAGAAGGAATTCAAATCTTTGGGACCTGCACTGGCAACTTATATGTGAAAGCTCATGTTCTCCTTTGTGCCATCCAAGAACAGAGCACTCGGCATCGGAATGTTGATATTCTTATGACAGAATATAAATGTTGTCTGGACTGGAAACATGACAACTACATACCACATCCCCAGTCTCAACGCCAGAGCCACTAGGTGTAAATCTTATGGCTGTCATTACAGAGCGTTCATCGCTTGGCCACGTCTTATGCTCCTTTCAGGAATTCAACCTAGCTAATGTCAGCTTTCAACAGCATCAAAATGTGACATAGTACATACATGACAAGCAAAGAGTTGATGTAGACTAACGGGCGAAGTTAAATCAGCAATGCATAAAAGTTAAGGTAGCCTAATATTTTGGTAGGATGAAATCAATGGTGAGGAAAATGAGAGAATCTGGCCAAACGAGATACTGAGATTGAGGTTAGGTATAGGAGCTGGACCGAGTTGAAAGTCGACATGCCATGATTAGAATAAGTACTTCGCATGCTCTGTGAGTCTATCAGATTCTACGCAAGCAGAAGTGAAGGGAAACACCTACCCCATGGCAAATCCGGATATCACGACGAGTCTCATTAAGCCGAGAAGCATTGCAGACATGCTATTATTGTTGATTAAGTCAGACTCAATTTCCATGAGGACAGAATTGCCATACGTAGAGAAGGGGGCAACCTTTCTGCCTTTATGTAGATAGTAGCACATCAAAAATGTGATGATGAAATCTGACAGTGCAGTGACTGTAAACACAGCGTATATTGCTCCCTGGAATAAACGTCAGGCTGATCCTCTTTAATGGTGCTCGGAAACATACCCTGATGCTGAATGTCGAGGAGAAATCAGGTATCATGTATCTGTTGCGATGATCATGTAAATGTGAGGTCCAAGTCAAAATAGTGTTTTCTTACACCTCATAGACTACAACTGTGGCAGGCTCGTAACTGTGAGAAGATCAAGCGCAATGTCGATGACTTACAGAATGCAGTGCCTGCATAGATCACAGATCATGGTATCAATACAGGAAAGCCGTCTGGGTTCCTGAGGGAAATATACTCACACGAAGCCGCTGCAACATTCAAAAACTGTAGGTTTAATCGTCAACAGCAAGTTTTCTCATGATGGAAAGCGCATACTACAAACCACAGGAGGATTTGATGGAAATGACCCCCGACTTGAAGCGAGTTAAATGCTGTTCTATGACCCGCAGGTGAAACACAAACATTTCCAGAGTCGGACGGCATATACACTGCGTAATATGTTGGTTAATACAGACATGAGAATGGTTAGAAGGGGGATTGGAAACATACACTTGGACTCCTATGATGATAGCCTTCTGCAGCAGACATAAATTAGCATCGGGGAATGGAACATAAACAAGAGGACGAACGCTGAGTAGTATTTGAAGCTGAAGGTGGGTACGGTTAGGCATTTCTCCGAGACGAAACTGAGAATGAGATACCTTAAAACTCCTGGCTCATGGAATGAGTAAGAGTCGTAGAGTCACCCTTGAATCATGACATACCACACGATATGAGGCAGTGTGAGATAGTTCCCAAATAAGTCGACGAGATAGTAGTATGACACATGCGTACTGAAAGCAACATGAAGAGCATCGAGAAACCTGAGTAAGACCACAATTGATGAGAATAAATCCGTTAAAGCAAGAACATGGACATACCAAAGTATTGTGACCTGACCAATAAAGATCAATGAATGAGCCTGGACTGTGCTCCAGTATTGATGCACTGAGTATCAGTATATCCACCCATCATCTGGGTATCTATTTTAATAGATCACTGTTTGTAAGTTTGTTATTCCAAACAAGCTGTAAGTGGCGGGAGAGGAAGCATTAGAAGAATGAACAAAAAAGATGGAATTTACTTACATGGCCGCTATCGTTGTACCGATGTAAACTGAGCCGAATGTCATTCCCAAGGACGGAGCGATGGCAGACGACATTGCCTGATAAGAGATGAAGGGAGAGACAGATAATGCCGGAAGGTGGGCGTTTTTTATAGTGCCCACATATGTTCTCTGGAAACAGAATTACAAAGCTTAGAACAAGTTCCTGAATCTAGTGTCACTTGGTGTAGAAGACATGATATTTTGTTCATCTTCAAATAGAGTGTATGAAGGTGTACGGGACACAAGTACCTACTGTATTGCATCATTGAGAGCCATACAGTGGAATATATCCCTCGGAGCTCGTCCAGCCATATATCAAGCACCATGGCATGGTGAATTGGAAGAACACATCTTAGGCTGAAGACGGTCGTCCATTGATAACGGGCGAATGATCTCGCTGCTTCAGTAATTGTGCCGAGAAGCACACAGAGTCTACCTCTCCTGTCTCTACTGATGGGTGATTATCATTCCACGCTAATCTATGATAGAAAACCTATCATTGCAAGGGGTCGGTCCTGCTAGTCAGACCTGTTATCACATCTCCAGCGACATAACTGGGGATTCATTCTTTCATCTCTGAGCAGGCTTAATCTGTATTCATCAGACGTCCAAAATTGGTGAATCATGACACAACTCGCCAATGGTCCGTCCATCATACTGAAGTGCATGGTGAGGAGGATGCTCCGAGTAGGGATGCTATTCTTGTACACCCGGTAACCTCGGAAGCCAGATATTGACTGGAAGGAATCATCAATTGTACTGTAAGTATGCTGCAATGGGTGATGGAAGTGAAGAGCCTGAGGCAGAAACACCACGTGGCATTGTTGAACACTGATCATGTGTGACTGGGTGGGCGACGCGCGTTGCGTTGGTGTCGCAATTTACTTTTAAACATTTAACACCAAATTCAACTCATTCCCCATGCAAGGCGTAAAATACATAGAGATTGAATTATCTGTCTTTCAAGTTTGTGGGCAACTCTCTCTTAGTGGAGGAGTCCTGCAATCGTACTACCGAGTCAGGGGCCATCCTGACAACTGTCAATGTCCGGAAGCCGATATTTTTTCTATGGCTTTTTCACAGTCAGGGAGTTCTTTGCTGCGATTCCACATAAGTTTTCACCTAGAAAACACTGAGACTGGTATCAAAAAATCGCCACTGTACTGTATTTTTACTTGGTAATCCTACCAGATTCAGTAAACAGTACACGGACTTGTAGAACTATGGAAAAACTGTCCAAAAAGACTCAAGTGATGGTATTGTACATTCGTGTATCTCTTCCGACCTTCTGTCTTCTCAAGCATCACAGCAATGACTGAGCCGTACCATAATTTATTTAGCTCCAGAGAACAAGAGAGGCTAATGATTGTGTCATTCACAGAGTTGGGACATTCGACGCTGAGCTGCATTTGATTCTTGTAGTACCAAAGCTCAAATGGCAGGTCGCTCCCTCGTCCACCGACCCTTCGATATGCCAACTGAGCCAGGGGAAAGAAACCGTTGACATTTGGTATACAGTCCACTATCTCCCCATTGTCATCCTGTCGGAATACGAATTTGAGAGGGACTACTTGGGGGGCAGCACCTTCAATATGTATTCAGTCAGACACTGCAGGACTGAGGTCAATGAAGGGATGATGCATGATATTGGTGGAATATGAGGCCTCAGATACAGTTGTTTCCAGGATCTGGGAAAGTTATTCCCTCGTCGAGTCTGGGGTAATAATCAATGAATTTATGTTCCAGGGAAGGGGTTTCAATGATGTGCATTCTAAAGGACTATATGTGCTGGTCTCAGTTATATTTATATTTTCAATGTCATTCCATACATACCATTCCAAGGCATCTCTGGGAGCACCAGAATTGACCACAGTGGCATACAGCGACAGGTTCAGAAGCCAGGTCCATATTATGACAGCCACTGCAGAGAAACAGTGTAGACATAACTCACTGATCTTTTGCTCTTCGATATAGGGAGATTCGTGGGGTGGAGAGAGAAAGGAAATGGGTGTAAATGTGAAGACCTGGCACAGGAAAAACAAGCAGACAGGCCTCTCGAGATGCATTGTAGTGGTGTGTTTACAAAGTGTTTAATGTTGTCACATTGAGTAAATGTCGTCGAACAGCGGTGCCACTCAATCAGAGCAAAGAACAACAACAAACTGAAACCAGTGTCGTGCAGGGAAAGGACAATACCTTAGCCTTAGGACCTATCTTGTCTCCTACTAACTCTGCCACAGACAGAACTAGAGCAGAAGCATGCTCAACAGTGATAATCGTAGTTTGTTTCCTCACTGGCAGCCTATCAGTGACTACCATCTTGCAGGGAGAATCTGAGAGCCATGTTTCAAGGCACGATAAATGCGACAGATGTCCTGCAATTTTCCTCCCGACTGCATGGGGGACATTTCAGTAGGGATCATAAAACCACATCGCACGAAATAGATCCTGACTCCCCACTGCTACTCTTTCTCCAGTTTGTCTCGATGTATTTTCAAATGTAGATTCAGAGATGTCATGTATGCATCACTGGGATCACGAAGGTTGGAAACTTACTGCAGTGATATTACAATGTAATGCACATGCAGCATGGACAAAAGTGACCCTCCCATTTATTTAAATATCAGGTCATCGGCTAACTGATGACTTTAAACACATCAGTCACTCATCGATAGCTCTGATGGAAGCAAATTTATGGATTTCACCATGATCCGAGTCGCGAACTATCAAAGAAGTTCAAACTACTTATAGGGTTTTATGTCTCCAGAGATTGAGAGGATTGCACATCCTAGTTTTCAAAAGACAGGCTATAATAATCATCAAAGACTATGATATCAGATGGGCCAATTGTCAGGTGGTGAGTGAGTGATCAGTGGAAGGTCAGTAATATTTGTGGATGCATGACACATGGCCATGACCTTGTGATGGTCCTTACCATTTTAGGACTTATTCACGTTAACCGGAACCACGATGGCTTCTCTGCCGACGATGACGTGGATGCATCGTTCCATATCTTGCGGTATCCAATTCGTAAATTATTCCCCTGACGATGACTCACGACACAGCACCTTCCATCAGAGCTTGCTGACAAGCACTCGTGGTTCCCTTCACTTTTCAGCACCGTTCCTTTCTGACACCGACCTCTTATCTTTCGCAGGGAACCTCCATGATTATCTGATAGATTGATCTCTGCCTCTGAGAGGGAAGAATGCACAGTATACTGTCCTGTGGTATTGGTCCTGAACAACATCTCTTGGCTTGCAGGTTTCCTCCAGAAGATCGTAAGGCAGGTTATTATGCACTCATATGTAAGAATTCCATCTCATATGCCTGCCAAGCCAATTCATTCTCTTGTTCGTTTCAGACACATCAAGAGCAGGCGTTGTTACGGTCAGGCACTGCGGCCTTGCCACAGGATATAACTTAAGAGAGGACACCTCTATGGTCGCATTCTGTGCAAGAGTTCCCCTCCCCAAACAGCTCAATGCTTGCCAAGGCTCTCCTCTTCGTCACCTTTACTGCCTTCGGGTAGCTTGCCTTATGCCCAAGCAGAGTCGCACATGGTGAAGATGATCAATCAGTCAGTGTGTTCCTTTCTTGTGGTATCTTGACTCTGTTGACTGTGGTATAGATGCAGTACTGGAACAGTAAATGCCTTTGGATAATTTCTGGATGCTAGCTAATACCCGGTCATCGTAGCCCACCCTAAGCCAGAATTTCATTGTCCTCTCGACTGGTGCTGACTACACTGCCACTGGTCCCTTCAAATCTGCAATCACACAAGTCATTCCTACCTGTATTGCTGTATTTTCCGTCCTGAATTATTGAAAATTTAGCTGGCTTGAAACTGATGACTGCAGTTTTAACAGACGATACTGTACCATCATTGAAATCACTCTGAAAAATCCCACGGCACCTGGTGCAGGATCTAGTGTGGACCTTGGGATCATCGAACTGTAAGTTGTGTTGTGATTTTACCTGTTTCACTATCTCATATAGCAGTAAGAAACAATGTGTTCAACATACCAGCCTCATTCTCATACATTAATGGCTGTGAAGGTGAAGGAAAGTCATGTGCGTAGTCTGTTTCATAATGTTTAGCTTCAGAGTTGTGAAGACTTCTCTCTATAGGTTACAGTTTGGACTGCCCTGATGCATTTCATGTCGCAACTGACTGGGATGCTCTTGTACAGTGCAAAGATGACGATGTTAATTGTTCTTGTTTTGTCTTCTGGGCAGTATGCTGACATCTACTTTCTAGACTGGCATTATTGTCACTTTTTGCTAAATTTCTTTGCTGAAATATTGGATAGGTTCATTTTTTGAGAGTTTCTATTTGGTACACACTTCACAGCATTCAGATATTCATCATGGACATACATTTGATTTTCTTTTTCAAATTTCTCATTCCTTTTACCACACAGATCGCCAGCTATTCATTCCTTACACAAGAGTCTATCAACATGTAAATATACGATATCAAGGGCTCTGCATTCTGTGGAGAAATATTGTCCTCATTTATCGGATCAACCTCTGCCTGCTGATTTGATTGTCAGAAACACATAGTTTTCTGCCATTCTTGTCTCTAACATGTTCCCCTAAAGAGACTTCCAACAACAATTATTCTCGGGGATGGGAGGACCATCCAGCATTACAGTACATGGTCCCAATTTAGGTACTGCTACCAGTCACAGATGGAAGGACTTGGTGTTCGGGCTATGAAGAATACCCAGCTCTGCTAACCAAGCTCTTTGGGAACCTCATCCAGGGCAAAACACTGTCGCAACCAGGACCATCAGCAGGCATCCATGTTCAAAATTTAGATGTTGAGTTTACAGGCACTCAGATAACACGAAAGAAGTGATTAGAGGGTCGGGCTCACTATTCTCACATACACATCCAACTGATATTATTATGAAAGGTCCACGGAAAAAGCAACCAAAGACAGAAACAACGAAAGGAGAAAAGGATTCGGTGGAGGCATCCAAGCCAAACGGATGGATCTGGAATACCTTGTGGTGTCCAGGAATGACAGACAAGGAAGTCTTGGCATTAGAAATTGAAGGTAGGTACCCAACCATTGATACACCTCAAATACATACATCTTGTTCTCTAGGGGAGTGAGTGGGGTTTTTCTGTGCGGAGGCAGAAAGAGATCAGTGGTTGGAGCAGTGGGAGATAAAAATTGCCGAGTTTCTGCAGTGCATCCGGAGTTTTGAGTGATACACTGTTACATGGGCTCAGTTGGCATCAATTAATCACAACCATCCAGGTTATGAGGCACATGCACAGGATAAAGTCCATATGTACTCAAAACTGGTGGAGAGAGGGTGAAGAGAGTTCAAAAATCTTGGATACAAAGGTGCACTTGATTGGGAGGATGGTCAAACATTACAGGACTTCATCATAGCACAACATGCCAAGTACGAGGAGAACAAAAAGTGCAAAAGGGGTTTGGATGTTGAACAATAAGTTAATGTAATGATTGACAATAATATTTCCAATTATCGTGGTCATTGTTGGGTGGCAAGATAATGAGTGGCATGGGCAAATTGTTTATATAGAGGTTGCACAGGACCAAAGGACCTTTTTACCCTCTCCTTGTCACTTTGTCCTATAGGCACATGGTCTGCATCTGCTCAAGTGATGTTGGCTGCTGGAGCTTAATGTGGTCTCACTTAAGTACTGCACTGAAGCAGCAATTACTTAAGTGAGATAGCAAGGCTTCTCAATCACTTCATCACTTGAGTGGTGACTTGAGCCCAGGTGTACTTGAGTGTGCACTTAGGTGTTGATCATTGTAGATAGCATGCATTAATAGTGGTAGCACTCAAGCAGAGGCACTCAGGTCTCCACTTGAGTGCTACCATGGTTGGGACCATGGATACTTAAATATAATTCATACATTTATTGATTCTGACATATAGTGTGGATATGAAGAATGTTATGGATATTGGGTATCCACTGACTTGGTCCATGAGTCAACATATGCCTGTACTCGGCCTTCTTGGTCATTGGCAGTGACTCGCTTGTACTTTCTCTTACCTTCTCCTTTCTTCTTCAAATTACTAGAAGATAACAGAACATTACAGAATAATGATGACTCGAAGCCTCTAGTATATAAACACTGTCTGTACTATTGAATATCTTAATCTAATTTTACTTATCTTTGAACTCCACTTAACTGTGTGATCTAAGCATTTCTGATTGGTTATGCCTAGCACTTGCCATTCCATTTGCCTTCCAACTATGCTTAGCGCTTGTTGGAAACCCTGTCAGTTATGCCTAGCACTTGTTAGCACCCTTATCAGATCCCTCTTGGTGGTTAGAACTTGCTCTTGGACATCCTCACTACAATTCAGGTTTTACTTGGGTTTTCATTACCTCATGTATTACTTGAAATACTCTGATTCATAACAAAGAACCTCATCTCTGATCTTGGTCTAACTTTGTATCAGGAAGAGCACTAGTCGATGACAGCCAGTAGCCTTACATTGTGGTCTAACCTGTTAACCATTCCAGCTCTGGGCTTGATCAACACCCTCCACTCACTTCAACAGCTTCAATATTATAAATCACTGACATTTCTGGAGTTTATTTGTGCTATAAAGGAGGCTGGCTTCATGGCTTCATTTACTACCACATATTCATCTACACCATGTTCAGGATATTCTTCACTGCCGCCGTCTTTGTTGCTATGGCTTACACCGAATCTCATACTGTCAGGATGATGAATAGGTGCATAGAATCTTTCAGATGATATATCTGACTGACAGTTATCTAGGTGCCAGAGTGGGACTGTAAATCTTACCTTGAAGTCATTTCTACCGGTTATTTATTCATAATACTGTAGCCTATGCTTACAGATCAAGGCGGACACATTCTCTCAATGAGTAGCTACACCTCCAATGGAGCACTTGTGGGGGCGAGAGTGTAAGAACCTTCTACTACATTTCTTGATTTCACTTCTCACTGAACGGTATCAGCTGGCTGCAAACTGGTGCATGTGGTGGAAGTGGAGCAGACTGTACCATAGTTGAAATGACTTTAAGAAACCCACAGAGTCCCGGTGATACGCCGTCTATGCGTTCACACCTAGATTTTGCGAATTTGTAACAATACAATTGCATATCTATCCTGTACTAGTGATAATAAAAGGACTATAGCGGAGGCTTCAAGCTGATAGTACAGCAGTACGCAACTAGTGAAGCCAGGACTTAGATGTGATACCACTAGTGGGTCAAATCTACCAGCCGGCCATACTAGTAACTTGAATACTAGCCAGACTAATGAATAACAGGCCACTAGTAGACGAGTAACGTGACTAGCGCACCAAACAAGAAGCAGAATACACAGATCTCATGAAGTTCAGTCACTAGCCGGCCGATCAGGGCATAAACGCCTAAGTCAGGTTAACTAGTTGCGCAGCAATCTTGAAGCAGGACTTAGAAATGAATTAGCAACGGATTAACCTCGCATCTAGATCCAACTAGTGTGATTGGATCTGTTACGATCGGGCACGAGGCTAGCCAGACTGCGCTTTCGATCACGGCCAACTGCGTTATGGATGCGGGAGCGTGGCTAGTCATTTAACCTCGGCACTAGTGGCACGTTGCTGGGTCAAGAGGGCGACCTAAAACTGCTGGCGTCACTCCGTGGCACACTAGTCGTCCAGCAGCAGTTTCTAGACCGACTATTGCGTGCTTTTACTCAATATTTCATGACTAGCCAAGAAATCCGTACCGAAAATACCCCACTAGTATAGCTGTTTGTATCGCTTTGTACCTTTCCTTACAGTATATAAGTAGTAGAATAGCCACTCACACGGGCAGGCAAGCCATCCCTGCGATTGCGAGTGACTAACAAGAGTTTAGTGCCCCAATTAAAGGCTTTTGTGCTTAACCTCGACGAAGCGGCTGCTAGTCGCTAAGTTACCCATAGAATTGAGTGAATTGAAGTCCCTTTTGAGCATACTATTGTGTCCTGCAAAGGCCAAGAGTGTTTCGAAGCAGTTCTTGCAGTTTCTCGAAGTTAAAGTATTATTCTTAGGCCAAGAGTGCCACTAGTAAGCCAAGAGTGTGAGCTAGTCAAGTGTTTTCACTTGTAAGAAGTAGTACAGGGCCAAGAGTGCCGTTAGTAAGCCAAGAGTGCGAACTAGTCAAGTGCAGATCACTTGTAGGAAGTAGTACAGGGCCAAGAGAGCCAGTAGTTCAAAGCAGTCATAGTCCCAGTGAGTGTAGTAGCTCAAAACCAAGTCACATTCATTCAATTGTGTCTTACCCACCCCACTAGTACGAGTAATACATTTGTAAAGCTCACTAGTAACAAATAAAAGTGTCTTGTAAACAACCTCCCTTGATTATTGAGTCTGCAGAGTGCTTCTATCATACTTGAAACACCAGAATTCAATCAATTGGTGATAGTGTAGAGTTGTGAGAGGTTTAGTGTCAGTTGGAGATCATTTCCACCTGCTAGTCTTTTGCCACTTGCCGTTACCGAGCACATCACCGGTGCAGGTTCTAGTGCAGATATTTCTATTATCCAGCCATGAGTCTTCCCACTTTCATAGGTGATAAAATTCAATCTTCTCTGAAAGCAGTAACAAGTTCACTACCGCAGCTGCTTTCCAGTATTTTGATGGCTGATGGACAAGGGAAATCCTGTTAGTCTTCTATTACATGCTATGGTTGAAGTCCTAAATGTACTTCTTGGCAGGTAACAATGCAGACTGTTCCAGCTCAGATGCTTTTCATACCCTAACTGACTATGGTGCCCAGGTTCAGTGCAAGATCAACAATGTAAGCACTATCTTGCAAGGTTTGTGGAGAGAATACTAACCCTAGTCTCTCAAGGTTGGTATTGAAGTCTACTTTTGTTAAATAGATACTTGAAACTGTATCATGTTTTAAATCACTGCAGTTGCTATTGCAATCTCTATAGTGATTCATTCTCGAAAATTCAATAAAACTTCCATCAGGTATCTGCTTATGATTCATAAAATGATCAGACAACAAAGGATCACGAGCGAAGAGAAATGGTCACTGATGCCAGAGATTTAGTGACAGTGAAAAGTGGAGTTATTACATCCTTCTCCACCATTCTCGATGTGGCATTCTTCCTGTTCATTCCAGTAAGCTCTTACCCCACCGTTTTTGTCACAGCTCTGACACCTCCAGACTTCTGCTGTGTAAATACCACATTTCCTTTAGCACCATGCCATGTTTCATAAATGTCCTACAGTTTAGGAATTTCATAAGCAATTTCTGTCTGTCAAAACTCTATGCTAATTCTCTTCTCTGTGTTGATGAGCCTAGACTTCTGTGGCAATGGCAACACCAACTCAGAATGAGATTGGGTAATTAATGTGATAACATGGCAATCAAGGCGATTGTGTGTGTGTGAGTGGTTTGGTGCACCTCCATGCAGTCAATTCTTCAATAATGCAAGATACACTGCAACTTTTCAGTCAGCGAAGTAGTACTCTTGGTCAATGAGTACTAATAGACGTTGGCAGTAAGCCAGGAGGGATCTCGATAGACGAGATGGAATGGAATCTGGTATGATGTGAATACCAAGAAGCCATGAGGGAAACAAGAAAATGATCTAGAAAGTGCAGAAATGGTCTGGAGGACACAGAAATGATCTGGTGAATGGCTCTAGATGGTGCACCTGATAAATGAGTCGAAATGATGGCAATTAAGGTGCGGAAACTGCCTTGAAACTGAGAGAAACTAGGGGAAAACACGGTAACTGTGGCTATAAGAGGGGTGCTGTGGCAATAGAGGTACAGAAATGCTGAAAGATGGTGATGATGAGGGTGATCCTATGGAGAACGATGCTGAACTAGGCCTACACGGAGGCAATATGATCCTATACTGAACTGGGTGATGAAAACGATGGCAATGTAGAAGGTGAAAGGGATAAAACAATCCTATGTGGTGAAAGTGAAGCGATGTTGCGGCATTAAAAGACAAAAGCAAGTTATTGACATGAGATTCGTGTATTGGCACAGTATATAGCATAACCAACAATGTTGAGAGGAAGCAAGCAGCAATGGATAACTTGGAGTAAACCATGGCTGACTGTTAATACCGAAACTGGTCAACTAGGCGAGAACTGCTGCTAAAAATGCGGTTTCTAGCTAGTTTTTATACTACAAGTCCAGTTTTATAAATAGAATACATATCTAAGCCTTACTAAGGCTGTAAGTCCTTGGCTTTGTAAAAGCCATAGTAAACATATGGTCCTTGACTTCTAAAGTAACAGCAGCTCATCAACATTGCCACATATGGATGAAAACACATGGTTTTATTGAGCAATGAATGGATTGTTAGGTGCTGTTTAGCTGCAGACTGGTGAGGTATGGCTTTGGTACTGAGGTGTACACTTGTGTCTATGTCTTTTCCAGGTCTTGGCAAAGTAACAGCCTTAGTAAACGCGGTCTGTAGTGGCCATGTGCTCGAAATATCATGGATGGATGAGTGGCCACAGCAATCACATCATTTCATTAAGTGATTGATTGACATGTCACTGTGGTGATGAGAAGTGATGTGGCAATTCCGTTTTGAGATGATTTGCGATCAAAGGTGCCTTACTGTGATGGAACATGGCAATTATGATGCGTAACAAGATGGGATGGATATGGAGCATTGAAGGAGTATGGAGATCATGGTTTTAGGACTGTATCTGAGTGTCTGTGGCATATAATGCAAAAATCTGTGGTATTATTGAGAGTTGCCAGTAATATAGAGTATATGGGGATTGTAATGGAGTCATTTTTGAAGATATTGGGTGATGAATGGATAAATCCATGAATTCTGAGCATACAGAGCCTGGAGGCTCATCAGCGTGTGAGCCTTTTAATTCCTGATGCCCTCACATATTAATTGCGAAGAGTTCAGATTAAATGCACATTCCAGCTGGAACAAGCTATTCGATTCCAGAAGACAAAACATTGATATATCTTTCTGCGATGTTGGTGAAAAATAATGTGGTGGGGACCCTCTGCAGCCTCCGCTCTGATGACAGTGGGCACAATGTAAACCATTTTTTCCAATCCTCGAAGTCTGATTTCTTCCCCAGTTTCATCTGAACAGTATTTACATTTTTCTTTCTTTACATAAATAATCTGCTTCACGATGATTCAATATATATTGATTTTGCTGCATTTATACACTACTCTCTGCCTCCAATTACAGAAGTAGCTTTCATTACCATGATCTGGAAGACTGGGTGATTGGATCCTCCGGAACATTCTTCTTCAACCAATCCTTCGAATTATCAACCTCCTGTGACAGGTCCCCCAAATGTGTCAGTCCTTGGTAAAGATGATATGATATCCCCCTGGTCGCATTCGTGTTCTTTGTAATATGGAATCCTGCACCTTCCAAATCCTCCACACACTCCATATTCATGTCAAGCATGAGCATGTCATCATCCCTTCCATGAGCAATGAACACCAGTATATTCTTCATCCTTGGGGTGATACCCTATAATGAGACTAAGTGGCGGAACACAAATCATTCTGGCAGCCTGTACCTCAATCAGTTTATTAGGAAGTACCATTTTCCCACTGAGCATCACGATTCCAGCAATGCAAAGATCTTCAAGGGTTATGCCCATGAACAGGGACATACAGGCTCCTTGGCTAAATCCACTGAGTACGACTCTCTCAATGCCATTCTCATGTTCTTGAGTGACAATCTGCAACAGTGATTTCACCAATTGGGTGACTCCTTCTTTGTCTTTGGGTCCATCCCCTCCAACATTGTACCTTTATACAAAGGTTATAAATCGCAGTAGCTGAAAGCAATTTATCTCACCAGGCTGGTACAACTGCTCCATATAGCCACAAGCATCGGCGCAATGGACTATTTATTTCAATTATATCAGTGTGGCTCAACACAGTTGAGGAATGAATATGCATGCTTGTGGCATTATCCACTTGATGTGGTGCAATCCAGAATTGGCAGCAATGCTTTGCGCCAGGTGACTGATGTTGTTTGCGCTGCTACCCAAGCCCTAATTTTTGATCAGACAAGTGTATGGGAGAATAATGGATGTTTTGCACATGGAGGAAGATAACGGTGGCACTGTGCTTCGACTTTGCCAGCACTGTTTGGCAATCCAGTTCTTGAGCTATAGGAAATTGGTACATGTAAAGACTGAACACCTCTAAGTAATAATGGGAGATGATGGGTGTGAGGATGAAGGTGGCTCTCAACAGAAGATGATCTTTAAAAAAACAAATTGATCACATGTTGCACGGTAATCAAAGTTTAAACTGCTAGCTGTAAGGTTTGCTCATCTCTCACTCAGGAATTCTGTACGAGTTATTTAAATACAGATATGAGAGTCCATGTTCTGTAGATACACATTCCAGTAATCTGGTTATGTATGCTAATCAAGCTCCTCAACGTCTCGCTTTCCTTCCCTTCATGGTAGAACAGTTCTTCTTCGAGTCCGGTCTCACCCATTTCAATTTGGGACAGGTCTTCAGGTGGCCATCATTGTTTCCATCTGCTTTAACATGGCTGGGCAGTGTGGGCACTCAATGCTGTAGAGCTTTAAATGATTCTCCAAGATCTGGGGGATGTCATTTTCTTGGGTGAGAAATACATGGTCCTTCTCATGCACACATACAATCTGTCTGCAGCACAGTGAACCGTGTTTCCTGTTTGAATCGTGAGGCTGGTAGAAGCTCAGACAGGAGCCCTTGTGACAAGCCAAGTAGGACCACTGGGAGTGCTCCATGTCATAGTGTTCAGGGAAGTCATTGATGGGGAGGGCGGCTAAGCAAGTTTTGTAGGGACATAGGTGAAGTGCATCAGGTGGTGGAGTGATATGCTGCAATCTGAAGAATGCTGTCGCAAAGTTGAAGTTGAATTTGTATAATGGAGCAATATCTTTCTTTACTTTTTCTGTACCAACAGCAATGTATATGTGTGTCCTGGTGGCACTATGTTGGATATGCATTAGTATACAGAGTGTAGCACAAATGAATCTTACAGTTTTTCTATGCTTCTCTCTATGATTTGGTTCAAAAATTCGGGGCTGAGGACATGGTAAGAATGGAGAATTGTAAGAAGAGCATGACAATGTACTTGTTCAAAATTTCTGCGTTCGAGACCTTTTTCATGGGCAGACTATACATATATGTGGTTGGATATGGGTTCATGCATCTCAGAAGGGAGTTAGAGTAGATAAAGCAAAGGAGGATCATCATACCTGGACTCATTGTCATTGCGCCACATGACCTTTCTACCCTGTGGTCTGATATAATCAAGTCAAGTCTCAGAATCAGGAAATGGAAGAAGGGATCATGGATGCTACCCACTGTTTATTTTTCTTGGACGATGCACACCATGTTGATGGTGTTTCAACATCTTTGAACAATAGTGCGTGATACAGATTACGAGCCAGAGGCGATGGCACATTGGAGGCTTCAGAGTATGATGTCCAAGTTGACGAGCCAGCAATTGCAGTTGGCTGCCATGCCAAGATGGAGATGTTCACCAAGCTGATGGCAGAAGGGGGCAACACTGACCATGGAGGAGTAGGGTATGAAGCAGAAGGCTGTACTTGTAAAATAGGCATTGATGGGGAAAGAAAATGGTCAGGATCATTGATCTTGGAGTTCATGGTGGCACCAAGAAATTCATCTTTTACAACCATGTTCCTATTGCAAAGAGCTGTCAGTCTCTGAATATATGGAGAAGTAGATGTCACATATAGGGATGGTCTCTGGTAAGATATCAGCCTCATCTGACAGATCAGAACTGCTAGACAATTGTATCAATTCCAAGTGATAGTGATGAAAGAATTAAAGGGTATGCAGTAGGTTCTGTTGCTCCACAGCCCCATTCTGGACCCAACTCAATGAATTTGGGAAGTGGGCTTTCACTGATTTTCAGCTCTTTGTCCATGATGAAGCAGTCAGGATCTTGGATGCTGAGGACACATAAGAAGAGGGAATGCGGATGAGGAACACAGATGGTGCACCTGTGTGACCCTTGATCTGGTAACAACTCCTCATGGGCCAGCATCCAACTGGGAGATGCATCAATCAAAAGGAAATGCGACATGATGTGAAGTATGTACATGCAAAAGCTCTTAAAATCTGACCAATCTATGTCATTCCAATCATAGTCTATTGGTTGAGAATGGGTGACTCTGCTGAAGGATCAAAATGTGCATCAGTGAAGAAAAGAGAACCACTCATGACAGGCACCCAGCCTGCTCCTCATCCTTAGCTGCCATACTGCCACCAGAGATAAGTGTGTGGGTAGTGAGAGTCAGAGGGGAAGGTGACATGTCCATTGGGAGAAAGTTCCTGGTAAGAGGAGAGAGAGACAGAAAATTTTATACCTTTTATACCAGCCTGAGATCAGTTCATTATGAGCAGATTTTATTGCCTGATTTGGGTTTGAATGTGCAGTGAGGAAAAGAAAGGCTGTCTTCCTTTTTGGGAGTCAATAGCGTGTGGTTTCCTGGAAGGCAACCATCCAGGGAAAAAACACATAATGCAATGCATGGAGTTTAGGTTAAACCTTCTTGTACATTAATAAGAGGGAGGATTCTAGGAATCATTAACCATTGTCCCAGTGCTGGTTGTTATTCGAGAGCTTTTGGTCCCTTTGGGATAACAACTTCTGGGAATATGTATGGATGATGGAATCATGCCACACAGTGTCAGTTGCATGAGAACATGTAATAAGTAATACTGATAGATGATTCAGTCCAAGTATGCTGTAAAGGAGTCAAAAGGACATACCAACAGGATGAGTTTGAGAACTAGCAGCTACAAGTGTCAAATATTCTCTATTGGCTGCAGCCCTAATTGTCCTAGTATATCTTCTTTTAATAGCCTCAGCAGTGTCAAGAATTGAATGTAGGAAGACTCTGGTCAAATGCATGTGAAAGCTATTGATCTCCTTAGGGAGGATGTCTGACTATTCTCAGCAGCTTTCCTCATTGTAGATCTGATAAAGCATGATTTGTATGGTTGTCTTGCACTTTTTGTTCATTCACATCAACTACAAGCTAGTTGAACAGAACATTGATGCAGCTATCCATAATGACCGCTTGTTGATGAGCCTCCAGGCTCTGTACGCTCAGAATTCGTGGATTTTATGCAATAATTACCGCTCCTGTCCACCCAGCGGACTTTCAGTAAACCAAAGATTGCACACAAGTTCATACTACTTTCATACTACAGCAACCACTCCTCGCGCGCTTTGTTATCCATCCCATCTCGTTACGCATCATAATTATCGCATTCCATCAAAGCAAGGCACCTTTGATCACAAATCATCCTAAAACGGAGTTGCCGTATCACTTCCCATCAGCACATTGACACGTCAATCAATCAATTAATGAAGTGACGTGATTGCCACAGCCACTCATCCATCCATGATATTTTGAGCACACAGCCATTACAGACCGCGTTTTACTAAGGCTGTTACTTCGCCAAGACTTGGAGAAGACATAGACCCAAGTGTACACCTCAGTACAAAAGACATACCTCACCAGTCCACAGCTAAACAGTACCCTCACGATCTGTGCATCACTCCAAGAAACCATACAGTTTCTGTCCATACGCAGCAATGTCAACAAGTTGCTGTTACATTCGAAGTCAAGAAACCATATGTTTGCTACGAAATCTACTAAGCCACGGCCTTACAGCCTGACTAAGTTGCACATACTTACTCTATTTATAAATTCATACTTGTAGTATAAAAACTAGCTAGAAAACATCGTTTAGAGCCAGCTTAGAGTTAGCTTATCATCAGCATTCAGTCTACACCACCCACCACATCTATCGATAATTCTGCTACATTTATTACCGTTTCACGGCAATATATTGTTTACCCCAGCATATTCTTGAGTGCACGTCGACTCTTAAGCTCACCGGAGTTATTCCACAGTTTTTGACTGTGAAGGGTTGTTTGACACCCACTCTTCACTCTTGACACTATTGGTACATGCTCATATTGTGCCAATACATGATTACCATGCCATACCTTGCCCACTTTTATCTTTTATCGGCCATTATCGTTTCAACTTCACCAGCATAGGATCGTTTCCCCTTTTCACTTTCACCATCGTATCGTCACCCACTTGGGTAGTCTCCGAGCAGACTTAGGATCGTTTTCGCACCAGTATAGGACCAGTTTCAGCGTAGTTTTCATATAGGACAGTCCCTTGAGTGGACTTGAAGGTTAGTTTTGACATAGGATAGGATCGCACCAGCACCAAGACCAGTATTTGACATCGACATCAGTATTTCCGCATCATTTAGGACCAGTACCCCACCATTGCCAGTATATTTCCATTCTCACCCTCAGTATCATCGCCCAGTTTTCTAGTCTCATTTTGCATCTCTATTACGGATTCATGGTATTAATGTCATACCTGTTTCCGTTCCCTCTCGTTTTGAGAGATCCCTACCGGCTTACAGCCAAAGCTACTAGTACTCAACTACCAAGCAGTACTACTTTGCTGACTGAAAAGTCGCAGTGTATACTTGTGTATAGAGGAATTGATTTACTGCATGGAGGTGCCCCGAACCCACTCGCACACACGATCACCTTGATTGCCATGTTATCATGTTAATTACCCAATCTCATCCCAAGTTGGTATTGCCGTTGCCACAGAAGTCTAGGCTCATCATTGTCATAGGGTGGAATGTGTTCCAAGGAACTGACATTCAAGAAGTGTTGCAATGCTACGATCTGTGTTGAGTGACAAAGAGTGAACTACATGCACTGCTGAGACTTACTAGACATGTTTTATATATAAGTTGATTTTAGGAACTGTGGATCATCGAGGCATCATGCATCAAGGTCTTATCTGATCTCTGTTCACCTTGTCAACATTCCAAATATACATGGCCACAGAAACTTTCACAGACAAATAAGACAGTGAATCATAACTGAGAGCAAGGAGTTTGAGAAAAGCTAGAGCTGCAGTATTTTCTACACCATCACCGTGACAAGTACGTTAGGAAGGTACCAGGGTAAGTATCTATTCATCAAAGGCATAGAAATGGAAGCACATGAAGATCAAGAAAATGTTGAGTGGAGGTGATGGTCAATCTAGGTCTATATGTCTTCTAAGATTATATAAGATTGGCTTTCCTCTTGCAGCTGCTGCTCCCATGCATCTGACTGCATTTAAGCCTGATGAGCACGCTTGTTCAGAGCATCATTGTCCACTGCTGAGAAGTATTCCTTTGAGCCCTTGGGATCAGCCTTCATCATCTTATCTCCTTCATGCGAGTTTGTGGGGCAAACTTCCCCGTGCTTGTCCTAAACAAGGACCTCAGATGATAACAACAGAAAGAATGCACAGATAATGCACCGTGAACTGGAATGCTTTGATGAGGTGAATAGTCTCATTGACAGAGCAACCAACAGGTAGGTCATTGACAGTGATTTGCCTAGCATTGAGACATCAATGAATATGGCACAGGGAATAGATAAGGATAGTGACATACCTGAGGATACCCTTGGGGTCAATGATAAAGAGATCACAGAGAGCGATACCCTCATCCTCGAGAAGGACACCATAATCATGGGAGATGGACATGTTTTTGTCAGCAATGAGAGGGAGCTTGAGGTTGGGACCAAGACCACCTTCCTTCTGAGGCTGGTTAGCCCATGCAAAGTGAGAGTGCTGAGAGTCAGTAGAGACACCTGGATGGCGAATGAGAAGCAGAATTGCATCATAAACAAGATAAACATACTGAGAACATTTGTATCAAGTGCCTTAAATTCATCCAAAGCATCATTGAAGGCCAGGATTTTGGTAGGGCAGACAAAGGTGAAGTCCCTGGTTGTTGTCAGATTCAAGATGAAGGTTATAGATGGTGCTGATGTGCATACATAGGGTAGAAGAATAAGACAACCCTAAGAGTAATTGGTTATCATACCAGGAATGGGGCTGAAAGGCTCATACCAGAGACCATTGACGATGGTGGCAGCCTTGAAATCGGGAGTGGGACATTGGATTAGAGCAACCATGGTGAATGAAAAAAGTGGCAATGATGGTGGTAAGAGATAAAGAATGCATTTTGACATCTGGGTCACGTTATTTTGTGCCATTTCCCCAGAATCTTTGACTACAAACCTCCCCAAACAAGGCAATTTCATGTGCAAGAAATGTGGAAAATTCCTAGACCAATGAAAATAAGTTCAAAAGATTGACGACTGACAAAGAAGGGTGACTAAGGGCCCATGACCATGTCTTACTGATATTACTCATGACCTCATTGATACTCTGACGCGTCTTCTAAGCTCATATGACAGCTTTCCCTAATTTGGACATTACCAGTGGTGCCACATCTCCTTAGTATCTTATCATAATCAGCCACTTCCACAGCAACCTGTGTATGATGCTTCTTGAGCTCATCATGGTGATGATTCCAATACAGACCTTGCCATTACCCCGATGGTCAAATATTTGAGATCATTGTCAAACAGTTTTGCTATTGAGAAACTGTCAGATTCTGGGACTGCCTATTCAGCATATCCACTGATGAGCCTCCAGGCTCTGTACGCTTAGAATTCGCAGATTTTATGCACTAATTGCTGCTCCTGTCCACCCAGTGGACTTTCAGTAAACCAAAGATTGCACACAAGTTCATACTACTTTCATACTATGGCAACCACTCCTCACGTGCTTTGTTATCCATCCCATCTCATTACCCATCATAATTACCGTATTCTATCATGGCAAGGCACCTTCTATCACAAATCATCCTAAAACAGAATTGCCACATCACTTCCCATCAGCACAGTAACATGCCAATAAATGACTTAATGAAATGATGTGATTGCCATAGCCACTCATCCATCCATGATATTTTGAGCACATGGCAACTACAGACCATGTTTTACTAAGGCTGTTACTTCGCCAAGGCCTTGAATCGACATAGACCCAAGCAAGCCATACCTCACCAGTCTGCAGCTAAACAGCACCCAACAATCCATTCCTCACTCCAAGAAACCATATGGTTTTTGTCCATATGTGGCAACATAGATGAGTTGCTGTTACTTTCAAAGTCAAGAAACCATATGTTTGCTACAAAATCTACTTAGCCAAGGCCTTACAGCCTTACACTGCATGGAGGTTTTAATATTTAAAGCCAAAATATTGAAATTGAAAGTTATTTATTTTTAGCAACATATCAACCTAAAATATCTAATAAATAGTCAAAATATATTCACAATATTCATGATTTTCTCGACTTTTGAGGCAAATTTCCCAAATATAGAAAAGATATTTACAGTTTCTCTAATATATTTCAGACTCAAATATGAATTAAATAAATATCTTTCAAATTCTATATTTTAGGCTCAATTATTGAGACCATCATGCAGTGTTACTAAGTCACGCATATTTACCCTATTTATAATTTTGTACTTGTAGTATAAAAACTAGCTAGAAAACATCGTTTAGCTTCAGCTTACAGAGGAGCTTATCTTCAGCATTCAGTTTACACCACCCACCGAGTCTACGCTATGTTTATTACAGTGCTACAGCAATATACCATTTATCCCAGCATATTCTCGATTGCACGTTGACTCTTAAGCTCACCAGAGTTATTCCATGGTTTTTTACTGTGAAGAGTCATTTGACACTCACTCTTCACTCTTGACACTATTGGTACATGCTCATATTGTGCGAATACATGATTGCTGCACTGTACCTTGTCCACTTTTATCTTTTATTGGCTGTTATCATTTCAACTTCACCAGCATAGGATCATTTCACACTCCCACTTTCACCATCATATCATTGCCCACTTGGGTAGTCTCTGAGTAGACTTAGGATTGCTTTCACATCAGTATAGGACCAGTTTCAGCATAGTTTTCATATAGGACAGTCCCTCAAGTGGACTTGAAGGTTAGTTTTGACATAGGATAGGATCGCTTCAGCACAAGATCAGTTTTTGACATCGACATCAGTATTTCCATACTGTTTAGGACCAGTACCCCACCATTGCCAGTATATTTCCATTCCCACTCTCAGTATTATCACCCAGTGATATGCTGTCCACGTGTTCACACCTAGATTTTGCAATTTTGTAACAATACAATTGCATATCTGTCCTGTACTAGTGATAATAAAAGGACTATAGCGGAGGCTTCAAGCTGATAGTTACAGCAGTATGCAACTAGTGAAGCCAGGACTTAGATGCGATACCACTAGTGGGTCAAATCTACCAGCCGGCCATACTAGTAACTTGAATACTAGCTGGACTAATGAATATAAGGCCACTAGTGGACAAGTAACGTGACTAGCACACCAAACAAGAAGCAGAATACACAGATCTCGTGAAGTTCGGTCACTAGTAAGCCAATCAGGGCATAAACACCTAAGTCAGGTTAACTAGTTGTGCAGCAATCTCGAAGCAGGACTTAGAAATGAATTAGCAATGGATTAACCTCGCATCTAGATCCAACTAGTGCGATCAGATCTGTTATGATCAGACACAAGGCTAGCCAGACTGCGCTTTCGATCATGGCCAACTGCGTTACGGATGCAGAAGTGTGGCTGGTAGTTTATCCTCAGCACTAGTGGCGCGTTGCTGGGTCAAGAACGCGACCTAAAACTGCTAGTGTAGCTCTGTGGCTCACTAGTCGACCAGCAGCAGTTTCTAGACCGACTATTGCATGCTTTTACTCAATATTTCATGACTAGCCAAGAAATCCGTACCGAAAATACCCCACTAGTGTAGCTGTTTGTGTCACTTTGTACCTTTCTTTACAGTATATAAGTAGTAGAATAGCCACTCGCACAAGCAGGCAAGCCATCCCTGCGATTGCGAGTGACTAACAAGAGTTTAGTGCCCCAATTAAAGGCTTTTGTGCTTAACCTCGACGAAGCGGCTGCTAGTCACTAAGTTACCCATAGAATTGAGTGAATTGAAGTCCTTTTTGAGCATACTATTGTGTCCTGCAAAGGCCAAGAGTGTTTCGAAGCAGTTCTTGCAGTTTCTCAAAGTTAAAGTATTATTCTTAGGCCAAGAGTGCCAATAGTAAGCCAAGAGTGCAAACTAGTCAAGTGTAGATCACTTGTAGGAAGTAGTACAGGGCCAAGAGAGCCAGTAGTTCAAAGCAGTCATAGTCCCAGTGAGTGTAGTAGCTCAAAACCAAGTCACATTCATTCAATTGTGTCTTACCCCCCCCACTAGTGCGAGTAATACATTTGTAAAACTCACTAGTAATGAATAAAATGTCTTTTGAACAACCTACCTTGATTATCAAGTCTGCAGAGTGCTTCTATCATACTTGAAACACCAGAATTCAATCAATTGGTGATAGTGTAGAGTTGTGAGAGGTTTAGTGTTGGTTGGAGATCATTTCCGCCCACTAGTCTTTTGCCACTCGCCATTACCAAGCACATCAGCGGAGTCAGGTAGAGATAGCCCCAAATTTTGCCATGACAGACTATAGTTCACAGGGGAAGATGAGACCCTATAATCTGATACATTTGGATTATTGTCAATCTCATCAGGCATGCTATACTGCGCTATTGAGAATGGCTACTGCAAAAGGTACTATTCTGTTGCAGCCATTGTCACCATCAAAGGTCCAAGGAGGCTTGAATGGAGCTTTGCATCAGGAATTTAGAGAACTGGAGATGCTTGACAAGATTACAAGATTAAGATATGAGAGATGTCTACCTATCACCATTAGAGGATATCGTAGATATACACTTATCGATGCATACCACAAGGTTAAGGGCATTTATTATGTTCCTGCTTCCGTTCATCCTGTGATCACCTGGAGTCGAGCATTGCCTTTTCAACCCAACTTTGTTGAAGACATTCCATGGCATATCATAGAGCAACCCAAAAAGAAGGCTGTTGCAAAGACAGAGAATATCCTGATGCCTGTAGATGGTATGGTTGACCCAGTTATTGTCAACAATAAAGCTATGGTATCTCAACAGAAACAAAAAGGTAGACATTCTGATGTGTTCCCTCCCATACCCAAAACTGTGCAAGCCACTAAGAAAGGTCATATCTTTTCAAGGTCTCTCATTCCTGCACATGATGCTAGTGCCAACCTATATGGTACACGTTGGTCCAACAATAGCTGCACCTATGATGCCTTCTTTGCAGTTGTATTCAATCTGTGGTGCTCTGATATACCTTTGTTCTCTCGCATCTTTCATGAGATCAATCCCGCTCACCTGGGCTTTCTGTCTGACTCACTTACTCGACACATGGCTGGTGATTATACTCTCATTCAAGTTTGAGACTTCTTTCGTCTAGAGCTGCACAGATTGCATCCAGCTTACTTTGTATGGGGCCAGTTTACTGGTCTGAATACTTTGCTTGATGCTACCATGACTCAGGCAGATCCTGTCAGGAATAACTTTCTTGTTTGTCCTTCAGGTCATAGAACTCCACATGGTTACACTTTCCTTCCCATAGCAGATACTCAAGGATCCACCCTGCAAGACTTCTCTATCCAGGATTGGATATCAGATGGCTGCAGGAACAACCTCATCTGGTGTCACTGTACAACCTGTGAACAGTCCCTGGTTATAGTCTCCGAATTTGTTATGGCTCCTATTCTGTGTGTCGACATAGGGAATACCCCACCTGCCTCCATTGACACTGTGATATCCATCACCATCAATCAAGAACCACATATGTACAATCTTGTTAGCATCATGTACTTTGGAAGCGAGCATTTTGTTGCAAGGTTTGTAGACAAGCATGGTGTTTTGTGGTTCCAAGATAGAGCTGCTGACAATGGTACATTTTTAAATAAAGGCTACCTGCATGATCTCTCAGCATTGTCATTATTACACCATGGTGACAAGCATGCTGCGAATGTCATGTATGTACGATGAGAATTCAATAACTGGCAGTTCTAAGTCACATATCTATCTTATCTTATTGCAGACTGCAATAAGACTTATTAATTACATGGTGTTTATCTCTTGTCTTATCTAAATCCATGTTATATGCTCAAGCATTGAGGCTCTTACATTTTTGATCCGATTGTCATGCTCTACCAAAAAAAGTGAGGACTCGGACTTGCCATGCTTGCGATGGCCCCCCCACTTCATGATGGAACATGCAGTAAAGATTTTCTTTGACGTGGACTTTTGGAAATACACAGCTATGGATGTGATAAGCTGGTGACTTTAGATCGAGCACAGATAGATATTGTGAAAGGCACTCGCCAGTGGCCTGCTGCTCCATCAGACAGGTGGATGATGTTGTCCAAGTGTGTGAAATCAATATTAAAAAATATACCTCCTCTCCTATGCCGCATGATGATCATTGACAGATATGCCCATGGTCACTCTTGTCACTTTCAGTAAATTTTTACTCACCGAAAGTCAAATGCTTCACATTTGGTCTGTCTGTAGGACTTGGGGAATAGATGAAAGTATAAGTCTAGAATGAATGTAAGGAACTGCATCGTCCAGCCATCTGAAGATGGTTAAGGGCAGACAAGCACAGTCATCATTGATGGCAAGGGCCATAGTAGATGGAATACTAACATCAAATAAGCTATGCAAACCAGAGTCCAGAGCCATCATTATACAGGTAGCGACCTGGGGAGGCAGAAAGTTGCAAGAGTTGATAAGTATTGTGCTTTTGGCCCTTTTTGAAAATCAAACCAAGGCAACTTCCTCTCGAAAAAAAAGAAACACTGACCATATGAAAGGACTCAAGGGAGGATTAACGGGGGAAATAATCATGGGAAGTGATGACATGAGTGTTGAAGCTGCTGGCAGTACTTATTCTGATTGTATGATGTAAGGAGCAGCAGGGGAGGCTTCTAATCAAACAGATATCATGTGATATGGCGAGCTGGTTTGAAATATAGTGCCGGTGAACAGAATCTTGAGAGAATTAATGCAGGCATATGGTGGCACCAAGCAAGGCTGGATCGCATCAGGTCGGAAGCTTCAGCTATCAGTCTTTTCGGAGTCTGGAACTGCACCCTTATCTCGCTCTGTTGCCTCATCATTGCATCCTCGACTCAGTCCTACCTTGTTTCCTGAAGATCCTCAAGAATTTCTGACAGTGTTTTCAGATTCAGCAGACTGGTGCTGGTAGATGTGTAGGAGATCTCGATGGACTAGATGCCTCTTTCATGGATTCTCACTCTGTCCTGTCTATTTTGCACTCTTCTAGGAGATAGTACATTCTGCTTTCTCTCTTGCAGAATACAGTCTGATGAAATCAATATGAAGACGATGTTCCTCCAGAAACACCATATAGCTATGATGTTGCCAGCTGAGGCTAATAAGGAGGATGTTAATGATTTTCATGTCATTGAAAAGAGTAGTCAAATGAGTCAAAGCCACGCTGGAAGAGAATGAGGGGAACACTAGGGCATCAGTGTAGTCGACTGATTTGTCAATGAACAATATCCATAGGCTGTCTGGACTCGGGTCATCAATTGAGGAGTGTGCAAGCCTGCATACTGTGTTCAAGTCCTGCTTCTCCCTCCCTACTGCTCACCGAAGTTGCTGCCACAGACATCATCTCTTCCAGTAGAGTCATTGGCTGACATCTTTTCATTCCTCCCATGCGCGTCAGTGTCGGCTCTCACCCTGCTCTCTTGTGACTTTCTGACCATGTTATATGACATGCAGGATGTTCGGAATCCTGATGTGCTGCAGATATTCCTTATCACATGGTGGGATCTCACTTCTCTCACTCACACCCTCCGCGTTCCTGTACACCCATCCACACAGACTGCTGAGACTTGGGTGGATCTCATACCACATGTACTTGCACGCACAGAGTTGCATCATACTGTACTATTTCAATCAATTCATCACAATTTTGGAACTCATGGAGCTCAGAAATTTTATTTTGATTTATGGTGATTTTTGATGGTGAGTTTTTTTGGCCTTGTGACCTGTGACTGACGAATTGATTTAAATAGTACAGTATTCGCCCTCTGTGACCATTATGTGACTACCTGAAAAGGAAGTCACTCAATGAACTGGCTCACAAGCACTCAGTAAGTAAGCAAGTTATCACGTTGAAGTGGCATCAAAGAGAAAAATTGACAAGTTCTACAGAGCTTACTTACCTGTTATTTTTCAGGCAGAGTGACCAGGAATAAAAGGAGTGTTAATTCTGTATTTATTAAAAGAACATACTCAAGAATATGTTGTACCACTACTAACTAGTAAAAAGCTAATAAATATAGGTACTTAAATTCCCCATGATGAACAGTGGTCCCAGAGTGGTGGTGTTAGCAGCCTGACACCAGTAATGGTCAGCGCGCAAGGTCAATAGTTGTGCGCATGCCACTGTCAATAGTTCTGATTTCTGACCCCTCTGCCGAGTCCCAGTCGCGATGTACGATGTGTTGAAGTGTTTCAAGTTAGGCAAGTCATGAGTGGCAGGGCGATAGCATTCGGTCAATGGGAGAGGAGGGGGGGTGGCCACGTTGTCATCATTGGTGATAGCGGTGGTGGTGCTTGGTGTGAATAAACGGTTATGGTGGTGGTAATTGGTGATGTGTTGAGTTGAGCTGAGCCATAGTCATGTGTTTAGTTCGTCAGAGGGCTTCCTCTTTAGGACTCACATGGTGGCTGTATGAAGGGTGAATTTTCAAAAACTCATGCACAGACAACCTTTGCTCACTCTCACTCCTTCCTTTGAGCTTCACATTCTATGACACCAATCTGGCTTTGGTCTATGCGACATCCAGCTTGATGACACACATCTCCCCATTTCCATTCTTGCTCAATGACAATGATGATGCATCACCACCTACGCCACTTCCTACCACCCCAATGCATACCCGCCTTGTGTCCGCGCCCACCACATGAAGCCAACTGTTCATGCCTCCACTATCACCACTGTCATCTACTCCAACGCTGACTCAAGACACGTTTATGCATACAGGCACCACTCTGCTCCTGATTTTGCAACCCGAGATGGCTCATGACGTGTGATATCTGATTATCCTCCTCATGCCTTCTCATCCTCCAATCAACACGTCTATCACCATTTCCACCCAATCTATTTCGACCTACGGCTACCCTGGAGTCCCTCCCTTCATCCGTTCATCATCATGATCTTGTCTTCAAGTCCGTCGGTAGGCGCACGGAGGAAAAGACACTCCATACTGCTGTCATCGTATGTCCTGACATTGAAGAACTCGAATTACAGGGTTAGGCCGGTGAAGAGTGCTGGTGTTTCATCGTTCCTTATTTTACGTCCCTTCAAGTCCTGGACAAGCATAAATGGGGATAGCACAAGTGAAAACAGTGAAAGAAGAGCTCAATGACCAGTTTTCCCTCTCGAAGCAAGCTAGAATGCCATCACCTTTAACGATTAGTGACTCCCTCTACTCGATGGTCATCAGCGACATTCTGCTTGTCTAGCTGACATGTGCCCTGTCCTCCAACACTTCGTCTTTTCCAATGGACTAGAGTGACGTCGTGCATCTCCCTCGCTGCTGGCTCTCCCCTGCCTACAATCCTCACCATTTCTCGTAATCGACGATCTCTTTGCAAGAAAAATCGATCGTGATATTCCCACTGTGCTGCCACCGCCGCCAAGAAACTTGTTCCATTGAAAGACTAGATGTTCCTCAGGACGTAGCCCGATGAACATTCTCATGTCCTCACCGACAGCGGAGACATTGATCTGTCTATTAAACCTGGTCTGAGGAAGAATAGTGGCTCGATGGCAGATGCGATGTTACCTTGAGCGAGTGCAAGTCAATGTTCATGGCACTGGAAAGATGGTAATGGCATTGATGCAGTTTTCAGTACGTGTCTCTCCTTCTCTTCATTCTTGGTATACACAATGATAACATTGCCTCGTAGATCCTGCACCGGTACCTAGCGAAAAATGTCACCCACCTCTCTTCATCGCTCGTGTATATACGCTGTATATTGGTTATCTGACAACTGTCTCATGTCCAATTGAACAAGGAAACAGTCTTTCATCCCACCCGTCGTTTGCCTCAAGAATGCGGTGGCAATACTCATTAAGTGTGAGAAGCATATATACATCAAAATATTTCCCTACCATACCTCGCGTACGTATAACTTATTAAACCTTGATCACGAACGGTCCGGCCAAGCAATGAGGCTCGAGGATTTTTTGTCTGGCATAAGCGCCGCGTTGATAGTACTGAAGAAATGACACACGAATCTATATCAAAACATCCAAAAGAATTGCGAACCGTGAACCTCTGTAAAGTCCAGCTGGAAACAAGAAACGGTGTGGTTCTCTATCGTACTTCTTCCGGACCAGACGATACATCCTTCTCAGGGTCTCGTGGCTGAGGTTTCGAACGAGGCCACAGCTATGTGAAAATGATTAGTTGAGGGTAAATGGATAGATTTAAATAATGCACCTACCCAATTAATGTATCTCTTGCAACGAAGACACTTTTCTAAAATCTCGCGAGCGTGTTTCATCTCCTTTTTCATACGCTCTTTATCGTCATGCGATATCCACCCCGAGAACTTGTATCCTTCAATCGGAACGTCGCCATCGGAATTTAAATTTTCTAAGATGCTAGACCATTGCTCGTGGTTAGGAGCAATTGAAGCCAGCGAGTCCAGGATAGGACGCGGCGGTGCGCCACTGCTAACAATGATGGCACAAATGGAGCGAATAGTCTCTGCTTGATGGAGGTCATCAATATATGAGCTAGGGAAGGTCGCATCAGGATTTTCATTCTCCTTCTTTTTTGTCGCTTCCGACAGGCCGGTGAAGTAACTCGTCACTCCGTCGATGGCCTTTGTGTGGCAATAGGCATGGCGTGCAATGTAATCCCAACTGCAATGGTCTCGGAAAGCTTCGTACGCTTCCTTGACACCCCTAGAGAAGCCTTGACTGAGTATATATATGATTAAGCAATCTACGCTGTCAGAATCATAATGTAGGCACAATCGGGTGTGTCCCTGATGACATGGATGGAATTCTGGCTGTAACAGAGTCCAAGATGTAGATGGGTGATAGTTGGAAAATTGGAGGAGCTTAGCGATATTCAAAAATAAGGATGCTGTGGCCCATTTTTCAGGGGGTACGAGGTCATGGAAACTGTGCTCTCGATGCATAAGTGATGCCAGGCACTGAACAGCATAGCTGATGGAGTCAGTGTATAGACGCGGAGTCACAAAGAGCCCACGATCCCAAATAAGGAATAAATCAGACGCGATGTAGGCACCTATCTCCTGGAATACCTTGGCATCGAACTTCGGGAGTGGCTTGTCAAGGGAGTGCACAATTCTGTTGAGTGCAGGTACCACGATACCCATTAATCGCAACTTGAAGTCGTCACCAAGAGCGAAACGATGTTGGCGTGAATGAACAGTTGACTGAGCGCTGTCCGTGTTGCGCAGTGAAAAGTCCATAATGGCGAACAGAAGTGCCCTTTCACTACTCTCGGATTTGTTCAAAGGGTGTTCGGTAAGCAAGGAGAGAAGAACAGTGATAATGTTTCGTTTATCAACCTGTACTGCGGCGTTCATCAGAGTGCAAGTGGGAGATATGGAACCATTCCGTTCGGAGGGATATATGGCTGTTAAGAACTTGAGATACGTCTCACTTGTAAAACCGGGGCCAAAGAATTTATTGGGGTCTATACTGCCAGGTGTGGGGTAGAATACCTCGCGATCGTATGTGTTATGGTAGAGATCTCTCCACACGGAAGGATGATGAAGACGATTGTCGTTTAAGGCGGTCATGGCGAATTTATTAATCGAATACGAGCCCCAATCCACCTGAATATGATCTGAATCTTTGTAGGTAGACAGAGTTGTCAACAATGGATCTGAAAATGACTTCATTGAAAATTTCAGTTTGTGCTTTCCGAAGATTCCGGATGAGTCCCACCGGCGTACCCGAGGGAACAGTCTCTCCAACCGGAGGAGTGGCTCAATCCTGCGGTCAACATTTGGAAAAGCTTTAGGAATCCACCATTTAGACCCATCATCGTCCGGGGTCAGCTCCATGCAGTCCATCAACAATCTTTCCTTCTCATTGCGCATTTCATCCCAGTGAGGCGTGAAAACCTCTTCAGCCTCATTGATGTATTCTGAAGGCAGTCCGGCGAGAGCATGGATGACGAGATGTCGGATGGCCGAGGTTGATGACCGCACATATAGCCAACGAAGTGCATCGAGATCGTGTTTGACACGTGAATGTTCTGCGTGATGGATCTCAGAATCCTCCAAGGTTTTGCTTTCAGCAGGAAACTTAGATGTTAGCGATGGCATTCTGGACTGTGGAGGAGTGCCGAAGCATCCACATAACGATGGCATACCCAACCGAAGAGAGGGGTGTCTTATATGGACACTCGGGGTAAAGTATAGGGAGAATGTTGGTCATGAAGTAGGCCGTAAAAGTAGCCAGAGATAATATTCCTATCGCGAGTGCGATTCCCCGCTGTAGTGGTAATAGAGATAGCACAAGGCCGACGAAAAACAGGGCAAGGGATAGGTGTAGCATGAGTGGTAGGAGGCGAATCAAGGTGCTGACATGCCATTCGATAAGACCCGTATACCGTAATTGTCGAGTACGGCTGCGAACCTGGGGGTTTCCAGCAATGGGTGATAGATAATGGCAATACCACTCGTCAGCAAGCACTGCGAATAACGCAGTTGCAAGACTGAGAGTAAGACTTGCAAACCATAGCCCATTCACCCACAAATCCAAAGGTTTGGGAATAAAATGAGCGGTGGGGTCAGCGCTGGAAGTTGTGATCTGGTCAAGGGAGGTACCGTTGGCTATCGCTCGTTGTAGATTGATATGATCGAAGAGCAAATACGCCGATAATTGTTGGTAGTCTGGTTGAAGGTTTGTCGAGGATTGGGCAATGAAGGCGCTCACAATCGCCGAGAACAGTCCCGCCTACAGGAGAGATTAATTCTACTGATGTAGCACATATATGACTGAATGAGTTCACAAAAACGAGGAGGATATTCACTTGTCCTCTCTGATTTCCGAGCATATCGGTATCGTAAATCAAGGATTCGTCTAAATAGGCACGCCAAATGCTAGATGTTGGCGCCGCTTCTTCAAAGGGTTCACTCGGAGCATACCCTCGGGAATCAACTGAAATAACTTGTGAGCAGAGCGGGAGCGCTGAACAAGATCGACGTACCAGTTGGCACAC
Organism: Armillaria borealis; assembly: GCA_030435635.1. Classification (NCBI taxonomy): domain Eukaryota; kingdom Fungi; phylum Basidiomycota; class Agaricomycetes; order Agaricales; family Physalacriaceae; genus Armillaria; species Armillaria borealis. The sequence continues at coordinate 126,796 of JAUEPT010000087.1, read as the reverse complement.
CCACAGGTGTGCTAGTAGATTGTGGTGGTAGACCGAAAATTGTTGGTCTTCTATTCCTCGCTCGAGGTGGCGGAGATTCCTCCACAGGCAAGGTTTGAGATTCCCCCCTCTGTGGTGGGGTAATATCCAGTGCCGAAGACTGAGCGTTTTCAGGCCTATCGACTGGATTTTGGGACCCTTGTGGGGTGTCATGTATATCATCACTGGTTCTGGGAACTTCTTGGAAGAACGCATGATCCTGTTCATCATCGTCTCGAATGTCAGAGGGCATATTGCGTTCAATTCAGCGAATTAGCAATGGGAAAGAGAGAGAGAAGATGCTGCGAGGTGGCAAGAAAAGGTGACACGTAGCAATGAGTTCTAACGTGACGTGTTCGCACGAAAGGAAGAATGGAACCGCTGTGTACGGTGGGAGAGTTTGACCCGGCCGGCATCTCGTACATCATATCAAACTTGGAAGCGATTGTCACGTTCCGAGTCTTGCACAAATGGGTGCGACCTGGTGCGATACATAGCTACCAAACTGATTTTTCCTGCTTTGGATCTGCAGGATTCCGAGACCAGTGTTCCCTCAATGTTATTGGGACGGCATGGTAGTCCTCCCTGAACATCAGGGTGAGCAGGTAATTCAACGATCAACTAAGCTAGAAGCTCCGCACGCTAACGTCACCTTGTGCAAACCTTGGGTATCAAACACACGACTCGCCTAAAAAAAGCTACGGGGATTGCTCCCGAGGAAATTCCTCATCATAGACGCTCGTAGATAGAAAGCGTCGTGTGTGGCGACATGCCGGTCCACCTGAGTGGTGGATGTTGTCGTGGTTTTAAGTATAGCACATTTAAATACGTCTAAAAGTATTCTCAGTCAATGCAATTATGGAAAATTTCCCGAAAATTGGCAAGGAACTGAATTATTTAGTACCTGAAAGACGTTTGACACGAGGCAAGGCGCTAACCATTCAGGCCGTAATGTATTTCCACCATCAACGAAGGTACACGAACCAGATTCCGGAGCAGTCATAACGGAGTTCTTTATGAATCGTGACGGCTGAAATGGTGAATTGGACTAATACTGCAACGTTGTCCCCTATTGATATCCAATAAAGACAATTGACTGTCGCAAAAAGTTAAGAATAACTTTCTTCGCTTGTTGGTGGTTGATGAACCGCGTGGGGCTGGGATTCGGGAAGCTAAATCTAGAAAATGCCAGTTCCCGATGAGATCTGAACAGCACGTAGCAAGTGAACGGAACAGAAGTATGCTTCATTCCAACAAAGCTTTCCGTAAGAAGAAATCGGTCGCGATGAGAGAGAAACAGTTTCGTTACACTAGATCTGATAGTCCATGGTCGGGCGAGTATCTAGTATTGATGGTTGAAGATGAAGAGAGAAATATAAGCCATGACCATACGCTATGACACGGAGAGTATATCCATTAGAAAGAAGTCTGATTATCACGCCAACATGATTGGAAGGGGCACAGGCGCCTGTCAAATACCTTTACGACGAAGAAATTAGAAGGAATCCGGGTTCGCCGTAGATCGCAGGACTCACAGAAGACCATAGCGAAAGTTAGATGAACGTTTATGATCAGGGAAGGATTCCTGTCATAATGGGTCGCCAAAATAGGGAGGTATGATACGACGACAATATTGCCAGAAACTGCCTAATGTTACTCTGGCTTGAAGGTGTCAGACAGTGTACTATTATCGCCTCATACGGGACGACGTACGCGAAGCCTATCCGATGGTTTGAGACGCGGAAGCATGACGAGAGAGACATCACCGGAAAGATCAAGGATCATCGGGCCGATGGCGTCATTTGTCATTCATCTTTAGGGCAGGGGGATTTTTGTCGCTTAATTCTTCTCACCATCTCTCGACTCTGCAAGCATTCCAATAGCAAGCGACGTGACAAAGATTCACGTTTTGCTCTGGCACATCCTTTCGTTCCTTCTGTAAGAGCTCTCCATGCTCTCTGTTCGAGCTCCTGTTCGATCTAGTGTGTTAATTTTTACGTCTTACCGCCTATGGGCTGACGAAATAATTCCAGCATTTACCTGTCGAAGGTCTTGAAGATGACCATGTTCCTCTAGTGACGGCGTACAGCCACGGCGTCGCCAGTGAAACCGGGAAGAAGGCTGAAGAAGAGGATGTCGACGATTGTCAAGGAGTCGCAGGGAGTGGTGGAAAGAGTCGGAGCCACGCTGGTGGAATGGGATGAGGAGAAGATCAAGGTGTTCGATGGATGATATACGGCTCTGAATTCGCGGGCTGACGATCGAGGAGCATCCAAAACTAATGCATGCATACCGCGTTCAGGTCCCGCCGCTCCCTCCCGCCCAAGTCTCTATCATATACCCCGCCGTTGCCGGTGGAGGTACTCGTCGCGATTCTCTCGTTACTCCCAAGCATCGTTACTCCTACGCACGTCGGTCCCTGCACTCGCCCTGCTCTCTCAGGACTTGATCTCTGCTGCGCAGGCTGTGTTATACCACGACCTCGACCTGCGGGATGTTCGGAATCCCAGCGCGCTGTGGATATTCCTTGTCACGTGGCAGGATTAAACTCGCACGCAGAGACAACCTCCGCTCTTTAGCACTCCCCTCCTCTGATCTCCACTTCCGAATCCTACGCCACCACTCTACCTTTGGTCTATGCCATAACGAGTTCGGGAACCCACATCTCTCCCGGCAGGCTGACGCTAAGCTCCTCACGTGGCTCGATGGCCAGACCAATGTTGTCTCCGTCCGATTCCAGTTCCTGCTCGATGACGATGACAGCGCGTCACCAGCTTCGCCACTTCCCGCCACTCCTTCGTGTATTCTCTCCGTACCCACGACTTCAAGCGGACTCCATTTTCCACGCCTTCGCTGTCGCCGCCCAGCCTACTCCAGCGCGAACTCAAGATACGTTCACGCACACAGGCGCCACACTGCACCCCAATCTTATGATCATCCCAGGCCCGACACGTCTTGTCATCCTCCTTGCGCCGCCTCGGCCTCTAATTATTCTACACTGATCTATGCTGGGTTTTGTCCTACGACCACCCTCAAGTCCCACCCTCCCTCTGCTCGTCGCCTCCGCTTTACGTTCAAATCTTTGCGCAAACGCAAGGAGGAAAAGACACTCTGTAGTGCCATCGTCGTATGCCCCGCCATCGAAGAACTCGAAGTAGAAGGGGAGGGTGGCGAAGAGCGCTGGTGTTCCATCGTTCCCCAATTCAAGTCTCTTCGATCCCTAGTCATGCGAAAACCATGGACAGCACAAGTGAAAATAGCGATGGAAGAGCTTGATGAGAGGTTCCCGCACCCGAAGTGAGGGAGGCCACGGTCGACATGGTCTACTCTCAGCCACTCCGGCCACTCAGTGGTCATCAGCGGACGAGCTCGTCTAGCTCGTCTATCGAACGCATGCCTCACCCTCCAACGCATCATCTTCCCAAACAGAGGACAGTGGTACCGTCCATCTTCCTCGCTACCTCCTCTCCTCCGCTCTCGATCCTCACTATGTCTCCCATTCGACCATCTTTCGTGAAGATGATCAATCGAAATGTTTCTCCTCCGCCGCGAAAGTCTTCCAGTGACGAGCTGTGCTCCTACCTTAAAGAAAGTGACGACGACGACTCCTTGTTCTTTAAACCAAGTCCGAGAAAAGAGAGTAGTTCGATAAAATGTTGTCACAAGCAGGTCTAGGCTGTCCTTCAAGGCGCTGGGGAGATGGTGATGGCGCTGGTGTAGCCATAAGGTACGTCTATTCACCCGTTCTTGCTAGTCAATGTCCTCATGTTACTTCGTAGGTTTTCTCCCGTCGCCATCAAAGCAAGTGCCTTACCCCCGATTCATGCCCATATCTTCATCTTTGTTATCCTTACCTTCGTTCTTTGACTCATGGATGTATACCCAAAAATTGCCTAGTATCTTCATAGAAGACATAGAACCTTTTTCCGGTCCCTTTCCTCAAATCAAACGACGCAAAGAACCACATACGCAAACAAGAATCGGCGCGTGTCAGGAAGAAATAGGTTACGTCGAGGTTTGTTTTCGATTTCTTGCTCGTCTTTTTCTGTAAATGTGTGTTCGATGATGCCTTGTCCAGAGTGTTTGCCAGCAAGGTGGGATGAGGGAAACAGGCAGCATCTATGTCAGAAAAATGTACAAGTGAGTATGCGAACAGCAGATACACAGAGGAACGACACGCGTAGTAGGCGACCACCGACTATTATGAGTTGTCTTGAAGTCTGTTCTTCAAAATTTGGTGTTTGAAGCTGCATTAGCAGGTACACGTGGTGTGTCCAGCTGTTTTATAGTATGGAATATCTACTGAAAGAATGTCGAACAGAGCATCCAACTGGAAGACATCGTCGCACCAAGCAAAAGTCGTACGAAGGCCAGATCTGACTGGACCGGCGAGGTGCGTCTCTCTTTTCAGAGTTTCTAAATCCCCCTTGACTGGACCTTCTTATGGTGAACTCGCATTCCTCTCGAAGATTCAATCATTGCCATAAACTTTCGCAAATTCGGCATACTGGCGCTGGTAGATATCCGGAAGAACTTGATTGAAGAGAAGGGCTGCACAGCATAATGTTCCTTCGCTTCAAGTCCCTTCGGATGTACGGACCGTTGGCCAGGTGAGAAGCAGGGAAGCATGAATAAGTGGACCCGCATGTCGTGTTCAGGTCCCGCGTCTTCCAATATTGGCGCTGACTATGATTCTTTCGTTCTTCCCATGCACGTCAGCCCCTCTGGCGTTCAAGAGACTTTCTCTCTGCGGCGCGGGCAGTATTGTACGGCGACCTTTATATGCGGAATGTTGGGAGTCTCAGCGTGCTGTGGATATTCATCATATTCCTCGTCAGTCTTAGTGACATCGAAGCAAGAAGTCTGAATATCACAATAACGTGCGTTAGGCAAATGAGCACGCTGACGACCTCTCGAGCACCTTACAATGTAGGACTTACAAACGAAAATTATGGTTGCAGACAGATTACAGGACTTGGAAAAGGCCGTAGCAATCTCTAGGGAAAGCTGTTTTAAGTTGTCATAAAGGAAGGCGTTTAAGTAGCAGGGATGGATAATATGGGGATGATGTTGCCAGCGACTTTAAGAAAACCGAGATGTACTATTATCGCCTCAGATGTCCACGATAGTTTGAGATGCGGAAAAGGAGGGAGACGTCAGCGGCAATATCGAACCGGTAACGTCACTGTTTCAGTGCTGGGGGCTTTCATCCCTTGATTCTTCTCATCCTCATCATCAGATCTCGCTTCTACGAGCGTTGCAAGAACGGGTTTGCGGTCAAATTCAATCAAACGTCGATACATGGACAATCTGGTCTGGAAATTTCTTTGATTCCTTCTCAGAGTCGTCGACTTCCCGAGGATTTCTATAGCTTAGTACGGACTAATCAACAGATCTCAGTAGCTCCGAGGGGATCCGAATTCATGCCATGTACGGCATTTTCGTACATCTACTAAGCGCCCGGATGTTTCTTGTAATAAACGGCGCCGTGGACAAAGTTTGTGATATGCTGTTATCAGCGGAGAAGCATTAGTGAAAGGGAGATAACCAAGACGAGGGTTTACTTACACGGCGACTACCAGAAAGGGTGTCCCAATGATGCAGCAGGCGGCAGCGATTTGCTATAATTTCGAAGTCGCGGGCTACCCGGTTGAAGGTGTGAAAGACGCAGCTAAGGTTGTGATTTCTGATAGATAAAGGCGCTCACCAGTCACCTGCTACTCCATGAGAGCGGTGGACAAATATATGCATGTGAGGTAAAGGCACATTGACAATACCATTTAAGGTACCTTGAATGACTGCGGTTCCCTAACCTAACCCATAAAAAATATCTGAGGATAGCCTCCGAATGAGTCTTCGCAATTCATTTCATGAAGCGAACCCCGAGCATTTCTATAACTTTGATGATCTCGTGAGTAAATCTAACCAGTGGAAAGGAGGGCGTTCTTTACAAACACTCCGAGTGTTACAAAGGAGGATATGCATGTACGTTGTTGTGGGATAAACCAGCATATTAATAACCAAAAGACAATACCAAAGCTCATCGATCAGACTGTTGTTAAGAACGCTGAATTGATTCGCGCGCGCCTATGCTGCGACAATGTGCTGCATCAGACTCACAAGGATCGCAAACGTGCTCATACAGATTGACGGTTTAAGCATGAAAAGCGGAAACAGCTGACGAGATAGAGAATGCGGGGGCCTCCCAAAACTTCACAAAATAAGTAGCAGATTGAGAAGGCGAAGACGAAATCGTACGTCGCCGTGATAGCAAAAATAGCCTATCTTGATAGCTAGAAGATATGCGTGTGAGGTAAAGGGGCATTGGAAATGTTATTCAAGGTCCTTTGGTTCCCGATATTTCTGGGAAACACGGCGACTGTGTCGAGTTCCTTCTAAGTACTGACATTAAGTAACGACACGAAGACGCCTTGCATACACACTGTAGACGGACACTGTTAGGACGAGGATGAGTAGAAAGCTAAGATATCGAGCACCTAGATAGATTTAAAATCAAACTAGGAATGTCGTCCGTCAATAAGAGTACTCACAACATCGACTCCTATAGTGAGAGTCTGTAAAGAGTATCATTGAGCATCGTCCAGCGGGCCGCGTTCAGAGTGTGACCGCGAGAAATCTTTCCGGCTGAAGACTTAGTATCGCGTTTAGTCATCTTGTTGACAACAGCGCGAAGACAAGATAATTACCTTGCAGCACCTCAGTTGGTAAAGTAATAGCAATCACTGAAAATTCCTGGTATTGTGAATATTCACGTACCAAATGATATGATACAGTCCATTGTAGCCGCCTAAGAAGGTCGACTATATAGTGATCTTCAAAGAAAGGGGAAACGCGATCAGTCTGATTATTACGAGATGGACTTGGCCGTACCAAAGGATACCAGACAACAGAGATCAGTGGCGTGTAACTTTCCGAGATCTTGTCACGTAGAAAATACTAATATGTGTCTCGGTGCTTTTGAAGTAACTGACGCTGTGGAGAATGTTATGAATAAGCTGATGTCAGCGGAGAGGCGTTAGTAAAAGCGTGATAAGCAAGACGAGGTTTCATTACATTGCAGCTAGGCCAAACTCGTACCCATTGATGGAATACGTAGTGAAGATTTTCTTTGACGTGGACTTTTGGAAATACACAGCTATGGATGTGAGAAGCCGGTGAATTTAGATCGAGCGTAGATAGATATCGGATCGGGAAAGGCGCTCACCGGTCACCTGCTGTTACATCAGACAGGTGGATGATGTTGTCGCCGGTCGGCGTGGAAGTCAGTATTCAAAAATATACCTTCTCTTCTATGTCGCATGATGATCATTCACAGCTATGCTCGTGGTCACTCCGACTCGCTTTCAGGACAAATATACTCACCGACAGTGAAATATTTCGCGTTTGATCTGCCTGTAGAAATTGGGGAGTAGATCAACGCAAAGTTTGCAAACATACAAGCCTGGTCGGGTGTAAATGGCACTAACAATGACTGTTCACGTTGTAATATCTGTGAAGCCTTGGTTAGTATAAGTTTGGAATGAACGTGGGGGACTGCATCGTCCAGCCATTTGAAGACGGTGATGGGCTGACGAGGGCACTCATCATTGAAGGCAAGCACCATAGTGGGTGGAATACTAACATCAAGAAAGCTATACGATAAAATCAAACAAAGCAAGGGCCTGTCGAAGAAAGAATGACTAACCGTTTCAAGAGAAGATAAACAGAGGTATTGGTGTTGGTATTGGTACCGGCACAACGTCCCAATAAGGAACGGCCGGGTCCACAGCCCTACCATGGCATGCCATATGCTGTGGCCACAAAGGCTCACACCGTTTTAAGCACACTATTGAGTGCGTCTCACGGATTAGTGTATCTTTGTAGGGTTCAATGGAGACAAAGTGGAATGGACGGAACGAGCGATGGACAGAACGTGATTAAGGGCAACATAAGGGAGCTTCATTAAATACATGGAAAATATCAGAGGAAGCAGATCTTGAGCAGATCAAAGGTATTAAGAACACACGAGAAGGGAGCGCCAAGATGCTATGGAGGAATTCTTGCGGTGAATCTTGCAAGGTTTCGAATGCATCGTGGTACAATAATCATTACACCTCGTCTTCGACCTCACTTTGGCGGTAGCAGCATAATCATCGAGAACGAAGCGGGGACCTTTGGCAGTGTTCAGCCATCGAAGCACTTCAGTGGCAAGTGTATGGGAGGAGGTCAATAGTTCGGCAAACTCTTTTCTATGTGCAGGGATCGGCACATCAAATAGGAACGGAATTTGGAACTTGAAACTAGCAGGTTTCTGTAGATTTGATCGTAGGACATTTATATCCTCGGTCGACAAACAAGTGTACCATGCTGAGGTGAACACCAATTCCGGATATGGAGCGGCGGCAGGAGCGTGTAGCTACCAAAGGAGATACGATGTCACAACGCGCCATTTCAGAAAAGAGCGTAGCAGAAACAATACTCATTGGACACATGTATCATTGCACCGGAGGAGCACGACGTCACAGTTGTAATCCTCGGAGGCACGGGAGACGTCATCATGTAAGGTGAGACAGTGTGAAACATACAGGCATACGCACGGACCACGAGGGCAGTAGCGACCTTAAGCAGGCGGGGCGGGAACAACGGACACGAAACGCAAGCACCCGGGAACGAAAGCAACGAGAGAGTGCTCCGTCGCAACACACCATTGAAAAACAGTGCGGTTGCAGGAACGAATCTTGTCACCACCACCAAAACCAAAGCGACGAGAAACCAGACCGTCGCAACACGCCATTGAAAACAGCGCGGCGGCAGGGGTGGACCTCGCCGCTATCACCGGAACGCGAGCAACAAAACTCAGTCCGTCGCAGCACACCATTAGAAATCGGTGCGGCGGCAGGAGCGAATCATGTCACCACCACCGAAACAAAAGCGACGGAAACTAATCCGTCGAACACGCCATTGGAAAACAGCGCGGCGGCAGGAGTGGATCTCGCCACTGTCACAGGAACGCAAGCAACAAGATACCACTCAACACACCATCAGAAAAAATGGTGCGGCGGCAGGAGCCATACTCATTGCCACAACAAAAACCAAAACAACAGGAAACGAGTCTCGAGACAAGAGATACAAAGATCAGTGAATAAGGGCAGAGAAAGAAGGGTGCGCACGATGACAGAATTGTAGGAAACATGGTGCATAGTGGTGGACAGGTCGAACTGGAGATCACGGTGAAGATAGGGAGCGGGGGAGAGGCGGCAGCGAGGGATATGGATGGCGCCACTGTACTCTATTTGGGAAGACAATGTGTTGGAGTGCAGGGCACGCATTAGCTAGACGAGCTACGCATGCTCGTTCGCTGATGACCATGGAGTGAGGTGGATGTCATTGAGTGCGTTCCGGCTCTCTTTGGGAGAGGGAACCTCTCGTTAAGGTATTCCTTCCCGGGCTTGATTTGCACCATCCTAGGTTTTTATGCATGACCGGCACCTAAAGGCACGAAGAGGATAACAAGACGTGGAGTGCCCTGGAGGGTGGTAAATTTAGGACCAGAGTCGCAGCTATATGCGTGGACGCATCTAGAGTTGGCGTTGGAAGTACGCGGGAGCAGTAACAGCGGAGGCATGGGAAATAGCGAGAGTCAGCTTGGTGCTGAGCGAAGTTGTCTGAGTGGCGGGAGGTGGCGAATTGTCATTGTCATCGAAGAGTAATGGAAATTGGAGAGACCATGCTCGTCTGACCTCGGACGGATGAGTATCGCCCAGCTAGATATGGCGGTGAGAAAAAGCGGAGGGGTGGTGCACAATGTGTTGATCAAAGGAAGGGAAGTCCATACAAGCGTGTACGCGGGGTACGAGATTCTGTGGTGATGCAGCGGCGGGTATGCGTAAGAGATGTGGGGACATGCCGTGTGACAAGCAGCGCAGTACAGAGAGAGCAGAGCGACTCCGAGTGCGGAAAGTGATATCAGTGGAATGAATGAGATGATCATGACGGTGGAGGCAATAGGTGAAGACTTGATGAGGGTCCAATTCCAAATCTCGAAAAGGAAGGTGCCTGATGCGCGTAGCCGGCCTGATCCGATTCGATCGCGGCGCGACTTTTGCCTTTGCACATCCACATTTTGATGGCACATCTTACTCTTACGTGTTTTCATTCCCAGTCCACCGAGCATCTCCTGCGAATCCCGTCAGAAGCAATTGGAACAAAGTGGCTTCAAGACATAGAAAGTTGCACTGTCATTTCCGTGTTACTTTCCTCCGTTTGTGTGCATTTCAGTCCTCCTTTTTTCTGCCAACAGAATATTGCGGTGAAGTAGCTATACCAGCCTGTTCTACCTTCCACGCTCTCGAATATCTTTGTGGCAACGGCGCTTAACCCTAGTCAATCATGTCCTCATGCTGTGGCACTTGATCAGTTCCTCCGCCTCGTTTCAATCATCTTGAATGTCTAGACGATTCAGTTCCTTGCGATCATTCCAAGACTATACTAACTGGCGCTTGCATGACCTTCCGGCGCCTTGAAATCACCGGTGTGAATGATGGTGAAGAGATGGTCTATTTTTGTATGCAATGACAACGTCATCCAACATTCAGAGGTGGCCAGTGACCGATCTAAATTCACCAGCTCAAAAACTTCCAGCGAGAATTCAATTTACAGACGCCTGTTGATCAGACCGGGATTCTCTGGTACGGTTAAGTCCGTATTGTGATAACTATTCTGGGGAACACACCACTACGCAACATTCTTGTATAACTGTCAAGTATCTGTCGACTCCGTGCGATCTACGACACTGTCAGATTGCTTTTGGACACAGGTAAAAGGTTATGAATAGCAGATTGTGCTTTATAACTATTTATTTTTGCACGAAGAGTCAGCGTGTACCCTTTTATGAAACCCCGATGCAGCGTTAAAGCAGCAAGTCAAGCCGTCCCGGCATTGCAGCGGCAACGTCCACGTTTGGAAATTGGCGTTGCGATGTCGAGAAGAGAAAATTTATTACTTGCTCCGCACACTTGCAATGCATCTGCGTGGATGGAGCTCGATGCACTTCAGAAGGTCCATTGATTTCTTCTCTTGACTCACAAGTGTGGGTGTTTACTATGCCAATGTCAATGTGTGCATTTTTACATCGCCAAGTCATGAATTGAACATGAATTGACGCATATATTTTTAACAGATAGTGGGTCGCGATACCATGCGACAGTGCTAAGTTTAGCACAAGGCTCCCCGCACTGAGAACTGAAAACGCACCATATCAGTGTATTCGGGACGCCGTACCTGTTACGTGGGAGATGCAGATTGAATAATCGACTCAACACTGATTTAATACACGGGGTGATGCTTCTGGTTCGAATAATCGTCCAATTACCTATTCACTCTGAAAGGGCCCGCCGCCCGATGAATAGTATGATATTCAAAGAATATCTCGTTATGGGAAGGCTGGACCCGGAATCGCCCGGATCTAAAGGATGATGATGGTCTGGATTGATGACCCGCAACACGCCTCGTGATGGGTGAAGACGCGGGGGTATAGTACTCTACAGCTATGTACGTCTATACCGCTGCTCGTTGTAATGCTATTCTACTGATCGGCTCTATGGAATGTGTAACACTAAGGTGAAATTCTACGTAACTTTTGTGGTCTCATTTGATGTTTCGTTGTATGTCAGATCTAGAGGAAGAGGAATCCTATATCACTTTTTTTTGGTTCCTGTACCTTGCTTTTATTTGCTTCCGCGCTCGCAGCCGTAAGACCTAGAGCCTGACAATTGTCCATGCATGCCGGCTTGTGTCTCGTGCATAGAGTTTCGGTACTGCAAGGGCCAATCAAGCGAATGAACAGTGATTTTGGTAAACAGCCGTACACTTCATGGTTCCATACTGCCTGACATATAAACATGCCAACATTAGAATCGCGTTGCTACCCTTTGCCTCGTTCTTGCAGTATCCTTTCTCTCTTGCCTCCCTCTGAACGCTCGTCATGGAACCCTCCGACATTCGAGACGGAACCCTGCATCATCCTGGGTCCAATGTCGAAGAGATCAGAGTCACTGATGAATCGCCCGGCTCCACGCATACCCAAAATTCATTCGACCAGGCTGAAAATTCCCATGGTTCGGCACACCATGCCAGTACAACAGGTCAGGGGGCCGTAACGGCTACGCACTCGCCTGACGAGGGATCTGTCCCAGGGACTCCTTCTCTACCTAGGCAACCCACTAGCTCGCCCGTGGTAGCGCCAATCGGTATGCGTACTTCCTGAAGCATTACATCTGTCCTCACAACTCATTTCAGATTATTCTCAAGGGTATCCGCCGAGTCCACCTTTCAAAGAAGCAGGGCCAACATCTAGTGTTTGGCGCGCCTATTTGGATGAAAGCAGGAGTTATGACACCGACAGGCTTCAAGACCAAAGAGGAGAAGTGAATATCCTCCTAGTGTTCGTCAGTTGGTTCAGTCAAATATGTGTTACATCAGTTTGATTGTATTTTCTTTTGTAGGCGGGACTATTCTCTGCAGTTGTCAGCGCCTTCGTTGTACAATCATTAAATTCTCAGCCCGACTATCAGAAAATGTCTGCTGTTTTGCTGTTCGACCAGATCAATATACAACGCGCGCTAGCTAATGGCACTTCCCTCGACGATATCACTACTTCTGGCATTGACCCCACCGCTCCTTTTACTCCAGACACGACTGATTTGGTCATAAATGGGCTCTGGGGGACGAGTCTTACTCTCAGTCTGGTAACTGCATTTGTTGCCATTCTTGTAGATGCATGGTATTCCTATTATGTGTCGCCCATCCCTGGACAACCCGAAGTTCGTGCCAGTACTCGGCATTTACGTTACAAAGGCCTTATCAAATGCCACATCCGCGTCTGCATTAGCTTCCTACAACTCCTGTTGCATCTTTCCCTCATGAGCTTTCTGCTCGGCTTTTCCCTCTTTGCCTTCGGCAAAAACGACCCCATATTGATGGTCGTGCCGTACATAATATTCGTTCTCATTTTTTCCTGTTATTTAGTCTCCGGTTTGACGGATCCGGAGCATCCGGAGCATCTCCGCAAAATGCCCCTCAGTTATATTCTTTCTGCTATCCGCGGGCATCCACCAATTACCAAAGTCCCTGGGCCGGCTTCATTGCTGGAGGTCAAGAATATCTCTGAAGTCAATAAGTTGCAGGCTTCTGAGATTTATGCTGCACACGAATCACGTTTCGAAAACGAAGTTGATGCAGTTCATTGGTTGTATGAGAGATCATCGACGTCCGCCATCCATCGTCTCGTTATCCAGGCGCTTGCTGGATTATCCCCAAACCACAAAGCGTATGCCGAGGAGGTTTTCAGCCCTCGTTGGGTTGAAATACGAGATGAGAAGGAAAGAATGTTGATGGATTGTATGGAGCTGGCTAGAGATGGGCCTACTCGGTGGATTCCCAAGGATATTCCCAATATCGGCGGCAGGATTGAACCCCTCCTCCGGTTGGAGATTCTCTTCCCTGCTTTGCGCAGGAAGTTCCCATCCAGACTCTTCGGAGAGCATAATCTGGATTTCTCGAGGAAGCTTTCCAATACGTTGTCGATGACTCTATTTTCCATCGACGATGCACATATCCAGAATCCCACGGAGCAGAACCAAGTCTTCTTGGATGCATTAGCGGACAATGACGTTCACCATCCTCTCGTCTGGAAAAAGCACTTAGACTGTTATGTAGACAAAGGAAGGTTGTTTCATGACGTGGGGGACGTCTTTACCATCGAGATGTGTCTCGACTTGGTAACAAGCATATATCTCCCCAAAGACAGTCCTCACGAATCGTCCAGCTGCACTTTGGCGGATGCCTCCATAACATATTACAAGCCGGAAGTTCTCAAAGACCTACTCTCGATCTTCTCGACATCCGAGTCACAAAACGACCCAGTCGATCCCGAGAGAAGACTCTCGCTCGCTATTTTACGTGCCTTGGTGCCCGACTCAGCCACATCAACCTTTAATTCACACCAACCTCATTTGTTTCATGATGATTCTACGATTTCCAAGCACCGGCTGTTGCGTGTTGCAATTAGTGCGATACAGAAAGTCCTTCGTCATCATCCCGTCAATCCTCCCTCGAAACAATGGCGGACCGATGTTTTCCGGGCGATAGTCTCTTTCATGATGTCTGATTTATTTACTAGTCGTTCTTTGAGCGATTCGGAGTATTCAGAGTTCAAGGACGCCTTTTGGATCGGCAGGGCTTATGCTCTTGCATGCATGGCTTCATTTATGGGTGGTGGCCCTGAGTACTGGGACATTGAACCGAACGCAGAATGGGACACGAAGCCCTTGTTTCTGAATATCCTTCAAGTCATCCATGATGAGCGTGTAGCGGATGTACCCCTTCAGAACCCCTTTCCAGTCTACCCTGATCTTCCTCAACGCGTTGACTCTGCAATTGGGGCAGTTAGCTTGTTATTGGATCAGGCATTCAAACGGGGAATTCCCGGCGCGTATGAAGCTTTCCGAGAGAAAGCCAGTTTGCATTATATTGCAAAAAACAGCAAGCTTCACTTAGGCCTCATCGAAGGATTGCAGGCTTATATCACTGGGCTCTCAGATGCCAAGGCAGGGAAGTTCCCAGATATACAATCGGGCGAGTTTCTTGATCGGCATATCCATGACCTGCATGAAGCACCTGTCATTCGTTGCATTTGTGCGAGCATCGCCCACAGTGGCACTTGGCTGCATCTTATCTTATCCTCCTTGGCATCAATCGATCCTAATCACTCTCGATGGACAGAAATTTTGGATACATTAAACTCGCCAGATCATGAATATTCCGTTAACAACTACACTTTCGACGCGATCAATGCCATATCGTCAGACAATCAGGAATATTTGAAGATGAGAATGGAAAATACTCTCTATAATTTAGCTGAGTGTCTTAAGGCGGAAAGACATCGCAGGAACGGCACCAATTGGGTACGTGGATCATAAAAACCCTTCAATCTATCGTGAGCTAAATACTGTCACATAGCTGTCGAAGATATTCAACTATCACACCAGTTCAGCAGGGAATGAAAGGGAACAGGACCCGAGGGAGGACATTGAGCTAGGAAGGCAAACATGATGCATGACAAGGTCTTGAGTTCGTACTATAGACAATGTATGGAAAACAGCCATAAAAATGAGCAGACAATGATGTCGTAATGTCAAGGTCGAGCAGATTGGTGGTGTGCTAACTGATAACATACTCAGGGAGATGGGAAGGCCACGAAAATCAGACAGTTGTTGAGAGGCTAAATCACAAATTCATCCGCCGTGTCGAAGAGAGTATGTCACTAGAAACAAGTAGCGTGAACCGGAGCAATGTCGACTTATGAACGTTCATGATGACATTGAACTGGGTAAGTATACGAGCGATGCTAAGGAAATAATCAATGTCGATAAATATGCATATACATTAATTCAGTTCCCTTCGCGATGATGATCTATGTAGACATTATTAACACTTTGGCGAGTAAGGACAAAGCAACAGAACAATAGCGGAGAAACGGAGAGTGAAAAATTTCTTCGACTGGCAAGCAGTCACTTTTCGGTCCATGCAACAGTTCAAGTTGAAGCGTCAAGCTTGTTCTACAGTGCTTCTATGACTCACGAGCCTCGACAGCAGCACTTCGAAAACAAGCATTGACGCAGGAAGATGACCGTGAAGCTTACAAAAGCAGGCTTAGACGTAACGGTTGCTTCCTAACCCGTGTCGAGTCTTGTTTGTGTATGCGATCCTTTGCATTTTGCTGTTGACTTGAGTAGGGAAACTTCTTTCGTTGGCTGGGTCAGGATGAATGTTCTGGGTCCATAAAGATAGCATGTAATAGGGTATAAATCCACGATTCGGAGAGAGAAGGTAGGGATTAATACAGATAAAGATATATATACATGAACGGATAGTTGAGCCAGTTGTCTTGATAGCAACTGGTAAAGGATCTACGAAGAAGGACCATGAATTTGAATAGCAAGAACGTAGAAAGAGATGCGTACCTTAAGCTACACTAGCGCCATCACCATCTTTCCAGCGCCTTGAACACCAACCTCATGACAACGTTGGATAGAACTACTCTGCCTGCTCGGACTCGGTTTGAAAAACAGGGAGTCGTCATCGCTAGCATTGAGGTCGAAGCACTCCTCAGCCTTCATGAACCGTTGCTCCGTCAAAGGGACGACTTTTCTCGGAGGCGGCGGCGGAGGAACAACATCGCGATTGATCTTCATGAAGAGATCGTCGAATGGGAGGCACGGTGAAGATTGGGAGCGGGGGAGAGAGGGAGATGGACGGCACCATTGTACCTCATTCGGGAAGACGACTCGTTGGAGGGCGGTGCAAGCGTTGGCTAAACGAGCTGCGTGTGGTCGTTCGCTGACGAACGTGTAGTGGCCCGAGTGACTGATGGTGGATGACGTCGAGCACGTTCTGGCACGTTTAGGGAGTGGGAACCTCTCATCGAGTTCTTCCTTGACTGTTTTCACTTGGGCAGTCCCGGGTATGCGCATGACAAGGACTCGAAGAGACTTGAAATAAGGAACGATCGAATACCAGCACTCCTTGTCGGCATCGCCATCTATCTCGAGTTCTTCAATGTCAGGGCATACGATGACGGCACTGTGGAGCGTCTTTTCCTCCGTGCGTTTGCCCACAGACTTGAACGTGAAGCGGAGGCGGCGTACAGGGGATGGGAAAGACTCGAGGGTGGTAGTAGGACGAAATCCAGCATAGATTGGTGTAGAAATAGTTATAGATGCATCAATAAGAGGTCGAGAAGGCGCGATGAGGATGATAAGATATGGAGGGCCGTGTAGGGTGGCTATATTAGGGAGCAAAGTGGCTTCTGTATGCGTGAACGTGGCCTGAGTCGGTGTTGGAGTAGGCGGGAGCGGCGATAGCGGAGGCATGGGAACTAGAAACGGTTGGCATGGCGTTGTGGGCACGGAGAGAAGGCGGGTACGCATGGGAGTGGCGGGAAGTGGCGTAAGTGGTGACACGCCGTCATTGTCATTGAGGAGGAACGGGAACCGGAGGGACACGATGTCGGTCTGGCTATCGCGTCACTTGAGGAGCTCACCCTCGGTCTGCCCAGACAGACATCTGTTCCCAAACGCGATCTGGCGTAGTCCAAAGGCAGAGTGGTGCCGTAAGGGTGTGGAGATCAAGAGAAGGCAGTGCTAAAAGAGCGGAGGTTGTCCATGTGTGCGCGTACGCGGGGGTATGAGATACGCCGAGTCTGTGCGGAGGGCCATGTCTGGACGTGGAGGGTGTGCGTGAGAGAGGTGACGAGGAATATCCATAGCGCGTCGGGATTCTGAACATCCCGCATGTCGAGGTTGCCGTATAACACGGTTTGTGCAGCAGAGAAAGTCGCGGGAGAGCAGGGCGAGTGCAGGCACCGACATCCGTGTGATCAACGAGAGAATGAAAGTTAGGACCTCCACGGTAAAGGTGGGATCTGTGATAGCTGTTGGGGCGGGCGGTAGGGAGGGAGAGGTGGGACCTGAATGTGATATGCACACATTAGCTTTGCCTGCTCCTCGATTTGAGCTTTCCTTTGCACTGAAAAAATAAGTCGACGCTGCACGCTTCAATTTCTGGGAAGTGGTCGGAGCGAAACGGGTTCTGCTGGTAAATTGCGGCATCCCCAGAGACCGAGAACCACCCACGGGCAAGAAATGGCCATCGTCGTTGAGAATCAACGAACATTTGGTAAAGACTGACTTGATCCAGTATGGTACAGCAGCAAGACTTTAACAAATGAGAGTGTTTGGACGGAAAGTATTGTTCTTTTCGCTGCGTAGCCATTCAAGGTTCTCGAGAGAGGGTAGGATAGATAAGGGCATACCCGCTAGGACCTGGAAACGCAGATGAAGGGAAACGATTATTTACGCTGACAGACGAGGTATGGTGCGCGCAGAAAAAATCCAGCACGTCTGAGAAGGGACGATAAGGAAATCAATAGCTGGTGGTCACACACGCGATAGCCGCTGAGTAAGATACGCCCGGTCTGTGCTGTTGATTTGAATAAGGAGAGTTCTCTCCCTGGCCGAATATTCCTGTGCACGAAGAAGATAGCATACAATTGGGTATAGAGCCACCAGTCGGAGAATGGAGGTAAGGATAAATAAAGATACAGATATGCATGAATCAGGGGCAAAATGATCTGTTATGATGGGGATGGCAGAGACTCTATGACGCACTGTGAGACTCATGAATAAGAAGATTGAAGAAACGGACGGTACCTTACGCTACACCAAGGCCATTACCATCTTCCCAGCACCATGAACCATCAACATTGACCTGTCAGTGACAACGTCGCATTAAACTACTCTCCCTTCTCAGACTCGGCGTAAAGAACAGTCCTCATCGTCGATGTCATCAAGGCCGAGGCACTGCTTTCCCTTCTTGAACCTTTGCTCCGTCAAAGGAATGACATTCCTCGGGCACGGTGGAGGAAGATGATGTTCGATCTTCGTCATGAAGGGATCATCGAACGTGAGGAACAGTGAGGAACGGAAGCGGGGGATAGGCGGTAGCGAGGGATATGGATGGCACCACTGTACTCCATTGGGAAAGACGACGAGTTGGAGGGCTGGCACACGGTCGCCAGATGAGCTGCGCAGGCTCATTCGTTGACGGGACTCATGATCAAGTGACTGGAGTGGCTGATGCTCGACGATGTCGAGCGCGTTCTGCCACGTTCGGGGAGAGGGAACCTCTCGTTGAGGTCTTCCTTCGCTAGTCTTACCTGTGCCCTCCCCGATTTACGCATGACCAACACTCGAACGGATTTGAAATGAGGACCGACGCCAAACGAGCACTCATCGCAGCCTTCGCCCTTGATCGAGTGATCTTCGAGCTCTCGGATATTGGGGAATATAACGACAGCACTCTGAAACGTCTTTTCTTCGGTATGTTTACCCATCAACGTAGAGGTGACATTGAGAAAACGGACGGAGGACGCAGGCCGCAACTGAAGGGCGCTTGTGGGACAAAAAACTGGCACAGGTTGACATATAAATGGTGATATACACGTCAATCAGAGGCCGAGAAGGGACGAGCAGAACAAATAGATGAGGAAGGCCATAGAGAGTGATGGTTTTAGGGAGCAGAGTGGCGCTTGTATGTGTGAACGAATTTCAATTCGGTGGGAGGGGCGACAACGGAGACATGGGGAACAAAAAGAGTTGTTCGGGGGTGGTGGGCGCAGAGAGAAGTAGTACACGTTAAGATCGCAGGAAGTGGTAGGGATGGTGGCAAGACATCATCATCATCGAGGAGGGAGACAACGTCAATCTGGCGATTGCGCCACATTACCAGCTCGCGGAGGGATGACAGTCAATACGATCAATCATCAAAGGAGGAAGAGCAGAGGTTGTTGATACAAGCGAGGACGCGTCGTACGAGATGGGCCCGCTAGGCGACGAGGAACATCCACTGCGCGTCGGGATTCCAGACATCCCATATGTCGAGATCGCAGTACAACACAGCCTGCGCAGCAGAGAGAAAGCCGCAAGAGAGCAAGCAACTCCACCGGCAATGGCGGGGTTTGTGGTAGCGGCTTAGGCGAGCAATACACAGAGATATGCCCGTATTAACTTTGCGTGCTCCTCGATCGATGGCACGAGTTGAGACGGTCTACGAAGATCGTCCATCGATGATTGATTTGACGACGACGCCAACACTTTGCCTTTCTCCTTGACCTCTTCCATGATCTTCTTTACGGCTCCGGCTCTTTTCACCACTCGTGTCGACATCCTCTTCATCGACCTTCCTCCCCGCGACACCATGGCTATTCATGACCCTTTTCCAACTCGTTAATACTGCTTATTTCATCAGTTGGTATGCACCAAGAGACAAAAACAAACATACCATGTCCAAGAAGGAGAATGGACGGCACTGAGAGAAGGAATCAAGGAATGTGCCGGACCAGAATGCCCAAGGATCTATGTGTCACTGCGTTTGACTGCCAAACACTAGTCGCATCGATTGCTATTGGAACGGCGGCAGAATTGAGAGATGGATTGGTGGGGAAGAATCAAGGAACGGATGAAAACCCCCTGCCCTAAAATTGAAAAAGTAACGTGATCGGCCCGATCTTGCTGCTCGCATCTGATTGCCCACCAACTAACCTCCTTGCAATCTCTCTGTCTCTCTCATGCGGTCACTTAAACCCAGCGATATAGTCTATCTATGCGGCGGTACCACCCCTCAGTTTGGGGAGGACTATGATGTTCAGGATCCGGTGGCAGAAAGACGACCAGCTAGCTGCATTTCGCCAGGCCTGGCACTGTGGTAGATCTCTAAGCATCGGAGATTCCTTCGATGTTGCACTTCCGGCTGTCGCTAAACCAGAGGGCATGCGCGAACTTCCATCATTCGCATACAACAGTGGTGATTATGAACTCGTCATCACCAACGTCCTTCAGCCCGTCATGGAATCTGAGGCTCATTGGTCTCTTGTCTGTACTGCTGATGTAAGAACACGAGTTTCCAACGAGATTCGAGGAACCGTTGTTTTGAAAATCTTCCAGGCCTCGCTGCTACCTCTCGAATCTCGCTCGCCACCTTCTCTAGCTCTATCCCAGAAGCAACTGGCCGGCTGTGAGAACTACGCGTATAACGAACTGAAGGATCTACAAGGAACAGTGATTCCGTATTACTATGGAAAGCATAAGGTGTGTTGATTTCCTGACGTATTAGATTAAGATTCATTACACCCAATAGCTGGCGATGAAGAATGGGGAAGTCGCTCGTGTGCTCGTCTTGGAGCATATTCATGGCATATCCGTCGAGGGATGGATCGATTCCTTCCCAGAGCACAACGATGCTTACGAGCCGAGGAACGGTTTCCCTTTCTATGATACCATGCTCAGCCAGGCTAAAGCTGTGGTACGCATTATGTCTTTTCCAGATCCTCTACCCTCACGGAACAACTGTATTCCAGACAAAACTCGCACTTCACGGGATCACCAAGATCAACAAACGCGGAATCTTACATGGAGACATAAGCTTACAGAACATGCTCATCACACCTACTGCTGATACCCCGATGCACGTTGTGTTCCTTGATTTTGCGAGGTGTAATATTAAGTTGACGGAGCGCAAGCTAAAGGAACTTGGTCATAATGAGCGGAAAGATGTCATGACTTTTTTGACGCTGTGTTGTATGGATCATTACGAAGATCTCGTAGACTGGGCAGAGGTGAAGGGCTCTCTTGGAGGTAATCTTGTTTATCCTGGGGTGTTCATATGAATACGTGTTACGTGTTCAACAAGTAGTCGTTGACAGCCTTTCCGTGAATGTTGTTTTACTTCCTTATGAAATTTTATTATTATCGTTCTTAAAGAATATCTGTTGAACAGCCGCATGAAATCCCTTTCAGCTGGCCTTGGCAATATTTAGTGAATCTCGTTAGGGAACGCTGGTCGCGGTCCGGTCCCTTCTTTCGCTGGCTGAATCGGGACGAATGCTCTGTGTCCGGAGATAGTATACAATTGGGTATCAATCCACGAGTAGGGCAGTTAAGGATAAACGCAGATAAAGATATATACATGAATCGAGAGTAAGATGTTTTGGAGATGCTAGAAGATCTACCATGCAATGTTAGGCTCCGGAATATTGAATGGTTATGTAAAAGAAATAGGCGCGTAACTTACATTACACCATCGCCATCGACTTTTTCCCAGCACTTTGAATGCCAAATTCCACCTGCTCGCGGTAACGTTGAATCCAGCCACTCTCCTGTCTCAGACGAGGTTTAAAGAACAATTCGTCATCGTCTCTGTCACTGAGGATGAAGAACTGTTCTTCCCGTCCGAACTGTAGGTCCTTGAGAGGTACTGCTTTCTTCGGAAGCCGCAGAGGAACAGGGCGTTCGCTCTTCTCCATGAAGAAATGGTCGAATGTGAGACATGATGAGGATCGGGAGTGGGGGAGACTAGGTAGCGAGGGAGATGGACAGTGCCATTGTACTCCGTTTGGAAAGACTCCGCGTCGTAGGGCTCGGCACGCGTTGGCTAGACGAGCTGCACGGGCTCGTTCGCTAACGACCACGGAGTGGCCCTGGTGACTGATGGCCGATGATGTCGAGCGCGTTCTGGTACGTTTGAGGAGGAGGAACCTCTCATGAAGTTCTTCGTTCGCTGTTTTCACTTGTGCAGTCTTCGCTTTACGCGTGAATAGGACTCGAAGAGACTTGAAATGAAATGAGGAATGGTAGGGCATACAACGACGGCACTGCAGAGTCTCAAAGCGGAGGTGACGAACGGATGGCGGCAGCAACTGCAAGGTACTTGTGGAACGAAAACCGGCATAAATCGGGTTAAAAATGGTGATAGACGCGTCCAGTAGAGGACCAAAGGGTGGGAGCGGGGTGATAAAAGGAGAAGGATGAAGGTGGATAGTAAGATTAAGGCCTGGGCCTGAGGAGCAGAGTGTCAGCCTTATGTGGGAACGTGGCCTAAGCCGGCGTCAGGCGGGAGCAGCGATAACGGAGGCATGGGAAGAGAGTTCGCATGATACAGAAAGACGTTGAGTACACGTAGGAGTGGCAGGAAGTGGTGGGAACAGTGATGAGTCATCGTCGTCGTCGGGAGATGATGTTGGTCTGGCCATCGAGCGACGTGAGAACTTCGTGCGCAGAGAGACGTGTGTCGTTGAGCTGGATAGAATAGTGCCGCAAGGAAGGGAGTGAGATTGAGCAGAGGTTATCCATCCGAGCAAGTACGCGGGGTGTGAGATACAGCCGAGTCTGTGCGTATGTCCATGCAGGGACGCGGAGGGTATGTGTGAGAGATCTGAGATCCCGCCGCGTGACAAAGAATATCCGCAGGACGTCGTAATTCCGGACATCCCGCATGTCGAGGTCGCTGAAAGCCAGGACCCAGACGGCATGGAAGGAAAGGAGGGACCTGAGCGCGATATGCACGCATCAGCTTTGCATGCTCTTCGATCGACGGTCCGAGTCTAAATGGCCTGCGAATATCGTCCATCGATGACTCATTCGATGACGCTGACACCTTGCTCTTTGCCTCCGCCTCTTCCACGATCTCTTCGACTTGTTCCACCATTCGTTGTGCTTGAAAATTGTCGACGTGGTCTTCAACTTCATCAGCCTTCCTCCTGTTTCACTGGCGACGTCATAGCTGTACGTTGCTACTGGAGGAACATCGTCTTCAAATTTGTTTGATCAGCTGTGGGAGGCAAAAGGAACATACGTTATCCTAGAAGAGTGCAAAGCAGACAGGACTGAGCGAGAATCAATCAAAGAGGCATGTGTCAACGAGCTCTCCCACACATCTACCAGTCCCAGACTGCCGAATGATACGTGAACGTTGTTGAACACCATTAGGGATCGTTAATAAACAAGGCGAGAACACAAGGATGAGCGAGGTAAGGTTACAATTTCAAACTCTGAAAAAGGGATTACTAGCTGCCGGCCCGATACGATCCGGTCGTTGGCCACCATCACATGCATTCATATCGCTAGTATTTCACCAGCTCTTCCATATTTCGAACTGGCTGGCTATGACGCGTGTAACTGCTATCATTTTTTGATCGCAAGCTTCCCCCGCTAATCCAGGTTCACAGACAATCAGAATATCATTTTCAAGACTCGTATCATCGCTTCCTTCCTTGCTTCCTTGCTTCCGTTTATCTGCTGTTCTTATGATCAGTCATCCATTTTTTCGACAGGACGCCGTCTTCATTTGATTCCAGAATGGATGTGGCTCCATTATCAATTCCGTTACTCCCCCGCCCCTAACGACCTGTAAAACAACGGCTCTGGGCGCTTGTTTCCTTGAGTCATAAATTCCTCCTGCTATGGCGCTTACTCTTCAGTGTTCATGATGGATAAACAATCCAGTTTCTCGCGATGATTCCGGACTTATACTGACTGATGCTCCATAGATATTTAAACGTTGTTTGTGCCTTTTATACCCGATGAGACTCATTGGATTGTCTCCTTTGATCTACCCCCCGGTATTTTTTCAGCAGGAGTATTGTCCTGACAGCGACCCGGGAGGACCTTCTCGGGCCTTGAAACCACGGGAATTGGTGGAAATTATCATCAGGTATCGGAAGAATAGAATCTATATTCTGACTTACATGATTCGTAGGCGCATATTGCAATATCCATATCCGACTGATCTAAAATCACCGGCTTATCGCAACTTTTTGTGTGTATCTCATGTTAAATCCCATATCCAGCTACCTCCGAGGCATCGGAATTTCTGGGCCCTCAGCACAAGTTATATCGGTATATTGGTAGCCGTTGGCCTTCCCAGAGAGACGAGTGTTGCCAAACTTGATATGGCCTAGACCAAAGCAGAACAGTGGCGCACAATATGCAGGTAAAGTGTATCAGAGTATGTGTATGCGGAGGTTATACTCTAAAGCCAAGATGGAACAGGAAGACAAGCAGTTCGGCTCCAAAATTTGAGAAGGAAGGAATGTTCCTGTTGCGATCTCAACGCGACTTTTGTTTCACAACACTTCATTCTTCCATGTTTCAACTAAACTGGGTATGTGGTTCGTGTTTCCATTTTGACCGCAATCATCCTCCGTCAATCTTACACTCCGTAACTTCATGCGAGTGACGAATACTACCAGTACAACACCCAGCGCCTTCCTCATCAGGGATTTGGCTCTCTCTTTGGCGTAATTAGCTTTTTATTGGGTAAAGGACTCTCTGGAAGGATCTTCCATGCGTACGAAACGTTTCAGCAGGAAAGAAGTTTGGAATACATCGCGCAGAGAAGCTCACTTCATATATGGTTCATTAAAGGACTTCAGAGTTACATTACATTGCTATCGGAGGCGACTGATGAATCGGTCATGGGAAATCATGCAGGCATTGAACCAGAGGCCCTTCGATCGCATATCGAAGACCTCCATCAAGCGCCCGTTATCCTTGCTGTTTGCATGAGTATCGCTATGAATGGCGTACCGCGGCATCCGATCCTATCTGCGCTGGCTTCAATTCATCCTCATCACCGTAAATGGAATACGCTACTCGCCGTCGTGACTTCGGACATAGATGATAATCCCTTCCTCGAGAGCTACTATTCCGACAGTCACGAAGTCATACCTCCAGGCGATGCGAAGCGTCTGAAGAAATTTTTGAAAGAGGTTGTAGATGTCCTGACCGACTGTGTTGGGGCGGCGAAGGATCGCAATAGTGGTATCAGCTGGGTAGGTGGATTATTTACCTCTTTCAAATTAACGACAATTGAATGATTTCATAGCCGTTGATGAAGTCGTACACTCGCACCGGGTCATTGGAAACCCACCGTGGATCTCGATGGCGAAGGTGGAAGAAAATGCTACTTGGTCCTAGGAAGCTCGAATTGGACATAGAAATGGACGCAGTTAAAACTTAACATGGACCAGGGAATTTGATAGTTACTTCATAGTTCTCTACCTGACCTGCCTTACTCATGATCCCTTCGTAGTTCGAGTATTGGGTTTTTGCACTGTACGCATATCTAGTATCAAGCGCTCCCATGCAATTCTTGTCGTCCTTCCGGCAGCCGCTGTTCTTCTAAAAACTAGCTTCAGCGGGAACATCGTGATTCATTATCAGTTGACAGTGACGACACACCATTCTACAGGTTCCACTCTTTGAAGAAGAATCACTTCATGGGAGGCCGTCAGCTGTAATTAATTTAATACGGAAATTATAATCATCGAACGAATTCGGTCTCTGAAACCGATGTAGGAAATGTGGCTCCAAATCTGGCCAAATTTAGAAAGGGTGTCATGTCGATTCTTCCGTTCTTTGAAAATGGACGATATTTCAGCCATCAAGATAGCTAGGACTACAACGTTGAGAGTATAACAATCTCCTTGAAACAACAGAAAGGGAGACGACAGCGCATCGAAGGATGTGTACGTATTAAACGATTCTTAAATAAAGCGAAACCCCCAAAACACGCCTTGATGTGCGGTCGAGTCGAAATACCTAGCATGGGCTGTCCCTTCCTGCGTAACTGCGTTGAAAGGGGCGTCAAATATCGTTTACAATGGTATTAATACTTCCCTCCTTGCAGTTAATCTTTTCAGGGTGATTGCGGAGTCAAAGCATTTCGTAGGAATTTTGCAAGAGGTATGCGAGATAATCCACGGAAGCAAGTTGCGAGATGGGTAGCAATGAATAGATAGAAATAAAAATACCTATATAATTAAACGAATGATGCTAGGGAACGGTTGCTATAAGTGTGGAATATAAACTCATCAATGGTATGTACGATGAAACGGGTGGCATGGCCTTGTCTTTACGAAGTAGCGCGTCTGGAATCTTCTTGATTATACTTGACTAGGAGCGAGAAAGACGGAGGGAGGCGGCCTCCGGAACTCGATTTCATCGAGAAAGACGACTCGGAGATGCAGGATGGAGAGCCAATCTGTGCGTGTTTTCCCACACACTGACGCCGAGCGAAGGATGGCCAAAGAACTAGGATGAAAATGGGGAGTATACATGAACATATCCTTTGCTGGGATAGGATGCTGGCGGTGGTAAAAGATCTAGCGTTGTGACTTTAACAAGAACGGGGAAACACACGAGTGCCTTGAGCTACCATCAGCGCATTCAACGACCCGGTTTAGATAACAGGGCGTCGTCCTGGGGACAGATACGGGGGTAGCGCGATACAGGACGATTGCTCCCTCAGGTGAGGATCACGAGCGGAATACAGAGAGCCGCACTCGAAGAGGGACCATAATGATATCCCCTGCCGGGGGCAAAAGGATGCATAAACGATGTCGATGTCCACCAGTGATACGGGCAAGATATCATCGAAATATCCCCACGGGAAGACGAGTAGAAACCAAATCAGGTGTACCAGTTCTGAACGAAACCACGTGTCCGTCATTCACGCCGATTCTTATGCGTTCACGTGTGGATCTGGTCCGCTTACGTGGTCCCATATGCAACTTTTTGACTTGAGGACGGAGACTTTTTTCGCTGGGTGGATCAGAAAGAATGATCTGTGTTCAAGAAGGATGGAGATTCGCACTAACAGTTTCTCGTAACCTGCTGAGTGTACTCCAGGATGGACTGAGATGGTCTATCAACGCGATCGAGTGTAAGCACCCGCCAAGAAGTTGGGTGTCATCGTAATATCCCTGCATCGATGGATGGGCTCTCCGCTGAACATCAAAGCCTTCGCCCTACTAATATGCTAGACCTCACATATACTAGGATACGGGGAGGACGTGGTAAATAGTCGTGCTTAGCCGGCTGACCGGACGAGAATCCCCAGATGGCAGTCAAGCAGCTGGAAAACACAGGGTCATGCAGGCACCCCGAATGTACACAGAGTTTTCTTTACCGCGAACATCCGGAGGGCGAGGAATCATGGAACGCACATTCACAGAAAAGACGAGCATGAGGAACCCCAGCGTGACATTTTGCTTCCTGACCGGCGCAGATACTTTGCGTAGTTCGATTTGAATGAGGAGACTGGTCAAGTGTTCAATGCCTATGAAGAACGAAGGTTGCATGCAATTGTTGGGTATAAATCACGAGTTGAAGAATGAGGGTAAGGATAAATACAGATAAAGATATGTACATGAATCGTGAGCAAAACGATTTGTTTTGGTGGCGACGGCACAGGACCTACGAAGTGGGTAATATGAGGACATTGAATGGTAAGAAGGGGAGAAAAGACGCGTACTTTATGCCTGCACCAGCGCCATCACCATCTTTCCAGCCCCTTCAACCTTAACCTCAACCTGTTCATGACAACGTTGTACCGAGCTACTCTGCCTGCTCGGACACGGTTCAAAGAACAGGGAGTCATCGTCGTCATTGCTGTCGTTGAGGTCAAAGCACTGCTCTGCCTTCATGAACCTCTGCTCCGTCAAAGGGACGACTTTCCTAAGAGACGGAGGGGGAGCATCGTGATTGATCTTCTTCACGAAGAGATCGTCGAATGGGAGACATGGCGAGAACCGGGAGGGGGGAAGAGAGGAAGATGGAAGGCGCCACTATACTCCGTTTGGGAAGACGACACGTTGGAGGGCAGGACACGCGTTGGCTAGACGAGCTGCACGGGCTCGGTCGCTGACGACTATGGAGTGGCCGGAGTGACTGAGAGTAGACGATGTCGACTGTGTCCTTTCTCGCTTCGGGAGCGAGAACCTCTCATCGAGCTCTTCCTTCTTTGTCTTCACTTGGGCAGTCTCTGATTTACGCATAACCAAGGCTCAAAGAGACTTGAAGTGGGGAACGATGGAACACCAGCATTCCTCACCACCCTCGCCCTCTACTTCGAGTTCGTCGATGGTGGGGCATACGACGATGGCACTACGTAGTGTCTTTTCCTCCGTGCGTTTTCCCACAGAGTTGAGCGTGAAACGGAGGTGGCAAACAGAGGAAGGGAGAGATTCCAGGGTGGTCGTAGGATGAGACCCAGCATGGATTGGTGTTGAAATAGTTATAGATGCGTCGATGAGAGGGCGAGAAGGCGCGAGGAGGATGATACGATGTGGAGAGCCGTAAGTTTGGGGAGCAATGTGTCGTTCGTATGTGTGAACATGTCCTGAGTCGGCATTGGAATAGGCAGGAGTGGCGATAACAGAGGGATGGTATTGAGAGATAGTCGGCTTGGCATGGAGAGAAGTCGAGTATGCATAGGGGCGGCAGGAAGTGGCTTGCATGGCAGTGAGTCGTCACCGTCATCGAGGAGTGATAGAAATCGGAGGGGGGGCGGCGTTAGTCAGGTCATCAAGCCACGTGAGAAGCTCAGCCTTCGCCAGTTGGCTTGCCCTGAGTGACATGTATCGATGAACTCTATGTAGCGGAGACATAAGGCAACATGGTGGCGCAGGACGTGAGGAAGAGAGGAAGGGAGAGTCAGTGAGTGAAGATGTCCATCCGGGCAAGTACATGGTGTATATGATATGCCTGAGTCTGTGATGATGGCTACGCAGGTGCACGGGGAGGCTGTGTAATAGAAATGAGATCCCGCCGTGTGAAGAACATCCCGCATGGTAAGGTCGCCGTACAATATGGCCTGCACTGCGGAGAGAAAATCACGGGAGAGCAAGGCGAGCAGCTTGACTGGAAGAGGCGGGATTGCATGTAGCGGCCCAGTGGGCGGGCAATATGCGGGGAGAGGCAGAACCTGAAGGCGGTATGCACTCATGAGACTCGCATGCCCCTTGATCGATTGATTGATGGTCCGTGTCCAGAGTCTGCGGATATCATCCATTGATGACTCGCTCGACGACGACGCAGATGCCTTGCTCCTCTCCTTATCCTCTTTCACCATACCATCGCGCCAGCTTGACAATTGTCAATATCCTTTTCGTCAGCCTTCTTGCCGCTTTGACCGGCGACGCCGTGGCTGTATGCTGCTGCTGGAGGAACGTGATTGTCATCTTCCAGGACTAGCGTCGGCTGGTAAATACTGGATTTATTTCGTCAGGCGGTAGCCGACAAAGGGGCAAAAATAAACATACCATATCCAAGATGAGCTGAGACAAAGGGGAGAATGGACGGCTCTGAGAGAAGGAATGGAAGAATGTGCCAGAGCGGAATGTCCAGGTATCGACGTGTCCTTGCATTTAACCGCCAGGTATTTGTTGCATCGATAGCTGTTAGAATGCTCGCGGAATCGAGAGAATGATTAGTCGAGATGTGAAGAACCAAGCGAACGAAAACCCCCCTGCCCTAAAGATTTAAAAAAGTGACGTTATCGGCCCAATATTGCCGCTCGGCCAACTCACAGGCTCCTCATTATCTATATTTATCCCCCAGAGAGAGGCACATCCTCAAACCGAACAGAGAGATTCTCACGATGGAAAGAGAAAACCTGCCTGAGACTGCTCGGCAACCCCAATCGTCCGGCCTGAAAGTGTTGACGAACTTGGTCTTGACATCGATGAAGTGGTTAGGCTGGAGAGGTTTGTAAAGAGCGTCACCCTTTCATTTGGAGAGGATTCACTCACGGGATCACCCAAGCTGTAGAAATACTCGGCTCGCTGAATGTTCACTTGGTTGAGGGATTCTCCCAGGAACAATCTTCGGAACTTTTTTTTAGAGGAGGGGCGATGCTTCTGGTCCGAATAATCGTTCAATTATGTCTTCAGTCTGAGAGGGCTCAACAGATATTATAATATGAAGATATTATCACGTTAAAGGAACGCTGAACCCGGGATTCTAAATGGTGAATCTAAAGGAGGAGTAAGAGAGGAATCGTACGCCATTCATTTTTTCGCTTTCTATACTTCGCTTCCATACATTTCATTGTTCACAGCCGCAAGACCCTGAGCCTGGCAATTGTCCATCCATGCCGGCTCGCTTCTCTCGGATGAGATTCTGGTCCCGCAAGGGCCAATGATGGGAATAAACAGCTAGTTTGGTAAACTGCTGTACATTTGATTGTTCCATTCTGCTTGATATATGAACATGCCAAGATTAGAATCGCATTGTCACCCATCGCCTCGTTCTTGCAGTCTCCTCTCTCTTGTCAACTGTGAAAGCCCGTCACGGAACACGATATGCCCTCCGACATTCAAGACGAAATCTCACATGATCCTGTGTTCAATGGTGAAGGGATTAGAGTCACCAATCCATTGAACGCCTCCACACCTACCCAAAATTCTTTGTACACGCCTGAAAATTCCCATCGTTCAGCACACCATGCCAGTGCGACAGGGAAAAGGGTGTCTATGCCCTTACCTGACGACGGGCCTATGCCACGTCGAACCAGGACAAAATCTCCATCGATTTTCGGTGTACCACGCCAAGCTACTGGATCGTCTGAGGGAATGCCAACTGGTATGTGTGTTTTGTCAAACATTTAATCTATACCTACAAGCCACTCTAGGTGACTCTCGAGCAAATGCACCGAGTCCACCTTTCGAAGAAGCAGGGTCAACATCAGGGGTTTGGGCTGCCTATTTGAATGAAAGCGGGAATTACGACACCGACATGATTGCAGAACAGAGAGGTGAAGTGAATATCCTCCTAGTTTTTGTGAGTTGATTCCGTCAAATGTGTCTTTCATCCTATCAATCATTTATCTGTTACAGGCAGGACTATTCTCCGCGGTTGTCACCGCTTTCATTGTACAATCTTCACCAAATCTTGAACCAAACTATCAGCAAATGTCAGCCCTTTTACTGTTCGATCAGATCAATATACAACGCGGACTAGCTAATGGCACTTCCATTGACGATATCACCACTTCCGGCACTGACCCCTCCGCTCCTTTCACTCCGGACCCAATTGACTGGTTCGTAAATGCGCTATGGTTTATGAGTCTTACTCTCAGCCTTGTAGCTGCATTTTTTGCCATGCTTGTAGATGCATGGTATTGCCATTATCTGTCGCCCATCTCTGGACAATGCCAAGTTCGTGTCCTTACTCGACATCTACGTTACAGAGGCCTTATCATTTGGGGCGTCCGCTTCTCAATTACCATCCTACAATTCCTGCTGCATACTTCCCTCGTCACATTTTTGTACGGCCTTGTGTTGTATGCCGGTGAGAACATGGGTGTCTTGTTTTACTGGTTCATGGAAGTGTCAACCATTATTACTGTGTTATTCTACTCGATATCCAGTTTGATCCCGCTAGTCAAGCCGGAGTGTCCGTGGACAACACCCCTCACTTATATTTTCTGCGCTATCGTGCTGTTACTTCGATCAATTACCACGGTCCGGAAGACGATTTCATCGCTGGAAGTACAGAAACCCTCTGCAGCCAATGGATTGCAGGTCTCTGAGACAGCTGTGGCGGAGAAATCACGTATCGAAAACGAAGTTGATGCGCTTCGTTGGTTGTACGAGAGATCGCTGACGTCGGCCATCCATCGTCTCGTTATCCAGGCTCTTTCTGGATTACCTCCAGACTACATTGCGTATGCTGAGGCATTCTTCAGTCCTCACTGGGATGAAATACGAGAGGAGAAAGAAAGAATGTTGATGGATTGTATGGAGCTGATCCGAGATGGGTCGACTCGGTGGATTCCTAAGGATATTCCCAATATCGACAGCAGGATTGAGCCACTCCTCCGGTTGGAGATCCTGTTCCCTGCTTTGCGCAGGAAGTTCCCAACCGGACTCTTCGAAGAACATGATCTGGATTTCTTGACCAAAGATACCTCAGATACCCTGTTGATCACTCTGTCTTCCATCAACGATCCACATATTCGGAAGCCTAAGAAGCAGACGCAAGTCGTCTTGGACGCCTTAACGAACAATGGTCTTCACCATCCTCTCGTCTGGAAGAACATCTTGGACTGTTATACAGTTCAGAAAAGGTTGTTTGACAACCCAGGGAACTTTCTCACCGATGAGATGTGTCGCAGACTTCTCATCGAAATATATTCCCGATCAAATACTCCCTCCGCACCATACTCCTGTACTTTGGCGCACGCCTCAGTAAAATATTTCAAACCAAAGCTTCTCCGAAGTCTTCTGTCCTTATTCAAGAAACCCCGTTCACGTGGAGATAACAATTATCTCGAATCAACACTTTTGGAAGAGACCTTAAGGTACTTCCAGTGGGCGATCGAGCTTTCAAACCATTCCGAAATTCCCAGATTTCAGCTGCAGCATAGTTCAGTGCATGCTATGAAGAACAGAACATACTACATTGCTCCCCCTTCTTTGGAAAACCATCGGACGGAGGTTTTCCAGGACATACTGTCTTACATCGCGTCTCCTTTATTCAGGGATTCGAAGTCCTCATACAAATCTTGGAGATGCCGTGCTTGGGCACTTGAATGTATGGCACGTTTTGTGGAGATGGGCCCCGAGTACTGCCACGTTGGACCTCCCGCAGAATGGGCCAAGAGGCCCTTCTGGTCAAATATTCTTGGAGATATCCGGAATGAATTCAGCTCGAATGAATCCTATGTGACCACCGTGTATGTGTCCGCCGACACGCATCACACTCAACGTTGCGAATCAGTAAAGGGCGCAGTTAGCTCATTATTGGGTCACGCTTTCTCTTTGAGAGTCAAAGACGCGTACGAAGCGTTCCGAGAGAAAGGAGGATTTAGTGATATTGCGGTGCGAAAAAAGCTGCACTCAGAGCTCATCGAAGTTATGCGCGGTTATATCACTGGGATCTCGGAAGCCGAGATGGGGAAGCTCCCAGAAGATCAATCAGACGATTTTCTTGACTGGCATATCCAAGACCTCCATCAAGTACACGTCGTTGGTTTTATTTGCGCGACCATCGCATACAGCGACGCTCCGCGACATTGCATCTTATCGTCCCTGGTCTCAATCCTTCCCAATCACTCTGAATGGAACGGAATTGTGAAAACACTGTCAGAAAATGACGAATATTCTTTCGAGAAATACATATTGAGCAGAGACATGTTGCCAGATGATCGAGAATGTTTGAAGGAGAGTATGAAGGCGACTGTCTGCATTCTTGCCGAGTGTCTTGAGGCAGAGAGGCATCGCAGGAACGGCATCAATTGGGTACGTGGATGGTAACAATCCTTCGATCTATCGTGAGCTAAATACTTTCACATAGCTGTCGAATATATTCAACTGTCACACCAGTTCGGCGGAAACTCGCCGTGAATCCAGATTGCGTAAGGGGAAGGAAAGGGTACAGGACCCCGAAGGCGGACATTGAGGTTCAGACTTCGTACGAGAGACAATGTATCCAAAATAGCCGTAACAATGAGCAGACAGTGATGTCCTAATGTCAAGGTCAAGCCGATTGGGTGTTAACATACCCAGGGAGATGGGAAAGCCTGGATTCCTTCATTGCCGTTCCACGGAGATACGCTCTGCTGTTTGACAATCCTTGGTCATGATCATATTCGCTACACGACGAATGTCGCCTTGTTCGTTGATGTGCGGAGCAGAGAAACGTACTAATATGAACGTGTTAGAAGGCGAGATGATAGAAGACACTATCAACGTTTTGCATTGGCGAGATAATCCAACTTTAGCGTTGAAAGTGATGGGAAGGGTAGCATCCGATTTACTACTCCACCGATTCCCGAAAGCAGCACATACGCAAGGTCTCCGTTTAGCATCGGTAACGGCTGGAATTATTGACCTCTACACTTGGGAATTCACGAGTGAGAACCTAGACCATAATAATATGGAACTACCGAGGCGCCGATGCAGTTTAGAGCAGGTTCTCCGTCCCCTTCAGATTCGGATACACGTCCCTAGCCACAAGTTGAAGTAGGTTTGGATGACTGGATGCAATGACCCAGGAATGAGCGGAATTTGGATGCTGGAGACGTTGGCAGTCCCACAAGAAGTGGTCTGTGTCTTTAAAATACAGGTCCTCGTCACGGTATTTCTGCCGGATCTTTGGGAATATCTTCGAGGGGAACGTACGACACGTCTTAGGAACGAGAGTATCATTGATGAGACAGAAGCGAAAAAGACGGTCGGTACCGAGAGGGAGGTGGACTCCGGAATTCGACTTCATCGAGAAATATCGGATGCAGGATGGAGAGACGATCCGTACGTGTCTTCCTGTACGCCAAAGGCCAAGTGAGATAACCAGGATGAAAATGGGGAGTCTAAAGGAATGCTGGGATAGGACGTCGGTGGCCGCAGTAAAGGATATATAAGACCAGCTTGATGCAGGATAGAGAGCCAATCCGTGCGTGCTTTCCTGCACACCGAAAGTAGCCAGAGAACTAGGAGGGAAAATCGAGAGTATAAATTCTACTGGGGTAGGACGTTGGTGGTAGTAAACGATTTACGAGGCCTGCGAAAAAGAGTGAAACAGACATGTCCTTTAAGCCACATCAGCGCATTCAGTGACCCAGGTTACATTACAAGGTGTCATCCTGGGGACAAAAACGGGCGAATGTTCCACGAGGTGAGGATCACGAGCGGAATAGAGAAGGCAGAACACGAAGAGGGACCATCACGAAATCCTCAGCTGGAGGCTAAAAGGATACATGAACGTTGGACGTTGATACGGGATGAATGTGGAAGCAAAATCACGCAGACCTGTAACCTCGATTCTTATGCGTTGATTTGTCGACCTGATTTGCGTACGTGGTCCCATATGGAACTTTCTGTAGGCTTTTGACTTGAGACTTGGTTCGCTGACTGGATCAGGACGAATAATCTGGGACCACGAAGGTTGGAGATAGCATGTGATTGGGTATAAATCCACGAGTCGAAGAACAAGGGTAGAGATAAATAAAGATAAAGATATACATATGAATCCGGAGCAAAATGATATGCTTTGATGGCGATGGCAGAGAACCTGCGAAGTAGGTAACATGAGGACATTGAATAGTAAGGGCGGGGGAAAGAGGCGTACCTTACGCTACACCAGCGCCATCACCATCTTTCCTGCCCCTTGAACTTCAACCTCAACCTGTTCATGACAGCGTTGCATCGAGATACTCTGCCTGCTCGGACTTGGTTTAAAGAACAGGGAGTCATCGTCGTCATCGCTTTCATTGAGGTCGAAGCACTGCTCTGCCTTCATGAACCGTTGTTCTGTCAAAGGCACAACTTTCCTCGGAGGCGGAGGAGGAGGAACATCGCGATTGATCTTCTTCACGAAGAGATCGTCGGATGGGAGAGATGGTGAGGATCGGGAGCGGGGGAAAGGAGATGATCGGCGCCACTGTACGCCATTCGGAAAGACGACGTGTTGGAGGGCAGGGCACGCGTTGGCTAGACGAGCTGCGCTGGCTCGTTCGCTGACGACCATGGAGTGGCCGGAGTGGCTGATGGTAGACGATGTCGAGCGTGTTCTGGCACGTTTCGGGAGGGGGAACCTGTCATCGAGCTCTTCCTTCATTGTTTTTACTTGTGCTGTCCCTGGTATACGCATAACCAGGACTCGAAGAGACTTGAAGTGAGGAACGATTGAACACCAGCACTCCTCGCCGGCCTCGCCCTCTATTTTGAGTTCCTCAATGTCAGGGCATACGACGACGGCACAGCGGAGCGTCTTCTCCTCCGTGCGTTTGCCCACAGACTTGAACGTGAAGCGGAGGCGGAGAACAGAGGGTGGGAGAGACTCGAGGGTGGTAGTAGGACGAAATCCAGCATAGATTGGGGTAGAAATAGTTATAGACGCGTCAATGAGAGGTCGAGAAGGCGCGAGTAGGATGATAAGATGTGGAGGGGCGTGCAGGGTGGCCAGGTTAGGGAGCAGAGTGGCTTCTGTATGCGTGAACGTGAACGTGTCCTGAGTCGGCGTTGGAGTAGGCGGGAGCGGCGATAGCGGAGGCATGGGAAATAGAAACGGCTGGCTTGGCGTGGTGGGCGCGGAGAGAAGGCGGGTACGCGTAGGTGTGGCGGGCAGTGGCGTAGGCGGTGACGCGTCATCGTCATCGTCATCTAGCAGGAACTGGGAACCGGAGGGAGACGACGTTGGTCTGGCCATCGAGCCACGTGAGGAGCTCATCCTCGGCCTGCCCGGAGAGACGTGTGTTCCCGAACTCGATATGCCGTAGTCCAAAGGCAGAGTGGTGTCGTAGGATGTGGAGATCAAAGGATGGGAGTGTCAAACAGCGGAAGGTTGTCCATACGATGCGAGTACACGGGGTATGAGATATGCCCGAGTCTGTGCGGACGGCCATGCAGGGACACGGAGGGTGTGCGTGAGAGACGTGAGATCTCGTCGTGTGACGAGGAATATCCACAGCACGTCGGGATTCCGAACATCCCGCATGTCGAGGTCGCCGTATAACACGGCTTGCGCAGCGGAGAGAAAGTTGCATGAGAGCAGTGCGAGTGCAGGCACCGACGTGCGTGGGAGCAACGAGAGAATCGTGGTGAGTACTTCCACCGGCAAGGGCGGGATTTCAAGCATCGGGTTGGGCGGGCGGTATGGAGGAAGAGGCGGGACCTGAACGCGGTATGCACGCATGACGCTTGCATGCTCCTCGATCGTCGGCCCGAGTCCGGATGGCCTACGAATATCGTCCATCGACGACTGACTCGACGACACCGACACCTTAATCTTCTCCTCATCCTCTTCCACCAGCATGGCTCCAACTCGTTCCAGCACCCGTTGCGACGGCTTGAACATCGTCGACATCCTCTTCATCAACCTTCCTCCCGTTTTCACTGGCGACGCCGTGGCTGTATGCCGCCGCTGGAGGAACATCGTCGTCGTCGTCGGTCTCCAAGACCCTGCATGAAAAAATGAGAGTGGGAGAAACAGAAATCTAGAGTTTTTTGCAGCCCTTGACGACAATTGATGCCGTTGATAGAGATCGCGTGCCCCATGACGTCAATTTCATTTAGGCTGCGGGCGCTTCCGAACATTAATTTCCACGGACGCCGATTGCCTCCTGCGCTCGTGCTCTTGATTTCTTTCGCACATCTGCCTGTTCTGTGCTCGTCGACTGTCAAATTCTTGCAACCATTGCGACGTAAATCAACTGAGTCGACTAGACATCCCCGTTTGCCCTCCTGAAAGCCGTTCGCCGTTTAATGGACACGCAGCATTCTGAATGTTCGCCTCGCACAGTCAAGTGTCTTGCTGACATGGTTTTGCGGCGTACGAAAAGACTCGACATTCAGTCCATGATTCGGTACAAACCTTCTCTTCTGTCAAGGAGGGACTCACCAACTATTTCATTCCGGAAGCACTCCATTCTCACGGATTAGAGAATTTTAGTAGCTCTAGCTCAGAATGTAAGCTAGAGTCCTGTCGGAAACGCAATCCTCACGAGCTGATTCACTAGCAGTATGTGCCTCAGTTTCCCCTGGCTCAGAAGCACCCATACCATGCGTTTCCAGAGCTTGCTCCGAGACCGTGAAGCACACACCAGGTCTCAATAGCAACCGTATACAACCGTTTTCTGCGTGTGTTTATATTCAAGACTAGCTGCGAATATTTTCGTCATGTCTAGTCACTATGAACTTTAATTTCCCAGGACGCCGATGCTTCTTGCGGTCGTCTTCTTGATTTCTTCTGCTCACCGGCTGTCAAATTCTTGCACTGTTTGCGACGTAAATCCATTACCTCACCGACTATGATATCCTCTTTGCTCTGCTGTTCGTTGCTTATGAATCCATGATAAACAGTGTTCTGAACCTTCGGTCACTGATCCAGGTCACTTACTTTTATAGCTACAGTGCTGCGTACAACCGGTCCATCATTCGGCGCAAACTGTCTCTCGTGTTGAACAAAGACTTACTAACTGTTCCTTAGGAAGCGCCCGTTCTCAAGGATAAGAGTATTTGGATGGTTCTTCCACAGAATGTAAGCGCTAATCCTGACATGAATGCAGCCCTTGTCAACTGATGTGGAACTCACCAACAGGCTTTCGTTCGTCCCACCCACCTATTTCCCGATACTTTCCAGGGATACGATTTCCACCCGCGATACCAACTGAGCTGTATTAGAACAAGACGGCCTGGGAAGACGGAGTAAGTACTTAGAGCCTCCGGTTCGTGTCAATTCTGGTCAAATTCCAAGCGCTAAGATTGACTGAAAAGACGAATGTTTGGTGTATTCAGTGATGGATTAAGGATCTTTTTCACAGTCGATCATGCGGTTGTGTTGTGTTCGCAACACCAAAGTCATGCACTGGTCTTTCAAACACCACCACTACAAACCTGATACCACTGCTCCGTGAACCTTGCACTGTTGAAGATGAGTAGAAACGCTCCCTCAATCATACAGCAATGGGTCGAAGACTGTTCTCCGATATTCCCATTGGAGTTTGACAACATAAACCGCGTCAATGTTCGGGAATACTGCGACAAACTCGTTCATGACTGCCATGGAGCGTTGTTTAATCCTGTGCACACCGGCTTAGTTTTCGACATTACCGTGAACCTCCTACTCCTGGCTCGGGGTTATTGTACTACCGCCCTCTCCCTCCGTTCGCTGTACAGGGAGGCGACTTCCAGCTTGTCCTGACAATGTGTATCCAGAGCGAACCGGAGCGTTTATCGCAGGTCTGGGTGGCGGATGTGAAGAGAAGAAATGAGTCTCAAGCAGAGTCCTATGGGCACTTCGTACTCATGTGCTTTCAAGCATCCTTGCTGCCCACCCGGAGCCGACGTGGGTGGATCGCATCAGTGAATACTAATGCCCGAAATAATTACCTGGCGTCGAGGACCTCGTGTATAACGCACTGAAAGATATACAAGGATCGGCCGTTCCGTACTACTATGGTAAGCACAAGGTATATATATCGGACCTAAATAGATTTAAAATTAAACTAAGAGTGTCGTCCGTCAATAAGGGTACGCACAACATCGACTCCTACGGTAAGAGTCTGTAGAGAATATCATTGAGCATCGTACAGCGGGCCGCGTTCAGATTGCGTCTGCGAGAAAGCTTTCGGGCTGAAGACTTAGTATCGTGTTTAGTCGTCTCGCTGACAAGAGCGCTATGACTAGAAAAGTACCTTCTGTGTCAGCAGCTTAATGGGAATCAGAGAAAATTCCTGGTATCAGTGATTGTTCACGTACCAAATGATATGATACAGTCCATCGTAGCCGCCTAAGAAGGTCGACTAGATGGCGATCTTCAAGGAAAGAGGAAACATGGTCAGTCTTATTATTGCGAGATTTGGGCTTCGCCTTAACCAAAGGATCCCAGATAACAGAGATCAGTGGCGCGTAGCGATCCGAGATCTTTGTCACGTAGGGAATACTAGTACATGTCTGGGTATTTTGTGAAACAGCTGACGCTGTGGCGAAAGCTAAGAATAATCTGATATAGACGGAGAGGCGCTAGGAAAAGCAAGATAGGCAATACGAGGTTTCATTACATTGCGGCTAGGCCAAACTTGTACCTAATGATGGAACACGTAGTAAGAATTCACTTTGACGTGGATATTTGGAGATACACAGCTATGGATGTGAGAAGCTGGGGAGATTAGATCGAGCGTAGATAGATATCGGGAAGGTGCTCACCGGTCACCTGCTGTTCCATCATACAGGTGGACGATGTTGTCCGAGTGTGTGAAGTCAGTATTAAAAAAAGACAGCTTCTCTTCTATGCCGCATGATGATCATTAACAGATATGCCCACGGTCACTCTTGTCACTTTCAGGAAATTTTTACTCACCGAAAGTGAAATGTTTCGCGTTTGGTCTGTCTGTAGGACTTGGGGAATAGATGAAAGTATAAGTCTAGAATGAACGTAAGGAACTGCGTCGTCCAGCCATTCGAAGACACTTAAGAGCAGACGAGCACAGTCATCATTGAGGGCAAGGGCCATACTGGGTGGAACACTAACACGAAGCAAGCTATGCGAACCAGAGTCCAGAGCCATGATTATACATTAGGAGACGGAAGGTCGCAAGAGCTGATATTCCACTTTTGGCCCTTTCTGAAAATCAACCCAAGGCAACTTCCTCCCGAAAAAAAGAAACACTGACCGTATGAAGGGAGGATTAACGGCGGAAATAAACATGGGAAGTGACGATATGAGTGTTGAAGCTGCTCGCAGTACTTATTCTGATTGTATGATGTAAGGAGCAGCGGGGAAGGCTTCTAATCAAACGGATATCACGTACACGCAATATGGAAAGCTGGTTCGAAATATAGAGGCGCCGGTGAACATACTCTTGAGAGTATCAATGCGGGCATATGGTGGTACCAAGCAAGGGCCGGATCGCATCGGGCCGGAAACTTCGGGGATCACTCTTTTCAGATCAGCAGAGGTGGCCAATAAATCCAGTTTTCCAGTTTTCGGAGTTTGGAGGTGCACCCTTATCTCGCTCTGTTGCCTCATCATTGCATCCTCGACTCAGTCCTACCTCGTTTCCTGAAGATCCTCAAGAATTTCTGACAGCGTTTTCAGATTCAGCAGACTGGAGCTGGTAGATGCGTGGAAGATCTCGATGGTCGAGATGCCTCTGACGGATTCTCGCCCCGTCCTGACTACTTTGCGCTCTTCTAGGACATAGTGCGTTTCGCTTTTCCTCTCGCAGCATATAGTCTGACGAATAAACCTGAAGACAATGTTCCTCCAGAAGCACCATATAGCTATGACGTTTCCAGTAGAGGCTAATAAGGAGGATGTCGACGATTTTCGTGTCGTCGAAAAGGGTGGTCGAACGAGTCAAAGCCACGCTGGAAGAGGATGAGGGGAACAATAGGGTGTCAGTGTAGTCGAGTGATTCGTCGATGAACGATATCCATAGGCCGTCTGGACTCGGGTCATCGATCGAGGAGCATGCAAGCCTCCATACCGTGTTCAAGTCCTGCTTCTCCCTCCCTATCGCTTGCCGAAGTCACTGCCACAGACATCATCTCTTCCAGTAGAGGCACTGGCTGACATTTTTTCGTTCCTCCCATGCCTGGTCCGAGGAAGAATAGTGGCTCGATGGCACATGTG
The DNA here is from genome assembly GCA_030435635.1 of Armillaria borealis. Lineage (NCBI taxonomy): Eukaryota > Fungi > Basidiomycota > Agaricomycetes > Agaricales > Physalacriaceae > Armillaria > Armillaria borealis. Next base: position 85,466 of record JAUEPT010000087.1, on the reverse strand, counting down.
ACGTTACCTTGAGCGGGTGCACGTCAATGTTCACAGCGCTCAAAAGATGGTAATGGCATTGATACAGTTTTCAGTACATGTCTCTCCTTCTCTTCATTCTTGGTATACACAATGATAACATTGCCTTGTAGATCCTGCACCGATACCTAGGGAAAAATGTCACTTACCTCTCTTCATCGCTCGTGTATATACGCTGTATGTTGGTTATCTGACGACTGTCTCATGCCCAATTGACCAAGGAAACGGTCTTTCATCCCAACCGTCGCTTCCCTCAAGAATGCGGCGGCAATACTCATTAAGCGCGAGAAGTACATATACATCAAAATATTTCCTTACCGTACCTCGCGTACGTATAACTCATTAAACCTTGTTCACGAACGGTCCAGCCAAGCAATGATAGTACTGAAGCAATAACACGCGAATCTATATCAAAACATGCAACAGAATTGCGAACTGCGAAACCTCTGTAAAGTCCTGCCAGAAACAAGAAATGGCATGGTTCTCTATTGTACTTATCCCAGACCACACAATACACCCTTCTCAAGATCTCGTGGCTGAGGTTTCCAACTCGGCCACGTCTATGTGAAAGTATTTAGTTGCCGGTAGATGGATAGATTTAAATAATGCACCTACCCAATTAATGTATCTCTTGCAACGAAGACACTTTTCTAAAATGTCAACAGCGTGCATCATCTCCTTTTTCAAACGCTCCACTTCGTCATCAGATAGCCTCCTCCGGAAATCGTACTTCTCAATCGAAAACTCGCCCGACGACCGTAATTCCGCCAAGATGTCAAGCCAATTGGTGTGTTTAGGATCGATTGAAGCCAGAGAGTTCAGGATAGGACGCGGCGGTACGCCACTGTTAACGATGGTGGCACAAATGGAGCGAATAGTCTCTGCTTGATGGAGGTCATCAATATATGAGCTAGGGAAGGTCGCATCAGGTTTTTCATTCTCCTTTTTTGTAGCTTCCGACAGGCCGGTGAAGTAACTCGTCACTCCATCGATGGCCTTTGGGTGGACATATGCGTGGCGTGCAATGTAATCCCATCTGTATTGGTCTCGGAAAGCTTCGTACGCTTCCTTGACACCCCTAGAGAAGCCTTGACTGAGTATATATATGATGAAGCAATTTAAGTGGTTAAAATCATCACGTGGGCGCAATTGGATGTGCCCCTGATAACATGGACGGAATTCTGCTTGTGGCATACACCAAGGAATAAATTTACCAGGTTGTGAAAATTGCCAGAGCTTGGCGATATTCAAAAATAAGGATGTTGTGGCCCATTTTTCACGGGGTACGAGGACATGGAAACGGGGTTCTCGATGCATAAGTGATGCCACGCAGTGAACAGCATCCTTGGTATATCTACGCCATAGAACCCGAGCCAGAAAGGGCCTAAGATTCCCAGAAAGGAATAAATCAGATGCGATGTAGGCACCTATCTCCTGGAATACCTCGGCATCGAACTTCCGGAGTGACTTGTTAAGGGGGTGCACAATTCTGTTGAGTGCAGGTACCGCGATACGCAATAATTGCCACTTGTAGTCATCAAGAACGAAACGATGTTGGCATGAATGAACGGTTGACTGAGCGCTGTCCGTGTTGCGCAGTGAAAAGTGCATAATGGAGAACAGAAGTGCCCTTTCACTACTCTCGGATTCGTTCAAAGGGTGTTCGGGAAACAAGGAGAGAAGAACCGTGATGATGTTTCGTTTATCAAGCTGTACTGCGGCGTCCGCCAGAGTGCAAGCGGGAGATGTGGAACGATTCCGTTCGGAGGGATATATAGCTTGTAGGAACCACAAATACATCTCGCTTGTGAAATCGGGTCCAAAGAATGTACCGGGGTCCAAAGGGCCATTCCGGGAAGGATGTGTGTAGTTATACAATAACCCGCAGGGAAACGTGTTATTGTAGATGTCTCTCCACACGGAAGGATGATGAAGACGATTTTGCTTTAAGGCGGTGATGGCGAGTTTATTCATCGAATATTGGCCCCAATCTACCTTAATATAAGGTGGATCTTTGTATGTAGACAGAGTTGTCAACAATGGACCTGAAAATGACTTCATTGAAAAATTCAGCTTGTGCTTTCCGAAGATTCCGGATGAGTCCCGCCGGTGTAACTGAGGGAACAGTCTCTCCAACCGGAGGAGTGGCTCAATCCTGCGGCCGATATTTGGGATATCCTTAGGAATCCACCGAGTAGACCCTTCCCGTGTCAGCACCATACAATCCATCAACAATCTTTCCTTCTCATATTTTATTTCATCCCAGTGAGACTTGAAAATCTCCTTAGCCTTATCGATGTATTCCAAAGGCAGTCCAGAGAGAGCATGGATGACGAGATGTCGGATGGCCGAGGTTGATGACCCCACATATAACCAACGAAGTGCATTAAGATCATGTTTGACACGTGAACGTTCTGCGTCATGGATCTCAAAATCCTCCAAGGTTTTGCTTTCAGGAGGAAACTTGGACGTTAGCGATGACATAGCGCTCTGGACTGTGGAGGAGTGCCGAAGTATCCACATAATGATGGCATACCCAATCGAAGAGAGGGGTGTCTTATATGGACACTGGGGGTAAAGTATGGAGAGAATGTTGGTTACGAAGTAGGCCATAAAAGTGGCCAGGGATAACATTCCTATCGCAAGTGCAATTTGCCACTGTAGTGGTAATAGAGATAGCACAAGGCCGACGAAAAACAGGGCAAGGGATAAGTGTAACATGAGTGGTAGGAGGCGAATTAAGGTGCTGACACGCCATTCGATAAGACCCGTATAACGAAATTGTCGAGTACGGCTGCGAACCTGGGGGTCTCCAGCAACGGGTGAGAGATAATGACTATGCCATTCATCTGCAAGAACAGCCAAGAATGCGTATGAAAGACTGAGGGTAAGACTCGCCAACCAAAGCCCATTTATCCACGAGTCGAGACGTTTCGGAGTGAAAGCAACGGTGGGGTCGACACCTGATGTGCTGATGTTGTCAAGGGAAGTACCGTTGGCTATGGCGCGTTGTATATTGACCTGATCAAACACTAAAAGTGCAGATAATTGCAGATAATTTGGCTGAAGGTTCGTTAGGGATTGAGCGATGAAGGTGCTGACAACTGCCGAGAACAGTCCCGCCTGTTGGATGAACCAATGAAGCTATTTATTACGCAAGTTACCACTGAATCACTCACAAAAACGAGGAGGATATTCGTTTCTCCTCTGTGAGCTTCACAGATCTCCCTGTCACAAATCTCGCTCTCGTCTAAATAGGCACGCCAAATGCTGGACATTGGCGCCGCTTCTTCAAAGGATTGACTCGGAGCATACCCTCGGGAATCACCTGATATTACTTGTGAGTACAGCGGGAGCTATGAGCGAGACACACGTACCAGTTGGCACCCCCACAGGCACGCTAGTAGATTGTGGCGTCAGACCGAAAATTGTTTGTCTTCTATTCCTCGCTCGAGGTCGCGAAGATTCCTCCACAGGCAAGGGTTGAGGCTCCTGTGTCTCTGATGGGGTGATACTCCGTGCGGAAGACTGTGAGCTTTCAGGCCTATCGACCGGATTTCTGGAGCCTCGTGGGGTCTCGTTTGAATCATCAGAGGCTCTGGCAACTTCTTGGACGAATGCATGATCCTGTCCATCGTCATCTCGACTATCAGAGGGCATATTGTGTTCAATTCAGCAAATTAGCGATGGGAAAGAGAGAGAGAGAGAAGATGCCGCGAGGCGGTAAGAAAAGGTGACACGTAGCAATGAGGTCTAACGTTGACGTGTTCGCGGGAACTGCTGTTTACGGTGGTAGAATTAGTCCCGGTCCGCATCTCGTACATCATGTACACGATGAATGGGTTTACGTACCGCTAGCGATTCCCCATTCGCTCTGTTGGACCCAGCAAGACGGATACAGCGGCGGATTATTCAATGTACTGATATGCTTAATTTATCCTTGCAGTATCGGACTTGCGGGTACGAGAAGAAGAGACGTTATAGGCAGATCAAGCTGGAAAGCGATTGTGAGGTTCAGGATCTTACGGTCCTGAGCACGGAGGCAAATGGGAGCGACACATGGCAACCAAACTGTGTCTTCCTCCCTTTGATCTGTAGGATTCAGAGACCAATGGTCCTTCAATGTGATCTCATTGGTATAGTATGGTGATCCGCACCGAACGTCAGAGTGAGCAGGTAATTCAACGATCATTTGAGCTAGAAGCGTGTCGCTATCTCTGAGTGTGAATTAGATACACGATTCGCCTAAAAAAATAGCTGTTTCAGATTGCTCCTGGAAGAATTACTCAACATAGACGCTCGTAGATAGAAATAGCCGTGGGCGGTGACATGTTGGTCTCCCTGAGTAGTGGCTGTTGTCGTCGCTACAAGTATCACTCATCTACGTATGCCTAAAAGTATTATCAGTCAATATGATCATGGAATCATGGCAAGTAACTGAATTGTTCAGTACCTACAAGACGTCGGACGATTGGCACGAGGCAAAGGCACTAACCATTCAGGTCGTAATGTATTGCCACCATCAAGGAAGGTACGCCACCAATCAGATTCCGGAACCATTATAACGTAGTTCTTGACGGATGGAATGGTGAACCGGACTAACACTGCAACGTTATCCCGTGTTGATATTCCATAAAGACAATTAACTGTTGTAAAAAGTGAAGAACATCTTTTGTAGCTTGTTGGTTGGTTGATGGACCGCCTGTCTTTGGTAATCTAGAAATCAGTCCCCGATGAGATCGGTACAGCACGTAGTAAGTGAATGGAACAGAAGAAAGCTTCATTTTAACAAAGCTTTGTTAAGGAAGACACTCTTGTAAGAAGAAACCGATAACGATGAGAGCGAGACAGTTTCGCTACATTAAATGATAGTCGGGCGGGGGATCTAGCATTGATGTCTGAAAATGAAGATTCAAATATTAGTCATAGTTATACGCTATGACGCGACGAGTATGTACATTAGAAAGAAGTCTCTGAATATCACGCCAACATGCATTAGGCGAAGGAGCTTCGAAGGGGCACACCCGGGAGTACCTGTCAAATACCTTTAAGACGAAGGAATTAGAAGAAACCCAGGCTTCCCGTCGATTGCAGGACTCAAAAAAACGCCACAGCGAAATTTAGATGAGCGCCCATCATCAGGAAATGATCCCTATCATACTGGAATGGGCTTAGTACCCCAAAATAGCGCGCGCGAGGGATGATATTGCCGCAATTGTCTAACATGCCTCTAGCTGGAAGGTGTCAGACAGTGTACTATTATGGGACGATGTACACGAAATCTTATCCAACGTTGTTGGCGTTGGTGTTTGAGATACGGAAGAATGACGAGAGTAGCCGTCTCCTTCTATTTCTGATGTCTCCGCTGTTGCCGCTCCCGCCTACTCCGACACCGACTCAAGATTCATTCTCGCGTTTACTTCGCCATCCCCGCGCCCTCTCGTCTTCTTGTTGAGAGGTCTATCACCGTCTCCACACCAATCTAGGCTGACTTTTGTCTCATAAGTACCCTCCAGTCGCTGCCTCCATCCGTTTACCGTCGTATGCCCTGACATTGAGGAACTCAAGATAGAAGGCTCGGCCGGCGGGGAGTGCGGGGTGCAATTGTTCCTTATTCAAGTCTCCTCGAGTCCTGGTCTTGCGCATACCTGGGATGGCACAAGTGAGAACAGCGAACGAAGAGCTCGACGAGAAGTTCCCTCTCTCAAAATGTATTACTGGAACGCGCTTGATGTTGTTTACTATCAGCCACCGGCACCCCATGGTCGTCAGTGATCATGGGCGCGCAGCCCGCCTAGAAAACGCGTGCCCCGCCCTCGAACACGTCGTCTTCCCAAATGGAGCCATCTGTCTCCTTCGCTACCGCCTCTCCCCTGCTCCCGATCCTCTCCGTGTCTCGCATTCCGCGATCTCTTGAAAAAGATCGATCATGATGTTCCTCCACCGCCTCCGAGCGAAGTCATCCCTTTGAAGGAGCAAAGATTCAGAAGGAGAGAGCAGTACTTCGTCCTCAACGACAGTGAAGATGACAAGAACGACTTGTTTTTTAAACTGAGTCCAAGGAAAGAGAGCAGCTTGCTTCAAAGCTGCCACGAACAAGTCCAGGTTGACGTTCAAGGTCCCGGAAAGATGGTGATGGTACTCGTGTAGCGCGAGGTACGTATCCGTTCCTCAGTTCCTTCTATTCAAAGTCATAATGCTGCTTCGTATATCATCTACCCGTTGTCATCAAGACGACTGGTTTTATTATCTGATCGTGTACATATGCTTATCGTTATTTATCATCCCTCGTGGATCTATACCAATTACATTCGCTGCCCCCTTTGTAGCTGTGGACCTTAAAGCTTTGGACTTTAATGTTGACCTTCAACATCTCAATTCGTTCAAGAGTATTCGTCCTTGTCCGGCGATCATTCAAGGTTTTCTTGCTGCTCCCCGTATCGCGTCTGAAGACAGGAAGACCTACATGTCAGTTGCTCGTTAATGCGTCCAAGTACTGAGCTCGGGTCCGCTCATTAGTTTGATTCCTGCACCATGTGTCCACTCCCGCCGAAACAGCTTGTTCCATTAAAGGAACAGGGGCTCATCAGGTCATAGCCTATTGAAAACTCTTTCGTCTACGCTGACAGCGGAGACACCGTTCTGTTCATCAAGTCTGGTCCAAGGATTGATGGCGGCTCGATGCGAGCTTGCCATGACCAGCTCCAAGTCGATGTTTACGGCGCTCGAATGATAGTATTGGTGTTTGTGTTGCTAATGGCGCAAGGTCTGGTGACGGTGTTGACGTAGTTTTCCGTACGTGTCTCTTTCTCTCCGTTCTTGGGATATAAAATGATAACATTACCCTGTAGATCCTGCACGGATACCTAGCCAAAAAGTATCACTCGCCTCTCTTCCTCGCTCATGAAAATGCACTTCATATTGGTCCTCAAATGACTCTCACACTCCAGAATCGAGTAACGAAACAGACTTTTACGTCGCTCGTCGGCTGCGCGTCGCTGGCTCCAACTCTCCTTCAATGTGTCTAGCTTTAAATAGCTGTGAAGCAGCGGTTATTATAACACTGGAATAAATGCAACCATGTAGCCACGTGCAAGGGCAGCAGAGCGAACTCATCATTGAGGGCATGCACCATAGCAGAAGGAATGCTAGTGTCAACTAAGTGAGCAATACGAACGAGAGTCCAGAGCCGTCATTATGTATCGACGAGTCCTTGGGAGGTGGGAGGTCGAAAGGGCTGGTATTACAGTGTAGGCTGGTTCCAGAAATCAAATACAGGCTTAATCCTGTCGAAAAAACAAGCTGAGTGAGGATATGAACAGTAGAGGAGCGGAGGAACGAAATATGCAAGCGATCTGTGATGTCTTGAAGCCCGTGTTGGAATTGTCTGAGTGTGCAGTTGTATTGGCAGGAAAAACAAAATGACGACACGTACACATGATATAGCGAGTTGGTTTGAAACATGGATGAGTCAATTGAGAATCACGTCGTAGTGCCGCGGGATCGGATCGGATCGGCCACCTACCATCATTCTTTTCGGAGTTTGGAATTTCCCCTCTTGCTGCGTCTTCTCATGATGAACTCGCGTTCCTATCGAAGGTCCCCAACGATGGCCACCAATGTTCGCAGATTCAACACGCTGGGACTGGTAGATGTCCGGAATAACTCGATGGAAGGGAAGGGCTGCATGGCATAGTATTATTCGCTTCGAGGATGCGTTGTCCAGGTACGAAGAGGAAGAGGCATGGAAGCATGGATTAACTGGCTGACGTATCGTGTTCAGGTCCTGCTGATGTGCTGGCTATGTTCCTCTTGTTCCTCCCATCCACTTCAGTTCCTGTTCTCTCACAAATCTCTCTATACCGTGGACATTCCGCTCCGGCACGTTCTGTGATTCCTTCTCTCAGTGCTGTCCACTCTCCCTATTGTTCGAGTTCTTCTTGGATATGGTGTGTTAATTTTTTAGTTTTGCCGCGTCCCGTCTGACGAAATCAATACAGCATTTACCGGTCAAAGCAAGGTCTTCAAGATCCTCCAGTAGTGGCACAGTCATGACGTCACCAGTCAAATTGGGAGGACGGCTGATGAACAAGATGTCGACGACTTTTAAGCTGTCATAACGAGTGGTGGAACAAGTCGGAGCCATGGTGGTAGAAGAGGAGAAGGAGACAATCAAGGAGTCAGCGTCATCGAGTGAGTTGTCGATGGATGATATTCATAGGCCTCCGGACTCGGGTTTACGATTAAGGAGAATTCAAAGCTAATGCGTTCATATCGCATTCAGGCTCCGCCTCTCCCTCCCTACCGCCCGCCAAATTCGCTACCACATACCCCGCCTTTGCCGGTGGAAGTGCTAGCCGCCATTCTCTCGTTCCTTCGACGCACATCATTGGCTGCGCTGGCGCTCCTCTCTCGCGACTTTCTCGAGTTCTCTCTGAAGCACAGGCTGTATTGTACAGCGACCTCGACATGCGGGATATTTGGAATCACAACACACTGGATATTCCTCGTCATGCGGCGAGATCTCACATCTCTCGCGCATGCCCTCCGCGTCCCTGCATGGCCATCTGCACAAACTCGGGCATATCTCATACGCCGCGTGCCCACTCGGATGGATAATAACCTCCGCTCTTTAACACCCCCCTTCCTTTGATCCTTACGCGCAGCTTCTCATGTAGCTCGATAGCAGACCAACATCGTCTCACTCCTATTTCCGATCATCCTGCTCGACGATAATGACAACTCGGTACCGTCCACGCCACTTCCCGCCATCCCTACGCATACTCGACTTCTCTCCCTGCCTGCCGCATCCAGCCGACTGTCCCCGCCTCCGCTGCTACCTACTCTGATACGGAATCAGGACGCGTTCATGCATACGGCCACCACCCTCTTCCCTAATCTGACCAACCTACATGGTTCGCCTTATCTTATTATCCTCTCGCCATTTCGTCCTCTAATCAACTTGTTGATCACTATCTCTATTCTGATCTATGCTAGGTTTCGTCCTACGACCATCCTCGAGTACCTACCACCCTCTCTTTATTACCTCCGCTTCATGTTCAAGTCTGTGGGCAAACGTACCGGAGAGAAGACACTTCGCACTGCTGTTGACGTGTGCAGTGCCATTGAGGAACTCGAGAGAGGGCGAGGGTGGTGAGAAGTGCCGGTGTTCCATCCTTTCTCATTTCAACTCTCTTCGAGTCCTTGTCATGCGTATACCTAGGATGGCAGAAGTGGAAACAGCGAAGGAAGAGCTCAATGAGAGTGTTCCCCTCTAGAAACAGGCGACAACATGCTCGACATTGGCTACTATCATTCACTCGGGCCACTTGATGGTAGTCAGCCAATGTGTACGTGCAGCTCATCTAGCCAACGCTTGTCCCTCGAGGGGGGTCATCTTTCCGAACGGAGTATAGTGGCACCGTCCATCTCTATCACTACCGGTTCTCCCCCACTCACGGTCCTCGCCTTCTCTCAATCTCATCATGAACAAGATCGATCGCCTCAGCCCCCTTCAAGGAAAGCTGTTCCGTTGAAGACAAGCAGGAATTCATCCTGAATATTAGTCAAGACGACGACGATGACCTGTACTTCAAATTCAGTCCGACAATGGAGAGCAGCTTGATACAACGTTGCCGCCAACAAGTCGAGGTTGCCGTTCAACGTTCTGGAAAGATGGTGATGGCGCCAGTGTAGCATAAGGTACACACACGATTATTTCTTCCATCTTGCAGTACACGAGTCTTATAGTGTTATGTAGATTCTCTACTGTCACCATATATGTCTCTATCTTGAATTTATATTTTCTCTCCGACTTGTGGATTTATACCAAACCATATGCTATCTTCATTTTTCCATTCGTCCTGATCCGGCCAGCAAAAGAAGTCTCCCTACTCAAATCAAGAGCGACGACGAAGGACCACATACGCGAACAACATTCGGTGCGGGTTACGGAGCAAACATCATCGAGGTCTGCTTTAGCTTCGTTTTCAGGCTCATATTCTTGTCTAAACGTGCGTCTGATGATACCTCGGCCTTGGAACGTTCACCAACAAGCTGGGTAAAGAACACCCTGTGCACATCGGGGTACCTGGTAGACTATGCATGATGCTAGCACCTCTAGAATGTTCTCCAGAGATACTTCCAACTGGGGATAATCCTTCGCTCGTGCTTCCTCTTGACCGCCAGCTACCTTCTTTGCAGTTGGGCTACCTCAACATACGAGTTTTCCGCGCAAACGATATGACCATTCTCGTACTATCCGATCTTTTGTCAATGCTTGTTTTCCGAAAGCTGAGGCTGTGGAGGGTTATGAGTCATGGAAGCACTGGAAAAATAAATCTGACCTTTGAGATTGAACGGTCACATGAGCCAGGCGAAGAAGAGTTGCCGCTGGAAGGATGACCACTTAATTTTGGCTACATTCCGGAACCCGGGTGATGGTGTACTTGCGTCTTCACTGACAACAATTCACCTCTGGATTTACTATTTGTTTGGCTGGTGAGTTTGGCTCTTCGTTCTATACCGGTATGCCGATGCCGGTGAAGGCCGCATTTCGGCGGCCGTTTCTTCATCAACTTTACACAAAAAACCATCACTTTCCCTCCCGGTTGACCTAAGTCTTTACATCCTTACCATCGTTCCCTGATTCCCGGCTTCGTTCTTACTAGCCAAAGTGCTCACAAGGTCTAGATAGATCATCATTGCGAACAGAACTGACTGTATGTATATGTGTGTCTATCGACATCTGCATCACTCGTATACCCAGAGCCAGGAGAATTCTGCATTCGACCCTTTCGTGTGTGCGTTCAACTACGCGTATACCCAATCCAACATCATCACTAACCTTCCCGAAATCATCAATGCTCTGGTTTGTGCTACTCGTTTCTAGTGACCCTCTCTCTTCAACGCGACCAATGAATTTGGTATTTAGGCTCCCGGCACCTGCATGATTTTCTTGGCTTGCCTTCCCATATCCCTGGGCACGTTATCAGTTATCACACACACAATGGGCTTGACCTTGACAATAGGACGTCATTGTCTGCTCATTTTTATAGCTATTTTGGATATGTTGTCTATTGTACGAACTCAGCTAGCACATCTCTACCAGCTTGATTTTGACACTAGCAAATCATTTTGTGATCGTTTTATAGCTATTTTAGATACATTGTCTATCGTACGAACTCTAGCTCTTGTATACATCATCCTCGCCTTCCTAGCTCAATCACTGCGTTTGTTGTCATGCGCAGTGATCGGCGACCCGGTGTGCCAGTTGGATAGCCTCGACGAATTTACACTCTTCCTCCTGCTTTCCATCTAAATGATTACTTGGTCAGCAATTTTTCATATCATATGAATATTACATTCCCCACCGAGCCGTTTCAGAGTGAGGGGGAAATTCTGCGGACATTCGAACAAGAAGCTTCGTCTCGTGTTGAACGCACGACCCATCTAAAAAAATATCTAAGGCACCTAACCCATAGCTGCGCCTTCTGTACGACTGCCATTGCTCAGGGAGCACGCCAGCATTGTAAAGAAATATCTCAATCGCAATGATTGCCGTGAAATGCAACATTACTGACAAACTGGCCCATCTATGCCAGCAAGCTTCTCTGACTCCTCCAGGCCCTGGTATAGCGTTTGAATCTAATGCACGACGCATCCGACAACTGGCAATCACCTTTATTTCAAAGCGACAGAAGGTCCTCTCTTGGCAGGTCCGGGACGATATACCCGTCGTTCTTCGTCCTTGATCGGTCTGCAGCGATCGGTGAATAGATCAAAGCTTCGCAAGGATGCCAATGAGTCTCGTCGGGTGTAATTAGTGCGAAAGACGACGGTATAAGTCTGGAATACACCCAAGGAATTGAACTGTCTGGCCGTTCAAGCTCAAGGACGGTTAAGGGGAGGCGAAGGCATTCACTATTGAGAGTAAGCGCTAGGCTTAACACAAGGAACTTCCTCTATAAAAAAAGTTATGCCAACCAGAGCCTAGAGACGAAATATCGACGAGTCCTTGAGAAGGGGGAGGCCATAATGGCTGATACTACGGTTTAGGCCCATTCTGAAAATAAAACGAAGGCAAAAACCTGTCAGACAAGTGAGTATATGAACAACTTATAAACAGAGGAATGTTACGTGTAAGCGACGATACAAGTCATGGTCTGACTGTGAAGCTGGATTAGCAGAGGAAGTTTGCATGAAAAATGATAGACGTACATGAGATATAGCCAGTTGTTTCGAAACTAGGAAGAACCACTGAAGTATCAGCGACCTGAAAATCGACGCGAAGATGTTATGTTGGCAAGCCAGTCGCAGTGAGTCCGGATCGGATCGGACTGCCCACTGTATCGGAGTTTAAAATCAGTGTCTCGCTGCATCCGCTTTCAATGAACTCGCATTCCTCTCGAAGGTCCTCAACGATGGCCATCAACGTTCGTAGATTCTACACGCTGGAAAGCGTACGTGTCCGAAAGAACTCGATGGAAGTGAAGGGCTGCACGACATAGTGTTGTTCCCTTCGAGAATCGAGTCCCTTGAACCTTCAAACGCAGAGACCATTGACCAGGTAGTACGAAGATGAAGAAGCATCAATCAGCGGGCTCATGTATTGTGCTTAGGTACCGCCGAGGTGCTGGCTGTGATCTGCTTGTTCCTCTCACGCACGTCGGCGCATGCACTCGCGCTGCTCTTCCCACGGCTTTCTCTCCGCCGCACAGGCCCTCTTATACGGCGACGTCGAGTTGGAGAAATTTTTGGAACCTCAATGCACTATTCTGTCAACTCTTCGGGCCCCTGCTTGACCATAGCCACAGACTGGGATAATCTCCGTCCACTCTCGCTCACTCTCCCTTTCATCATTTCGTGCGCCTCTCCGAGCAGGTCAAGGCTGAGTTAATTCGTCAGATTGACATCGTCGCTTCTCGATGTCGACAACATTGACCCCCACTTCAGGCCACACGTATGCGGACAGACCCCAACACGCACGCTTAGCCGATTCTATCCCTTTCTCGTGCCCCAGCTGTCGCCTCTCTCGCCTACTCCAACGCTGACTGAAGACACGTTTACGCATACAGTTCCTTCTCGCATCCTCTCGTCCTCGTATGACCCAACCATATAGAACTCTGGTACAGGGTGTTCCTAGCGAAAACCGCCGGCGCGGTGTCATTAACCATTCCTCGGGTGCTGCTTAAGCACTTATGCATTATGCGTCCCCCGGGAACGAAGAATGAGCTAGACAAAAAGTTTCCACCCCCGAAACAAGCAAGGACGCTATCGACATCGCCAATTGTCAGTCAGGAGGGTCACTTGATGTTGGTCAGCAAACGTGCATGCACTGCTCGTCTTTCGAACGCGTCTCCCACCCTCGAGCGCGCCGTATTTCCGACCATCTCTCTCGCTATCGACTCTCCCCAGCTCCTGATGCTTGCCAATCGACAATCTCCGCGTGAGTATCCAGAAGCTTGTTCCATTCAAGGAACAGAGGTTCATCAGGACAGAATCCGTAGAGCAATACTTTGTCCTCACCGACGTCGACGACGATGACCTAATCTTTAAATTTGGTCGAGGGAATGAAGGTAGCTCGTTTGCAAAGGTGCCACGAGCAGGACGAGGTTAATGTTGGAGGCACTGAGATAATACTGATGGCGGTAGTGCAGCGTAGGGTACGTGTTTTTTTCTCCGTTCTTGATATTCAGTATCATAACAGCACGCCGTAGATATTTCACACTCTCCATCAAGACGACGAGTTTTATTCCCGATTCATATCCTTGTCTTCGTTTATCCTTACCTTCTCTCTCCGACTCGTGGACTTTTACCGAATTACATGCTATCTTCATTCAAGAAAGTTCGTGCTGGTCCGGCTATCATCCAAAATTTTCTCGCTGCTCCCGGACGATGAATAGTTTATTTCTCGAACCACTACCGCTCAATCCACACCTTGCTGAGGACCCACACATCACTTGTCTTTAAAGCGTCCAAGTACTAAGCCCGCTACGCTTCTGGTCTCGATTTCTACAATGTGTGTCCAATCGCTTATAGCAAGTGGCACCCGTCTTTCTGATTACCTCCCTCTGTACCATTGTCGAAGATGATGGCATTATCAATTTTATATGTCTTCTTCCCCTATTGCCCCGAAGCGTTGATGGACTCGGTCGTGATCCGGGCCCATCTTTACCACCACCACAATCGTACGTTCGTCTTTCCTTTTCTTTATCGCGCTACTCAGAAATATGTTACAGCATTATTTGAAGATGCCTTCAACCGCGGCACATTCCTTTTGCCTTATTGGCTGCGGGTTTTCGAGTTCTCTGTGCACGTGTGTCTTCATTGATGTGAGTTTGACACGGAACGTCATCCGCGTCTTACTCACAGGTTATCAGGTATGCCATGCGACACGACATCGCAGGATGAAATAGTTTAAATCGAGCAGGTTGTTAAGACTGCCAGGGCGGCTTGATGGCACTCTGCACTTCTCTACTCTATGAGGGGGAGGCCGTCTCGTACAGCGGCCTCAACATGCGTGATGTTCGGCACGACTACGTGCTTTGGATGGCCTTCATCGCATGGCGTAGCCTGATAGACATATCTTAAAAGCATTCCGCATTTCCCTTCAAGGCGATCATCGACGTTCACTAATTTCTTGCTCGCAAGCGTAATCTCTGCTCACTCACTCAACCTTTCCTACCGCTCCGACGTGAGACGTACTTTGGTCCATGCCAAGCCTCTTTTCCAAGCCTCCTCCATTCGCAGGATCGCTCCTGCCTGCTTGAACGCCTACGCAAGACATACACCGGATAATGCTCTCTCTGATCTCGCCACCCTGCATAACCCGATATGCCTTATCATCCTCTTCGCGTCCTGTCATGGATCGGTATGCATTTCATTCTACAATCCCAGCTATCTGGATGGCGGGAAATCGGAAACTCATTGCAATAGTCTTCGGAGAACATACGGTTCACACTGCGATGTCGTTGGGTGCATGTCTGTTTCTTCCATCTTGCTATTCGAATTCCGGTTCCTAACCGTTCCTCATGTAATCTCCGACACTACTAGTAATATGATTATTATACTCCTCATTCAAGGTACATCCACGTAGACATATTTATCACCGTGTCGCCATCGCTCACCGATTTGCACTTAATCTCGTATTATGTTTCTTCTTTGCACCTTTGATGATAGACGACTTCAGCTTACTTTGTGAGAGAACATAGGTCCTAGTCCTGTCGGGTCCGTTAATGAAAATTCCTGCCATTTCATCATCCTCGCTCAACATCTCGGGCCTCAAGTTCTATGTCCGTATCGAGGATCTTTCGCTTTCTCATGAACGTTCGCCATCGCGATTCATGTTGAGTTTCTGGTGACCCACTATGAGGGTTGGAACTCGTCGACGGCTATTGGAAAGCATTCAGTAAACGGTAGATTGAAAGATTTATACCACCTGCATACCTGGTTGATGTCATTCTTGGGACCTAATGCCGCCTTGAGACACTCATCTAGAATTCTGACAACGTCTTTCATATCCCTTTTCAAACGCTCCTTGTCGTCTGGCAATGGGTACCAGTGGAAATTGTATTTCTCAATGGAGTATTTGTCGTCTGGCGAATTTAATGTGTCCAATATTTTAGACCATTCGGGGTGATGAGGATAAATTGAAACCACGAAGGATAAGATAGGACGTGGCGGGATGCCACTGCGAACGATGCTCGCACAAATGCAACGAATGACCACTGCTCGGTGGAGATCATGGATATGCCATCCAGGAAACGTTTCCGGATCAAGACTCTGGTTGCCCGTATTCTTCATAGCTTCGGAGAGCCCGATAAGATAACC
This sequence comes from Armillaria borealis, assembly GCA_030435635.1. Taxonomy (NCBI): domain Eukaryota; kingdom Fungi; phylum Basidiomycota; class Agaricomycetes; order Agaricales; family Physalacriaceae; genus Armillaria; species Armillaria borealis. The sequence goes on along the minus strand of JAUEPT010000087.1, from coordinate 69,617 downwards.
CCGGAAGCCTTCCAAGACCTTTGGGTGGAGATACTCTCTATCTGCAGTGCGCATTAAACCGCCTTGCTCCCGGAAAACATCGTAAGCTTCGAGAATGCCTTTGGAGAACGCTTGACCGAATAAAAAGATACCCAAGTGCTCCATATTTCCAAAGTGTTTCTGAAGAAAGGGGGAGAATTTGACGGCTGATGAATAGGTAGGAAATTTTTCGTGGTAGCTTTGTTGTTGGATGTTGAGGATATTCAAAAATAAGGATTTTGTAGCCCATTCTTCCGGAGGTACGAGAACGTCGAAGTGGGGTTCTCGATGTATAAGCGAAGCCATGCATACAAGAGCGTGCACGATGGAACACTCAAGATCCCGAAAATGTGAATAAGTGAATAAATCAGACGCAACATAAGACGCTATGGCCTTGAATATCTCGAGGTCAAACTTCAAAAGCGACATGGCGGGGGGATGTACACTTTTGTTGAGTGCATGTACCACGATGCGCAACAGCTGGTTCCTGAAGAATGTAGAATCATGAGTTGAAGAGAAACGGGGTTGGAAGATTGGCTGGGAGTCGGACACCAAGAGACGCATAATGGTGAGGAGAAGTCTTCTTTCGTAATTCTCTGATTCTCGAAACAAGTCGAATTTGTCGAATTCTGATTTTTCGAAGAAGGAGAGAAGAGTGCGAAGAACATTTTTCCGATCATGATGTACTGCCGCGTCTGCCAAAGTGCAACTATGCGATGTGGAGGAATCCCTTTCGGGGAAATATATGGTTGTTACCAAGCTAAGACACATCTCAATAGTGAGATCAGAATTCCCACTGAGAGAGCACCTGCGGGTCTGCCTCAACAGGTCAAAGCTACTTTGCTCCCGATAAAATAACCCTTGCTCAGACGCACGGTTGAAGAGGCTTTTCCACACATCAGGATGGTGAATATGATTGCCTGCGAGAGCATTCATAGCAACTTTCTTTTGCGAATCCAGGCCTATTGGCATGCGGATATGCAAATCGTCGAGGGAGGACAGAGTTGTCGATAAGGTCTCTGAGATATCCTTCCTCGAGAAATCTAGATCATGTTCTCCGAAGAGGCCAAACGGGAATTTCCGGCTTGAAGGACGGAACAGTCTCTCCAAACGGAGGAGGGGCTCAATCCTACGGTCGATGTTGGGGATATCCTTGGGAATCCATTGAGTAGAGCCATCTCTAGTCAGCTCCATACAATCCATTAACATTCTTTCTTTCTCATCTCGTATTTCGACCCAGTGAGAGGTGAAAGCTTCCTCGGCATACGGGATATATTCCGGAGGCAGTCCAGCTAGAGCGTGGATTACGAGACGACGAATGGCTGCAGTTGAAGACCTCACGTACAGCCAAAGAAGCGCGTCAACTTCATGCTTGATACATGATCTTTGCGCAGCGTAGATTCCCAAACCCTGCAATGTTTTTGTCTCGGGATGAAACTCGAATGTTAGAGGCGTAATCGCCCTCAGGACGGCGGTGAAACGTCGAAGTATCCACATGATGATCGCATATGCAACTGATGAGAGTGGCGTTTTATATGGACATTCTGGGAATATTATTGGGAGAATATTGGTGACGACGTAGACAATAAAAGTGCTCATGGACATGATTCCTATCACGAGGGCAATTTCTGGCTGTAGGGGTAAGAGAGATAGGACCAGGCCTATGAAAAACAGAAAGAGGGATAGGTGTAACATGAGTGGTAGGAAGCCAATTAACGTGCTGACACGCCAATTGAGAAGACCCGTATACCGTAAATGTCGAGTACGAGCGCGAACTTGGGGGTTTCCAGCAACGGGCGACAGATAATGGCAGTACCATCCGTCCGCAAGCACGGCAAACAATGCAGTTGCGAGACTGAGAGTAAGGCTCGAAAACCATAAGCCGTTCACCCACGAATCCAAAGGATCCGGAGAAAAATGGGCGGTGGGGTCAGTGCCAGATGTGGTGATGCGGTTTGGGGCAACACTGCTAGCCAGCGGGAGCTGTATATTGATCTGATCGAATAATAAGAGTGCTGTCGCTTTCTCATAGTCTTGCTGCAGATTTCCTGCGGATTGTGCGATGAAGGCGCTCACGATCGCCGAGAAAAGTCCCGCCTATGAAATAAATAAATTAACGCGATGCAGCACACATTTGACTGAATGATCTCACAAAAACGAGCAGGATATTGACTTGTCCTCTCTGGTTTCCAAGCATGTCGGTATCGTAAATCAAGCTTTCGTCTAAATAGGCACGCCAAATGCTGGATCTTGGCCCGGCTTCTTCAAATGGTTGACTCGGTGCGTATCCTCGAGAATCAACTAAAATGACTTGTGGGGAGAGTGGTAGCGCTTAACGAAGTACACATACCAGTTAGCACAGGTGCGCTAGCAGATTGAGGCGGTAGAGCGAAAAGCGCTGGTTGTTTCTTCCCAGGTCGACGTGGCAATGGTTCTTCGACAGGCGAAAGTAGATTCCTCCCATTCTCTGCCATGGTGCCATGGAAGTGACGAAAGCCTTAGACTGTTCAGGCCCGTCTACTGCTGTTACGGTGTCTCGTGATGAGTCGTGCAAATCATCAGGCGATTCTAATTCTTTCGTCGATGGGTTCGGGATCCTGAGAGTTATTGTCTCGAATGTCGGGGGGCGTATCGTGTTCCATAGCAGGAGGGAAGGAGAGAGAAGGTATTTTAAGGTGGCTAGAGTGAGGCGACCGGTAGAAATGCGAATCTAATGTTGACGTGAAGGCTGGAACTGTGTCAGAAAAATGCTCGGTTAATATGGCGGATTGACCCTGCCAATACCAGTCTTGCCGGCACAAGAGACGAGCCTGAGAGGAGGCGAAGCCACTCGCTATTAAGCCATTAATGGTAAGGCTTATATGCCGGTGATTTTCTACATCGTCAAAGCTAGGCTAAGTGGGATCAAGCGCATTTCGTAGTCCTCGAGAGATAGAAGGTGGAACAGGCTGGTATTGGGACTTTCTGAAGTCAACTAAAGGCAAGGCCCTATCGACAAAGTAAGAATGAGCATTTTAGAAGCAGCTAAACGGAGGAAATAAATACGGAAGCGAGGATACAAGTTTAGAAGTCAATGTTCCTATTGCTTCAGCTGAGTGTGAAGCTACGGATAACTGGTGGAATTGAGGATGATTGCAATCAATGTAGAAATACGTCCGCGCGGCATACCAAGTGAATTTTGAACGTAGAACAGCGAGTGGAAGTAATACTTATAGCCGGAAATGAGAATCAACACGAGGATCAGGTGGGAAAGTCGCATGGGGGGCCAGAATAGGCCTGATAGCACGTGCCCATCCCTCGGCCGCCCACGGGCCACCATGTCCCGATACCGAGCCAGACAAGAGGGATGCGCAGCTGACCCTATTTGTACCCTTGTGCAGGTCATATGAAACCGCTATATAGGCATTTGTCACTAAACTGATCAAAATGGATACATTTGAACCTTCCAGTACACATTCTAGCCTTTTTTCGTCGCAGGAATCGCGCGCGGCAGGGTCCGGCATGCACCCGGCAACGAACTAACAGTTGCCGAAAGGAAATTCTATGACTAGGCATCCCATACATAGTTATATTATTACCCTATAGAAGGAGGGGGAGGGTGGGTCAGCCTGTCCTTAAAGACGAAAATGTAGATCACGTCGGCTATTTCACATTCTCAGCCCTCCTGGAGCCAGAATGCAATCAACGTCGTCAATGATTAGGTACTCTGGCTACTCGATGGTGGTGATGGAACGTGCGCATACTGCTTCTCCAGCCAACACGTTCCCTACCGGTACTCTGCCAGCAATCTGCCAGCCAGATGATCAGATCTTCTCCACTGTCAGCTGATGACGATCTCTTTCGTCAGTGGGATTCAAACTAAGACTCCTACCCCATAAATGATTCGTTCTCTCGAATCTCTGACCAGGCATTCACCATGGCGATGACTTAGTTTGTAGTGCCAAGAAACCGACTCCGGCCCGCTGCATTGACGAGCCCAATGTAACGATACGGGATACACCTAAACTGCCATTGTTCGTCTCGCCCAGCGATCAGAAATTCGCTCGTAAAAAATGCCGCATCGCCACCGATACTGACGATGGCAATACCCAAGCCCGGTGTATAGGGAAAGTGGCTATGACATTTGTGTACTACAGGTACGCACCGTCGATATCTTGTTTTTCGTCATCTCACAGCAGCATTCCTAGCGTGATTCGTTCAATCATGATATATATTCTTATCACTATTGCTCCTCGCTACCGCCCTCCCAAGGCAGCGCTCTCTTACTTTCTTCTGTAAATCTGTTGTGTTGGTATACCTAATTGCATTCCCTTTCTTCAAATCGTCTGTGCCTATGATAATCAATCATAGAGGTCGTACTGTTCCGCAAAATCAAGACCTATTTTCAAATTTCCGATGATATGTTTCGCTGGTGTGAGCAGTCAGACTTCAGCTTCAGGCCTTTCCTTCAGCTCACTCGTCTTCCAGTACGTCTCGTTCACGTTGAGATACACATGCTATCATATTCTTCTATCGATTCGGCTGCAAAACCCACGACACGCTATCAAGATACCAATCTTGAGGACTTTCGTTATCTGGTGTCCAGAAGTCCCCCGCATCCCGATTATCGTTGACTGTATCTATTATGCCCCGTACTATTCTTGAGCCACCCGAAATATCGCGCTCTTGAACCTTGTTCTCTCCTGTTGATCCTAAAGACTGACCTTCAGATTTTCGGTCGCAGGTTTTGGTGGCGGAAATCCGGAAAGTATGAAAATCCTCTGGTCATCACTTCTCCCACATCCCTACTTCGACGCTTGAGACCACCCATCCTTGCAGTGTCCGAACAGTAGGGGAGATGGCGGTGACTGAGAACATTGTTTATTCTAGGATTTAGTGGTTCCGGGAGGGCTCACAAGCAGGTATTTCACACCACGCGTGGCGTGCGAGTTGAATTTGTTGTCAAGTCTGTGAGAAACTCTCTCTTCATGGAATACTCCAGGAATTGTAGTACCGAGTCCGGGGCCGTGCTGGCCACTATCAACGTCCGGAAGTGCCTAGGTTCTGCTGTGGCTATACCTGTGTTACATGCCCCGTCGTCATGACTTGCTGTATGAGCTATCTCATCGCACCTTGTTCAGCCTATGATACACCAAACACGGAAGAGACTCATAGTTTTTCATATGCTGTCTGCTTCTCTCTCCGAATCTCCCACGACGTGTGTTTAGCTCTCTTCGACTTCGTGATCTAACGTACATGAGTCCTTTGTATCCGGGCTACTCCTTCACTTTCTCTCTTATTCCTCGCACTATGACTTTCCGGCATAAGCGTCCCTTGCCCCAGTTGGCTCTGGAAGGAGGACCAATCAGGAAGTCTTTGTTGTGATTTCAGACATGTTTTCACCTAGAGCACACTGATATTTGTATTAATAAATCGCCGCTGTACTGTATTTATACTCGGTAATCCTTACAGATTCAGTAAACAGTACACGGACTCGTAGAACTACGGAAAAACCGTCCAAAAAGACTCAAGTGATGGTATTGTACATTCGTGTATCTCTTCCGACCCTCTGTCTTCTCGAGCATCACAGCAACGACTGAGCCGTACCATAATTTATTTGGCTCCAGAGAATAAGAGAGGCCAATGATTGTGTCGTTCGCAGAGTCGGGACATTTGGCGCCGAGCTGCATCTGATTCTTGTAGTACCAGAGCTCAAATGGCGGATCGCTTCCTCGTCCGCCAACTCTTCGATATGCCAGCTGAGCTGGGGGAAAGAAGCCGTTGACCTGTGGTATACAGTCCGCTATCTCGCCATCGTCATTCCGTTGAAATACGAATTTGAGAGGGACTACTTGGGGGGCACCACCTTCAATATGTATCCAGTTAGGCACCGCAGGACAGAGGCTAATGTATGGATGACACACGATATTGGTGGAATATGAGGCCTCGGATACAGTTGTTTCCAGGATCTGGGAAAGTTATTCCCTCGTCGAGTCTGGGGTAATAGTCAACGAATTTATGTTCCAAGGAAGGGGCTTCGATGATGTGCATTCGAAAGGACTATATGTACCAGTCTCAGTCATATTCATATTTGCAATGCCATTCGCTACGTACCATTCCGAGGCATCTCTGCGAGCACCAGAATTTACCGCAGTGGCACACAGCGACAGGTTCAGAAGCTAGGTCCATATTGTGGCAGCCACTGCAGAGAAAGAGCGCAGACATGAGTCGTCGATCTGTTGCTCGAGAATATGGAGAGATATGTGGGGTGGCAAGAGAAAGGAAAATGGTGTGAATGCGAAGACCTGGCGCGGGAAGAACAAGTAGACGGGCCTCTCGAGACGCGTTGTAGTGGTGTGTTTACAAAATCTGCAGCATTGTCACGTTGAGCTTCAAGTTAGAACCCTGCATTTATAAGTGCCGGCGAACAGCGGTGCCACTCGATCAGAGCAAAGAACAACAACAAACTGAAACCAGTATCGTGAAGGGAATGGACAATACCTTACATAAGATTTATCTCGTCTCCTACTAATTCTGTCACTGACAGAACTAGAGCAGAAGCAGCTGAACTGCGATAATCCGAGTTTGCGTTCCCACTGGCAGCATATCAGTGACTAGTAACTACCGTCTTTCAGGGAAATTTTGAGAGCCATGTTTTTAAACATGATAAACGCGACAGATGTGGGCAATTTTTCCTCCCGACTGCATGGGGGACATTTCAGTAGGGACCACAAAACCACATCGCACGAAATGGATCCCCAACTTCCTGCTGCTACTCTTTCTCCAACTCGTCTGGACGGATTCTCAAATGTAAATTCAGAGAATTCATGTATGCATCACTAAGATCACGAATGTTGGAACCGTACCGCGGGGATAATACAATGGAATGCGCACGCAACGCGGACAAAAGTGAGCCTCCCGTTTTGCCCCCGTTTATTTAAATTCAGGTCATCGGCTAACTGATGGCTTTCAAGTATTGATTTCAAACACATCAGTCACTCGTCGATAACTCTGTCGGAAGAAAATTTACGGATTTCACCGCGATCCGATTCGCGAACTACTTATCAACGAAGTTCGAACTGTAGGGTTTTTCCCCTTCGGAGATCACAACGATTGCACGTCCTAGTTTTCAGCAGACAGGCCATAATGGTCGTCAAAGACTATACGATATCATATGGGCCAATTGTCGGGCTGTGAGTGATTGGTCAGTGATATTTGTGGATGCATGACACGTGGTGGTGTTTTTGATTCAGTGAGTCACAAGTGGCGGGGCGATAGCATCGGCAGCATGCAGTCAATGGGAGAGGAGGGGTGACTGCGCCGTCGTCAGTAATGGCGGTGGTAGTGGTTGGTAGAACAAACGGTTGCAGTGGTGGCGTTTTGTGACGAGCTGAGCCGTGGTCATGTGCCTAGCTCGTCAAAAGGCTTCCTCTTTGGGACTCTCATGGTGCTTACCATTTTAGGAATTATTCACATTAACCGGAACCACGATGAGAAGATGACGCAGCGTTCCATATCTTGCGGTAAGCGATTCGTGAATTATTCTCCTGACGATGACTCACGACACAGCACCTTCCATCAGAGCTCGTTGGCAAGAACTCGCGGTTCCCTACACTTTTCGGCACCGTTCCTTTCCGACACCGAACTCATATCTTCGCAGGGAACCTACATAATTATCTGACAGATTGATCTCTGCCTCTGAGAGGGTAGAATGCACAAGTATACTGTCCTGTGCTATTGGTCCTGAACGACATCTCTTGGCTTGCGGGTTTCCTCTAGAAGATCGTAGGGCGGGTCATTATGCGCTCAGTATGTACGAATTCCATCTCATACTGCCTGCCAAGCCTATTCATCTCTTCGTTCGTTTCAGACACATCAAGAGCAGGCGTTGTTACAGTCGGCGCTGCGGCCTTGCCACAGGATATAACTTAAGAGAGGACACCTCTGTGGTCGCATTCTGTGCAAGAGTTCCCCTCCCCAAACGGCATCAATGCTCGCCAAGGCTCTCCTCTTCGTCGCCTTTACTGCCTTAGGTAGCTTGCCTTATGCCCAAGCGGAGTCGCACACTGGTGAAGATGATCAATCAGTCAGTGTGTTCCTTTCTTGTGGTATCTTGACTCTGTTGACTGTGGTATAGATGCGGCACTGGAACGGTAAACGCCTTCAGATAATTTCTGGGTGCTAGCTAATACCCGGTCATCGTAGCCCACCCTAAGCCAGAATTTCATCGTCCTCTCGACCGGTGCCGACTACACTGCCACAGGTCCCTTCGAATCCGCAATAGCGCAAGTCATTCCTACCCGTATTGCTGTATTTTCCGTCCTGAATTATTGAGAATTTAGCTGGCTCGAAACCGATGACTGCGGTTTTAACGGACGATACTGTACCATCGTAGAAATCACTCTGAAAAATCCCACGGCACCCGGTGCAGGATCTAGTGTGGACCTTTCGATCATTGAACCGTAAGTTGTGTTGTGTTTTACCTGTTTCACTGTCTCATATAGCGGTAAGAAACAACGTGTTCAACGTACCAGCCTCATTCTCATACATTAATGGCTGCGAAGGCGAAGGAAAGTCATGTGCGTAGTCCGCGTTCATAATGTTTAGCTTCAGAGTCGTGAAGACTTCTCTCTATAGGTTACAGTTCGGACTGCCCCGATGCATTTCATGTCGCAACTGACTGGGATGCTCTCGTACAGTGCGAAGATGACGATGTTAACTGTTCTTGTTTCGTCTTCTCGACAGTATGCTGACGTCGACTTTCTAGGCTGGCATTATCGTCACTTTTTGCTAAATTTCTTCGCTACAGTATTGGATAGGTTCATTTTTCGAAAGTTTCTATTTGGTACACACTTCACAGCATTCAGTTATTCATCACGGACGTACATTTGATTTTATTTTTCAATCTTCTCGTTCCTTTTACCACACAGATCGCCAGCTATTCGTTCCCTACACGAGAGTCTATCAACATGTAAATATACGATATCAAGGGCTTTGCGTTCCGTGTAGAAATATTGTCCTCATTTATCGGATCGACCTCTGCCTGCTGATTTGATCGTCGGAGGCACATAGTTCTCTGCCATTCTTGTCTCTAACACGTCCTCATAAAGAGACTTCCGACAACAGTTATTCTCTGGGGTGGGAGGACCATTCAGCATTACAGTACATGGTTCCAATTTTGGTAACGCTACCAGTCGCAGACGGAAGGACTCGCTGTGAGGGGGCTATGAAGAATACCCAGCACTGCTAACTAGCGTGAGCCGCTGATTCAGTCTTCATATCTGGTTTAGACCCTTCAAAGCTACTGTCACGGTCTCGTCTGTGCTCAGCGACAAGAAACGGTGCTGGTAAAGAAGTCGAGAAAGTACGGGTATGGCACTGGCGTAGTAAAGCTTGTATATAAATAATAAGGTATGTTGTGGTACAGAAATACAGGCAAAGAGATGCTAATCATGTAGAAGACGTAAAGGAAGATGCACGCAGCAAGGTCTGACTGTAATCAGCGGGGATGAGGATTCAGAAATCGTATGAACCGTCTGATTGACGCGTCACTCCAATCGGATCCTACCTTAGTGCCGACTCGGAAGACTGTCATCATTGCGACAAGGGCATTCCTCCGGTTCCTCTTGTTCACGACTCTTCAACATTGAAATTATTTTCCTTGTTTCTGGACTGCCCGGTCGAAAGCATAATCTTAACGTTCCAGAGGAGCGCCTTTTCCATCAATATTGTCCATGAACTTGGCATCAGAACTACCCACAATTTAACGTATAGCGTGGATATGAAGACCCTCACCGCTGACCTTGATCTAAATTTGTATCAGGAAGAGTTACTATATTCACGCTAGTCAATGAAAGTCAGTAGCCTTGCATCGTGGTCTAACCTATTAACCACTCACACTCTGAGCTGGATCCACACCCTCCACTCACTTCAACAGCTTCGATATTATAAATCACCGACATTGCTGGAGTTATTCCTGCTATAAAAGAGGCTAGCTTCATGGCTTAATTTACTACCACATATTCGTCTGCACCATGTTCAGGACATTCCTCTTCGCCGCCGTCTTTGTTGCTACAGCTTATGCCGAATCTCATACCGTCAGGATGACGAATAGGTGTATAGAATCTCTCAGATGATATATTTGACTGATGGTGATTTAGGTGCGGGAGTGGGACTGTAAGTCTTACCTTGAAGTCATGTCTATGGTATATATTATGCGATTATTCATTCATAATACTGTAGCCTATGCTCACCGATCAAGGAGGACACGTTCTCTCGACTGGTAGCTACACCTCCAATGGGGCACTCGTGGGGGCGAGAGCGTAAGAACCCTCTACTATGTTTCTTGATCTCGCTTCTCATTGAACGGCATCAGCTGGCTGAAAACTGGCGCATGCGGTGGAAGTGGAGCAGACTGTACCATAGTTGAAATGACTTTAAGAAACCCGCAGAGTCCCGGTGCAGGTTCTAGTGCGGATATTTCTATTATCCAGCCGTGAGTCTTCCTAATTTCATACGCGATAAACTTTAATCTTCTCCGAAAGAGGTAACAAGTTCACTACCGCAACTGCATTCCAGTATTTCGATGGCTGCGACGTACAAGGGAAATCCTGTTAGTCTTCTATTACATGCTATGGTTGAAGTCCTAAACGTACTTCTTGGCAGGTAACAACGCAGACTGTTCCAGCTCAGATGCTTTTCATACCCCAACCGACTATGGTGCCCAGGTTCAGTGCGAGATCAACAATGTAAGCACTATCTTGCGAGCTTTGCGGGGAGAATACTAACCCTAGTCTCTCAAGGTCGGTATCGAAGTCTACTTTTGCTGAATAGATACTTGAAACTATATCATGTTTCAAATCACTGCAGTTGCTATTGCGATCTCTATAGCGATTCCTTCTCGAAAATTCGATAAAACTTCCATCAGGTATCTGCTTATGATTCATCAAATGATCAGACGACAAAGGATCGCGAGCCAAGAGAAATGATGAACCTAAAGAATCGAAATTTATGCTCTCCACCGTATCACTATTGTCCTCAGCTTCTCTTATTATTCCCAGATACTCTTCACCTTCAGGGCCCATCGATTCCTACCCATCGCTACTGGAATCAGTAACTGTATGATTCAAGGGCCGCAGTCATAGGATGAACAATGATGGCCTATCAACTGTTAACTTTACGTACATGTTTGACGCGTCGTTTTGATGTGTTACAACTTCGCGTTCTTCTTCCTACAATAAAACCTCACGCTGCTACCCCAAGGATCGTACGACTTTTTTGACTCACCCCACATGGCCGAGGTGCAGCAGTTGTAGGTCACCACCTTTGGTTTTTGACTCTTATATTCAGAATTCCTCTGAAGGTTCACACCGCTGTTCAACGGGGTGGTCCTGAATTGTATTTTATATGCGGTGCGCCATATTTCGAACTTCCCCGTTAGAACCTGACATTTAGTTCCCTAGATTCTCTTAGCGTAGGTCAGGATTTATTTCTTGAAACGAGGAAAGACGAGTCTGATGATCTGTTCGCAGGCATATTCATATCACCTTGCTTATAGCAAGTGAGTGTATTTCTGGTCTTCTTTGGTGCTCAAGACGTTAAGCGACGATTAGTGATTCCGCATGGATCAAGAGCCTAGTTCGACTTTCCAGCCCAAGGCGTATTCCGTGGACTGACCTTTCCTTGCCTAGGTTCTTGTGTTGGTCATTATGGAGACAATTAATACCGTCTTCGACTTCGGTGTCATCTTCGAATCATTGATTATTCGAAATGGCAAGACGCCATCATAGTATTGCGTCATACTGCTTCTAATGGTCGAGAACGCTCGGGTCAAAAAATGGCCATCGATGTCGCGCCGAAAAGTAAGTAATAGTTGTATGATGCGTCAATTTATCTGAGCCATCTACAACAGTCCGATTTCTTCCCAAGTTTCGTCTGAACAGTGTTTACATTTTTCTTTCTTTACATAAATCATCTACTTCACGACGATTCAATATATATTGATTTCGCTGCATTTATACACTACTCTCCGACTCCGATTACAGAAGCAGCTTTCATTACCATTCTTCGGAGGATTGGGCGATCGGATCCTCCGGAACGTTCTTCTTCAACCAATCCTTCAAATCATCAACCTCCTGCGACAGGTCCACAGAATGTGCCAATCCTTGGTAAAGATGATACGATATCCCCCCGGTCGCATTCGTGTTCTCTGTAATACGGAATCCTGCACCTTTCAAATCCTCCACACACTCCGTATTCATGTCAAGCGTGAGCACGTCGTCGTCCGTTCCGTGAGCAATGAACACCGGTATATTCTTTGTCCTCGGGGTGATACCCTATAATAAGACTAAGCGGCGGAACAGAAATCATTCTGGCAGCCCGTACCTCAATCAGTTTATCAAGAAGTACCATTTTCCCACTGAGCATCACGATTCCAGCAATGCGAAGATCTTCGAGGGTTACACCCATGAACAGGGACATACAGGCTCCTTGGCTAAATCCACCGAGTACGACTCTCTCAATGCCATTCTCGTGTTCTTGAGCGACGATCTGCGACAGCGATTTCACCGATTGGGTGACTCCTTCTTCGTCTTCGGGTCCGTCCCCTCCAACGTTGTACCTTTATACAAAGGTTATAAATCGCAGTAGCGGAAAGCAATTCATCTCACCAGGCTGGTACAACTGCTCCGTCTAGCCACGAGCATCGGCGCAATGGACTATTTATTTCAATTATATCAGTGTGGCTCAACGCAGTTGAGGAATGAATACGCACGCTTGCGGCATTATCCACTTGATGTGGTGCAATCCAGGATCGGCAGCGATGCTTCGCGCCAGGCGACCGATATTGTTTGCGCTGCTACCCAAGCCCTAATTTTTGATCAGACGAGTCTATGAGAGAATAAGGGAAGTTTCGCACATGGAGGAAGATGACGGTGGCGCTGTGCTTCGACTTTGCCAGCACTGTTTGGCAATCCAGTTCTTGAGCCATAGGAAATCGGTACGTGTAAAGACTGAACGCCTCTAAGTAATAATGGGAGATGATGGGAGTGAGGACGAAGGTGGCTATCAACGGAAGATGATATTTAAAAAACAAGCTGATCACATGGCACACGGGAATCAAAGTTTAAACCGCTAGGCTTGCTCATCTCTCACTCGGGAATTTTGTATGAGTTAATTATAGACATGACAATCCGCGTTCTATCGATACACGTTCCAGTAATCCGGGTATGTATACTAATCAAGGACCTCCTTGTCTTACTTTCCTTCCCTTCGCGGTAGAGCGGTCCCTCTTCGCGTCACGTCTCGCCCAGTTCAGTCCGCCACATGTTTGGAGGTGCCCTATCATTGTGTCCATGTTTATCAGCACAGATGGACAGTGCGGACAATCGATATATTCGAACTTTAAGTGCTTCACCAAGATGTGTTTCATGACATTTTCCCGGGTGAGAGATACACGGGTCTTCCTATGCATGCATACGATCTGCCTGCGGCACGAGGCACCGTGTTTGCCGTTCGGATCGTGAGGCCTGTAGAAGCTGGGACAGGAACCTTTTTGGCACGCAGAGTACGACCAATGGGAGTGGTCAGAGTCGTAGTGTTCGGGGAAGTCCTCGATTGGAAGGGCGGCTAAGCAGCTTGGGTAGGGGCACGGGTGAAGCGCGTCGGGTGGAGGGGCGACACGCTGTAACCCGAAGAATGTCTTAGCAAAGTCGAGGTTTTGGTCGTACAACGGAGCTATGCGTTTGGCTACTTTGGCTGTCTTGATAGGCACGTAAATGTGCGTCCCGGCGGTGCTATATGAGATAATGTTATAGTATGCAGAGTGGAGCACGAATGAATCTCACAGTTTTTGTATGCACGTCTCTGAGATTGCCTTAATAAACGTAGGGCTGATGACGGGATAAGAATGGAGAATAGTAGAACGACCGTGACAACGTACTCGTTCAAGATTTGGGTGTTCGAGAGCCTCCCCGGTTGCAGACAATACATTGCTGGGTAGGGACTGGTGTGTCTCCAAGGGCTGTTATGAGAAAGTCCATAAAGCAAGCGGGCATACTCATACCTGGACCGGTTATCATAGAGCTGCATGACTTTTCCGCCCTGTGGTCTGATATAATCAAGTCAAGTCTCAGAATCAGGAAACGGAAGAAGGGATCACTGATGCTACGCACTGTCTATTTTTCTTGGGCGACGAACCCCACGTTGATGGTGTTTCAACGTCTTTGAACATTAGCGCACGGTACGGATTACGAACCAGAGGCGATGGCACGTTGGAGCTTTCAGAGTATGAGGTCCAAGTCGACGAGCCAGCGACTGCGGTAGGCTGCCGTGCAGGAACATAAGTATGTACTAGGCTGATGGAGGGCGGGGGCGACAATGACCGCGGAGGAGTAGGGTACGAGGTAGAAGGATCGACTGGTAAAGTAGGAGTTGATAGGGAAAGAGAACGGTCGGGATCGTCGATCTGGCAGTGCCAGGTGCCACCAATACATTCATCTTTGACAACCGCGTTCCTATTGTGAAGAACCTTCAGTCTGGGAATACACCGAGAGGTATATGTCGCACCTAGGGACGGCCTCTGGAAAAAGATCAACCTCATCAGACGGATCAGAACTGCTAGACAATTATATCAATTCCAAGCGATAGCGATGAAAGAAATAAAGGGTACGCAGTAGGTTCCGTTGCTCCACAGCCCCATTCTGGACCCAACTCAATGAATTCGGGAAGTGGGCTTTCACTGATTTTCAGCTCTTCGTCCATTGCGAAGCACTCAGGATGTTGGAAGCTGAGGACGCGTGAGAAGAGTGAACACGGATGAAGAACATGGATCGTGTACCTCTGCGACCCTTGGTCTGGTAACGATTCCTCACGGGCCAGCATCCGACTGGGAGACGCGTCAATCGAAAGGAAACGCGACGTGACGCGAGGTACGTACGCGCAAAAGCTCTCAAAACCTGACCAATCTATGCCCTCCCAATTGTTGTCCATTGGTTGAGAATAGACGACTCTGCTGAAGGATCGAAAGATGCGTCAGTGAAGAAAAGAGAACCACCCACGATGGGCACCCAGCCTGCTCCTCGTCCTTAGCTGCCATGCTGCCACCAGAGATAGGTGTGCGGGTAGTGAGAGTCAGAGGGGAAGGCGACGCGTCCATCGGGAGAAAGTTTCTGGTAAGAGGAGAGAGACAGAAATTATTATACCTTTTATACCGGCCCGAGATCGGTTCATTGCGAGCAGAGTTTATTGCCTGATTTGGGTTTGAATGTGCAGCAAGGAAAAGAAAGGCTGTCTTCCTTTTTGGGAGTCAATAGCGCGTGGTTTCCTGGAAGGCTACCGTCAGAAATAAAACACGTAATGTGACGCGTGGATTTCGGGATAAACCTTCACGTACATTAATAACAGGGAGGATTCCAGGAATCATGACTCATTGTCCTGCGTTGGTTGTTATTCGAGAGCTTTCGGCCCGTTTGGGACGGCAAGTTCAGGGATTATTATGGATGATGGAATCGAGCCACACTGGAGAACGTGTCGAAAGCAATACTAATAGACGATTCAGTCAGAGTATCCTGTAAAGGAGTCGGACGGTCGTACCGATAGGATGTTTTTGGGAACCGGAGGATGTAAACATTCTCTCTTGCGACTGCCGCCCCAACTGTCGAAGGTCTTCTTTCAATAGCTTCACGAATTGAGCGTAGGAAGACTCTCTTCAAATGCGTGTAGAAGGCTTTCATCCCCTTAGGGAGGACGTCTCGTTATTTTTCCTCGTCGTGCGTCTGATAAAGCTTGATTCGTACGGTCGTCAAGCACTTTTAAGTAGTGGACAGCAAACATCGTCCCATTTTGGTCGAGGGAGTGTTCATTTGTATGGACTACGAGCTAGTCAAACAGCACGTTGATGGTGCTGTCCATAACGACACGTCCTTGTAGAGCGGAAGGTGTTCCCAAGGAACTGAGATACACGAAGCGTTGCAGCGCTGTCAGACGACGATCTGTGTTGAATGTGAAAGAGTGAATTAAATGCACCGCTGAGACTTACTAGACATGTTTCGTGTGCAAGTTCATTTGAAGCAACTGTAGATCATCGAGGCATCAAGGCCTTACCTGATCTTCGACTCGCCTTGTCAACAGTCCAAATGTACGTCACGGCCCCAGAAACTTTCACGAACAAGTAAGACAGTGACTCATAAACGAGGGCAGAGAGTTTGGGAAAAGCGAAAGCTGTAATGATATTTTACGGCATCGCCGCGAAAAGTACATTAGGAAGGTACCAGAGTAAGTAGTTAATTCCTCAAAGGAATAGAAACTGAAGCACACGAGGATCAAGAAAACGTTGAGTGGAGGTGACGGTCGATCTAGGTCTATATGTCTTCTAAGATTCTAAAAGATTTGCTTCCTCTTGCAGTTGTTGCTCCCATTCGTCTGACTGCCCTTAAGCCTGACGGGCACGCTTGTTCGGGGCATCATCGCCAACTGCCGAGAAGTACTCCTTCGAGCCCTTGGGATCAGCTTTCATGGTCTTATCTCCTTCATGCCAGTTCGCGGGGCAAACTTCTCCGTGCTTGTCCTAAACGAAAAACTCAGACGATAACGATAACAATAGAAAGGATACACGGATAACCCACGGTGAACTGGAATGCTTTGATAAGGCGAATAGTCTCGTCGACGGAGCGACCAACGGGTAGGTCGTTGACAGTGATTTGCCTAGCGAGGAGCCACCAATGAAAATGGTACAGGGAATAGATAAGGGTAGCGACATACCTGAGGATACCCTTGGGATCGATGATGAAGAGACCGCGAAGAGCAATACCTTCATCCTCCAGAAGGACACCATAATCGCGGGAGATAGACATGTTCCGGTCGGCGATGAGAGGGAGCTTGAGGTCGGGACCGAGACCACCCTCCTTCCGAGGCTGGTTAGCCCATGCAAAGTGAGAGTGCTGAGAGTCGGTAGAGACACCTGAATGACGCGAATGAGAAGCAGAATTCCATCATGAACAAGATAAGCGCACCGAGAACCTTCGTATCAAGAGCCGTGAATTCGGCCAGGGCATCATTGAAGGCCAGGATTTCGGTAGGGCAGACAAAGGTGAAGTCCCTGGTTGTCGTCAGATTCGAGATGAAGATGTCAGATGGCGTTGATGTGCGTACATAGGGTAGAAGAAGAGGACGACCCTAAGAGTAATTGGTTATCACGCCAGGAATGGGACTGAAAGGCTCGTACCATTGACCAAGGTAATCCGTCAAAGAAATATCCTCAAAGAGACCATCGACGACGGCGGCAGCCTTGAAAGCGGGAGCGGGACGTTGGATGAGGGCAACCATGGTGAGCGAAAAAAAACCGGTGATGATAGTGGTAAGAGATAAAGAACGCTTTTTGACGTCCGGGTCGCGTTATTTTGTGCGATTTCCCCGGAATCTTTGACTAAGAACCTCCCCAAATTAGGCAGTTTCCCGTGCAAGAAATGCGGAAAATCCCTAGACCAATGAAAATAAGTCCGAAAGATCGCCCGACGATTGACAAAGAAGGGTGACTAAGGGCCCGTGATCATCCGTGACCGCGTCTTACTGATATTACTCGTGACTTCATCGATACTCTGACGCGTCCTCTAAGCTCATACGACAGCTTTCCCTAATTCAGACGTTACTAGTGGCGCCACATCTCCTCAGTATCTTATCATAATCGGCCGCTTCCACGGCGACCCGTATGTGATGCTTCTTGAGCTCATTATGGTGATGATTCTGATACGGACCTTGCCATTACCCCGATGGTCGAATATTCCAGATCATTCTGTTGACGCGTCAAATGGTTTTGCTATTGAGAAACTGTTGGATTCTGGGACTGCCTACTCAGCGCGTTTGCCTGTCTCGAACAGCAATCTCGACTCTGGGACGCCCTCGTCGCTTCTCGGAACATGAGGCATTGAAAACTGCTCTAAAGATCAGTCAACGGAATACGGCTCCATCCCGTTCTATATCTGGTCATTCGTGTATCCTGGCATCCGAAGAATCGGACTCTCAAAATATTGGCTTGCATGTCCCGCGAGGCTTTCCTCGAGTTCAATTGCACAGCTCTAAAGCTCAGAATGAAGCCTACTTCACGTTACTCGTTTCCTTGCTGATCGCTCTATCGCTCGATATCATCACTACTAATCACTCCGGGTCTTACTTCTCTATTTCTATCCTCTGAGGCGCGTTGACATCCTCGGGTCTCAGGTCTCTTCCCAGTAACCGTTATTGTGATGGTTACAGGGAGCTTATTTGAAGATCCACTCGCTAATACTTCAATGTATGTGAGTAATTATTGACAGAAGGAAATAAAACAGAGGCTGAGTCTGGCGCAGCGGATGTAGAACAGCTGTATCGAATATAAATAATTATTGAAGAAGGATACAAGTAAGGTCTAAATGACTGACGTACACACGCGACTATGACGCAGTGGTAAAGTAAGGACAGGCGATGGTGGATATACGTACGCGGCAAGGAGTGAAGGTATGTATGAAGGAGTAACGATCGATAGGAAAAGAGCGGGTATCCTCGAACAATAATATATGGCCCAAGTATGAATGCCAAGACGATTTCGTCTGGTAGACCAATCCAACGTATCATGAGTCCTGAATATCAGAACGTGGTCTCCGCATAGGATGGAGGCCGATCAAACGGATCGTCCTGAACCCATTCTGCCTCCCGCTCACTGAGGATCTGATGAACCTGTGTCTTGAGCTGCCGAAGTTCAGTCTCGATAACACCCAAGGCAGCTGGAGGTACTTCCTCTCCGTCAGGACCCGCCTGCTCGCTTGCACTCCCGGGATCAGCAGGCAAAGGTCCGGGGCGCTATGGTGCCAGCAGTTGGTTGACTGGATATGGACGACGCGACACCTCTGGGATATGATAAGAACAATGAGAATTAAGGGAAGAAGTAACGGATCCGTACAGATGAGCCAGAAATGATGGGATCATCCGCAGAGGGCTTCTGCTCTATAGTAACCGAATTTATGGGACTGGATACAGATGACACATAATATCGCAGAGACATATCAGGAATCGCACAATGAAATGTAGCGATAGATTCGTACGCTGATTGTTTCGGTCCTATAGCACTTGAATTTGTTGTCCGTGGACTAGCAGACGTTCTAAGATAAAACATTGAGATCAGTGCACATAGTATCCTTCGCGAAATGCGCACAGCTGGGACGTTGCACCTGTACTTGTTGTCAGGGGATTAGATGCAGACGACGCGAGAGATCTACGATAATAATCAGATCAATGGACCATTCACAGGGTTATCGGCGCACAGTGGGGAACTTGTAGTAGTGGTAGACCAGGGCTATTGCACGTTGAGCGAAGAGAGCATAAGCATTGGATAAGTATGCTGCACGCACGGAGACGACGATACTGACGAAGAAATACTATTTTCACTGTTCTGAGACGCCTGAGATGCAACAGTGAGGCTATGGGAGCTCCCAATGACATCGTTTTTTTGACTTTCCACCACTTCGATGAGGTATTTTCTATTGGTCAGGAAAAGATGAGTAGTCCATTGTGGGACCGTACATATATGGCGCACCCGGCTGAAGGAAAAGTCACGGTAAGCGTCCCTTGAAGTTGGGTTGTGTCGCTCGGGGAGGGTATGGAGTCCCCGTTCCCAGACGACTGGGAGACGACGTTTCGGCGTTCGAAGTATATGTCATCTGGATCGTAGGATGTGCGGTGCCAGGTTATTGTTGCGGGTATCCCTGCGATGAGGGACTCTGGGGGGTCGTCGAACGTGAAGCCGGCGTACGAGAAAATGAAGTGGTAACATCTGCGGACTAGATGTTAGTTGTTTGTGATGATACTTGGCGATCGGGGAGACGACTTGCATAATAAGGATGAGGAGGAGGAGCATGGTGGGAGGTAAGAGTTGGAGGTAAAGGGCGCATATCTTGGATGCACCATATCTTCGAAGAGAATTGAACGCCCGATCCATCAGTGGTCTGGGAGACGGGATGATATATCGCTATCCTGTCAAGGGCGCTGATCAGGCAGGCATCGGAGATCAGCAGGGAGAATAAAGTGGTCGGATACAGCTCTGAGTTACGACGCGTTGGCCTCAAAGCCTCGCCCGAATGGTGGATGTCTAGTATCTAGTTGTTGTATCACGGCTGAATGATATCAAAATCCGTGGCCAGAGGTGTCTTATGAAACGCATCTACACCAGGCTGGAGATGCGACGAAATCAGGAGATGATCTTTGCTGAGTGCTTGAAACAACGACGACTCGGCCTTGGGTATCCGGCGGTGGCGTAGATTTGGCTTAAAGACTAACGGAGAAACAGCCGGTCTGGGAGAAATTGATGCAACGACGACTCCGGCGGATGGTGTGATTGCCGACGGTAGACACTATCCACATGTAGGCGTCGATTAGCCATGACCACGAAATGTTAACGTGTTGAACATTTAAAGGTGGAAATCTACTTCACGAGAGTACCTAACAAATTAATGTATCAATGTGTACATATTCAGGAAATACCGATGGATTGTACTTACCGTCACTGTTTAATATATCGGCTACAACGAGCTCACACGTACGGCCTATCCTTGTTCTTCTGTATGTTCTTTTTCTTGATTTTGCGTCAAGATATGAGAGACTCAACTAGAGGTGGTTGGTTAAACACTCGGGATCCGGATATCAAAGTTCCGATCCCTCGAAGTTATTCATGGCACTATCGTCATGAACTAAAAAGCACACGGGACGGCTCCGGGCCAAGTTGCCGTGCGTTGAAAGGATTACCCACCTAGCTCCGTCGGGCAGTACAGAATCAGAATCTGGCTGGTTTGACGATAATCACGATCTTTACCGCTGATCTATATACTGGAATTTCGCGGCAGCAAATGTAATACCAAGGAATACTCACTACCCACAGGTCTGCTGTACTGATGCAAGATTTCCAAAGTTAGTAGGCTTAAAAGTGCCTTGATGGTTGAACTTCGCAAGCTCGATGTTGAGAGGGGAAATAAATCTAAGCATGCGAGTAGAGGTAGAATAACTGGCTTCATTCACATATCTGACAAAAAAGAAGAGCAAACAAAGAGCAAATTCGGTGAACGCGACCGTTGAAAGTGACTTCGAACACCGCAGTCATACCGGTCCGGTTCAGTCGAGATCGGCAAATCTTCACGCGGTGCCTTGCTTTCTTATGCCCATGATCCCAACATCGCTTTCTGTCCCGGAGAGACCTTCCGTTCCTCGAAACCTGTGGTTCTAGCTCGGGTGCATGCCCATATGGCCCATACAAATGTCGACTCCATGAAATGCGAACAAGCTCATCCCGTGAAACCCACAAAGGGCATAGCATTGACGACCGTGCTAGCTTGTGAGCGTAGATCGCAGCTACCATGCGGGATAATATTATTACGGGCCTACTACGCACTTTTCGTTTTATTTCATTCTCAGGGCCTCGGACAAAGCGGTGAAGGTATAAGGGTCAGCTACCTATCACCCTTCGTAGTTCGTCACGCGTCTATGGTCATATTTATAGATTCCGGCACCAAAATCTTCAGCGCGGAGCGTCAAGTCATATTCCGTGAGGCATGTATCCTCACAGACTAGGGTGAGCTTTTCTATCGACCGTATAATGCGCACTCCGACCGGTCAATCTGAACCTTACGAAGACCTCTCAACCCGTCACATATTGTGGACGGTGATTTTTCTTTTGTTGAGGCCAAAATCACCTCGACATTTCTTATGAGTGGCTAGTTGGAGGTGTACCCGCCTATGTCTGGTGACCGTCGAAGGTGAGCATTTTTTTGTTGTCTCGCAAATATGCCATTTTGAACCTTTTAGGTTCTCAGCTCTCGCGGTCTGTTAATTGGGATGTGCATGGGAGTCAAGTCGGTGCGCATTCAGAAGAGCTTAAGGTTTCTGAGACGTGATCCCGAGTTTTGAGCTTGAGCTTAGTCTTCAATCTCTCTCTCTCTCTATCTATCTAAATTCGAGTTCAGTTGTCCTGCACAGAACCTGGGATCAAGCCTGCTCAAGCTTTCAAGATAGCTAAGATATTTTGTGTAATTACTGTGGAGTACGTATAAATAATCATGTACTTCTCCACACCATCTCAAGTTAAGCTCGAGCTCGACTTGAGACGAGATTACAAAGGAGACGAAAAAGACTCCTGGACGTTGACTTGTACATTAGCCCCACGTCTCTATATCCATCCAGACCCCCGAATCGCACAGGTTTGACTCGAATCATAATATCCTCTACGCCTTGTGGTTGAGGTTCATCCGACCCACGCACAAGACTCAGACAATGCGATATACGTATGGAATAGGACTTCTCGCATGCTCTTATGGAATGTTTCGCCCTGGGGCATGGATGCTGGGGCTGGTATCATTGATCTTGGTTAGTGTCTTTTTCTCTTTCGCTTGTCGTGACACACTCACGAAACTGTAGCTTTGCCAGCAGCAACCGATTATGAGTCGCACGGCGAGCTGGGCCCGTTTGCGTCTTCTGATTAATTGTAAATGTGAACGAACAATTTGTTAACAGTCCGCGTGGGTATGTAGAATAATCAGCCGGTGCAGGAGTTTCGAATGGAGTCTTATGACTGAAGTAAATTCGACTCTTTATACGAGTCTGCTCGCATGCTGTTCTGCGCCTTGATGTAACCACGCCATTTCTCCTAATTGCTCTTAAATTGACTAGTACCGGAACCGCCCGCTTCAAATTCAAATTCGTCGGTTTTCCTTTCAACCACCATCATCGAGAAGCGTACAGTCAGTTCTAGTCATAAAGAAGCCGCCCTTTATTTATTTCATCTTTTAGATGGCGTCGATTCCCCCAGAGCTCATCGACGCCATCGTGGATGAAACCCAAAATGACGAAACTGCGAAGCCTTGGGAACGGTGGAGGACTCTTTTGTCTTGCAGTCTAGTTAACAGGACGTTCGTTCCGAGGGCGAGGAAGCACCTGTATCGGAGCCTCATTCTGACGACGGGTCAACGGTGCCGCGAGTTCTATGACATCTGTCAGTTGTCCCCCATTAATATCCCCTCCCTCGTCGAATCGCTCTGTATCGACAACGAACGATTGGATAGTGTGGATTCAGCAAAGACATTCCCCCTCCTTATCTCGTCATTCATCAACATGAAGAGCATTCACTTACGCTGCCTAGAGTGGGATGACGTCAAGGATACGGCTAGGCAGGCACTGGCCTCTCACGCGTTCCAATCCATCAGTTTCGATGTCTGCCAATTCACAAACTCGGCGTTGCTGTACTCGTTTATCTCTGGGTCCTCCGCTACCCTTCGACAACTCTCCTTCGCGAGATGTGAGATGCTGACGCGTCGTTATGAATCTTTTGTTGGGCCGAGGCCTTCGATCGAGCGATTAATTCTGTACGGACAGGCGGCTGGGGTGTTTGATGTGGGTTTGCTGACGTCGAAGACATTCTCTCCGATCGTTCTCGATTCGTTGCAGATTCTGGATATCTGTATAAATAGACTGGAGCATATCCATTGCATACAGGCCTTCTTGGATAGAGATACCGTTCCTTTCCGTGAACTGAAAGTTTCTCATTTGCAGGAAGGCTACTGGAGTACGTCATTATCATGTCCAGTATGAGTACCTCATGACTTTTTACCTAGCTGTCCCCTTTAACTGGACAAGTGTGCTTCTCCGACTCAGTAGTCTGCATTCCCTCACTATCGCACTCGACGACTATCGCCAAAATCCCAACACTAATATTCACATTTTTCTATGGTGGATCAAGAATTTCCAGTCGTGGGGACGCGAAGGCTCTAGCCTCGAGCAAGTTAAGATTCGCACCTTGTCCTTTCCATTCGGCCCGTGGAGAGATTTGGACGCTTCTTTAGCAAGGGTGAAGGCGCTCCGTTCCTTTGAGTTGGAGGTAGTACCATCATACTTCCAGGATGCGGCTGGAGTGCTTCCGCTGAAGATTGGGATTGAGCGCCAACTTTTAGGCTTGATGTTGCTCAACGTTGCTCATGCTTGGGTATGCGAGCCAAGTAAGTAAGTTTGCTAACCATAATATTCCGTGTCTTACTCGTGGGTCCCGATATTATAGGCTCACTGACGACTTTCGATGACCCGGCGCATGGGGTCCTGGGGCCGTTCATGTCTCCCTAACAATAAAATAACGATACATTTGACCAAGACTCGGCTTCCTTCTCAGCGAACGCCGAAGTCGTCACCTGGCATGACGAGCTGACGAATAAAAATTGGGGTCTGATTTTGACACTGTGAAGAAGGAGCAGGATCCCCGGGTGTCGGAGGAGGGGGAGGATGAGGGGAGAACTGCGCCTGAAATATATAAGACTGCTCTCGTGCCACCTCTTTGTAACCCGCGATACTCGTTTCCTCCTATTCCATTCGTGGTTCGATCCGTTCGGTGGACAATCGCTCCGAGAACGGATAGCTCTGAAACGGGACCGAATCCTTTATAAGACAGGATTCTGTGGGCGAGGGGTACCTGACGTTTAAATGAACAGAGAAGCTAGGGGAAATTCAAGATCATGAATGAGCATTAAGCCCACGCATAGCGGGAATTGAAGCGTAGGCTAAGAATGTTGTCATATTCTCATTCTGCGGTTGAGTGTACAGAGCACCGGATTTTTCCTCTGTGCGACGGCATGAATATCGAACCATGGCAACCAGTAAATATGTAAGGCTACGTACCCTGCTTGGTCGTATATGCAGAGGGTCGGATGTATCCGCATTCGGCCTTCGTTCGGCCATCACCGAATACAGATACCGTACGAAAAAGTTCTCGACCTCTCTGCTTCCTCCCACTCACCTCACGGCGTGCATGCGTAATTCGTTGTCGGCCTGCTTATTTCCTCATGCCCTTGGAATGCATGGTTCCCCTTGATTTCATGCTGCTTGATATTCTCTGACAAGGATCTTGCTGCCGATAGAAAGATAGATAACTTTCAGCGCCGATGCCTCATTGATTTCGTGTCGAGACCAGCAGCTTGAGAAGGAAAGATCATGAATTAAGCGTGGATACAGGGTGCGTCAACGAAGTTTATCTATCAAGGGCAGCATCCTTACGGCCGCCTAGAGACTTCTCATGATAGAGGCGCATTTTTCCCACTGACAACCCTGATTCATTTATTTGTGACAAATGACGGCACGACATGGCTCGACAATAACCGAACACCTTGCTCTCACCCCCGACTCGTCTTTTCCACGACGAGCACGAGCTCTTGCGTTTGCTTTGGCCTGGGAAGGCAGGAACGGTTATGTTCAGTATGAGTCTCTGGTACGCTATGCTTGCAGTTTCGGTAAAAGGAATTACTCATATGTTCGAAGGTTCACGATTCTCCTTTTCCTGGTGCCATCCTTTGCCCTCAATATTACAGTTCCCAGCATCGTGCACACAGGCGAACCGACGACCCTGTACCTCGTTCATTCTCCCCACGATCCCTCCCAGTTCTTTCTGAAGAAATTTTACGAACAAAACGGCCAGTCGCTTTTGTCGAGTGAAGCGGTTTGGGTGAACAACTTTACGAGAAATGTGAATGCCTCGCTACGGTTTAATGAAAACGGGTGCGCCATTTTGCTGTACCTCTGGGAACATTACTGATTCTCCACGCTCGGTAGCTGGTTCACTATACATGCCTATGCAACATCAGAGTACGAATTCCGGTTGATCTTTGATCAAGTACTGAAAATAGCCTAGTCCTTCTATCGATGACATCCCCATTGCCCAGAGCGAGCGATTTGATGTGCAGCGAGTGGATACGATTGCACGAATGACTAGCTCCTCGTCCTCCCAGTTCGTTAACTCGATTCCTTCTTGACTGTAACGTATCCACTGATCGCTCTGCAGAACTTCTGAAGCTACCCAGTACACCGCCACCGCCATAGCCACTTCTTCGGGAGGGTTCGGTATACCGGTCGGTGCCATCATCGGAGTCACCATAGTCTCCGTCATTTTCCTCACCACCAGTGCCCTACTGCTCTACCTATTCATTCGAGACAGGAAGGAACGCACGCAAAACAACTCGGACACCGAATCCAGCCTGAGTCCCTCGCACTCGGAGAAAAAGGGCGACCATGACGTAAAGCCAGAACGCGTCGCGCGGCCAACCTTGGCGCCGCATCCTCGGTCTGTTCGGAATTCGTTGATCTCGTTGGAGGCCAGGCAGGCCGCGTTACGGGATTTGAGAGAGCAAATCGGGTCCCTCCGGCGGAGCCTTGCGGGCGCTTTCAAATCTGAATCCCGGGCGGAGCATGGGGAGAGGCTGGGTCATGAGAAGAGTGACTCGCTGGGGAGCCAGTTCCGGTTGTGGGTGGATCGTGGGAACCAGGAGACGCCGCCACCAGAGTACTTGTCTCACCGGTCTTCTGTCGGTATAAGCACGGGGTAATGGGAGTGTAATTTATTGATATCTTTGTTTATATTTCTGCATTCGCTGGACGGCGCGTGCATGTTCTTGGATCAGTACGAGATTGTATACCAGCTGAATCGTGTACAGGAGACGCGTTTTTACTATATCAAATGACTATTTGGACGTGATGTGGAGATGTCGGGTACCGTGTGACGCTGACATTGCCAAAACGACCATAAGCATTCGCGGATCTCTCAAGGCCTTGTGCGCGTTAACTGCCCGTATGTACCACACTGTGGACCACAAACTCTGCCACGCCAAGGCTGCGATTCTCACAGATGTGCGAATTAAGTTGTGTGTACGCCATTCAATGTATACTGATCATTGCATGTGCTACCAGAAGCATTCAGCGGAGTGGACCCACAGTCCGAAGGGCCGGCCCTATTACTGTAATCCGGGATTCACGTTCAGCCATCGTGACTACGTCGTGCGACATTACGTGTGTCTAATTGACTATTTTGGTTCGACACAACATCTGCTATATCTACGTTATCTCTCTTCGTTATCACAATGGCGTGGGTGCTCGTTTTGCTTTCTTGTGCCGCCGCATATATTTTCGTTGTATATCTGCGAGCGCGTTGGATGTTTAGGTCGTTACCACCGGGCCCGCCTGGTCATTGGTTGTTAGGGAACGAAATCCCCACAAAACGGTGCGTCATTCGTAGCTATGTTTGCTACCACCTGTCAATCCTCGTAGGGCCTTCTTAAAATATGAAGAATGGACAAGGGAGTACGGCCCGGTTTACTCGCTGACTCGATTTGGAAAGGTGTATATCGTTGTTGGTCGATACGACGTGAGTTCTTATTCCATGTTCGAGGCTGAGGCGCTAACGTTCGATTCATTTCCCGTAGGCTGCCGTGGAAATAATGGAGAAGTGTGGCACACAGACATCTGATAGACACAGGTCTATTGCCGCCTTCGAGACTTTCTCTGGAGGTCTTAGGTCTATCCTGCTGAACGATACGCCAAAGTGGAGGACTCTGAATAGGCTGGTTGTCTATCTTGATAGAGGCAAAGCTTAGGCTAATGATCTTGTATTAGGGCGTTCCACTCGCACTTGAAGACCAACAGGGCGGCGGCTTATGAGCCTATACAGCTGTATCATGCAAAGAAATTGATTCTGAATATCCTTAACAGTCCGGAGAAGTTCACGACGCACACGAAGACGCGAGTATTTTGTTCACCTTCTGATCAGGCTACTCTAAGTGCTTCCTCGATAGATATGCGGCATCTGTGATCCTTACCCTCACCTACGGAAAAACCACACCTACGACTTTTGAGGATCCTGATTTGCAGGATATGATTCGAGATGGGAATAGGTTTCGTATGGTCATTCTGCCTGGGGCCTACCTTGTGGATACGTTTCCCGTTCTTCGATGGTTTCCCGGGTATCTTTCGGAGCTCAAGAGGTGGCATCGAGATTCACTTGAGTTATGCCGTCGGTGTTTGGGTAGCGTTCAGATGAGAATAGTCGGTGGATTTAATATGTTTTTCTTTGGAAGGTATTGATGTGCGTGTTATAGGATAGCGGGGAAGACGTTCCTGATTGTTTCGCGACGGATCTACTGGGTAATGAGAAGATGTCCTTCGACCAGGCCGCCTTTCTTACTGGTTCGATGTTTTCTGCTGGAGCGTCTACGGTGCGATCACTTCTTCTTGTATTTACTGACTGCTACAAAGCGGCTTAGACTGCGGCTGCAATGACATTCGTTATCATGGCAGCTGCTTGTTTTCCTGACGCAGCAAAGGTTGTACAGAAAGAGATTGATAATGTGGTTTCTCGCAATCGATGTCAGTAATGTCGACGTCTTCGATAAGGTATTCGCTGATTGTGATGCTGAATAGGTCCGACGTTTGAGGATCGAGAGCGACTGCCGCAGGTTATGGCATTTGTTTTTGAATGCTTTAGGTGGTACGGGTGTTTTTCTGGAGGTTAATATGCAGGAACTGATAGTAGGTTCGGAAAGGCGGCCGTTGGTTCCAAGTGGTACGTGTCTATCAGTCTGATTCAGTCGGTATACTAATGACGGCCTGATCTTTGTTAGGAATTGCGCATGCTGCATCTCAGGATATTATATGGGTTCGGTTCTTTCCGCTTCGCGTCTCATTCCTTTATAATGCCCTTTGAAACAGCAAGGCTATGTGATACCCAAAGGCGCTACCATTATCGCTTCACCTTGGTATGTGAGCATTCTCAGGACTCCGAATGTGCTGCGCCAATCAACGAGTCGACACTAGGTCAATCTTCCGTTCCCCTGATATCTTTCCTAGTCCCGAAGATTTTGATCCTCAAAGATGGATCGTTGATGGGCAAGTGAGGGAAGATATCAAACAATTCGTTTATGGGTTCGGTCGAAGGCAAGATTCTTTGTGTACGCTTATCCTTCGTTGATGACATGTTCTGTTTGTAGAGTTTGCCCTGGATCACGCATTGCGAATAGGTGAGTGTTTCGCGTGTCCATGTTCCCTGGACGTTAATGGGTTTTGTGTTAAAAGGTCGCTGTTCATTAATACGGCGCTTCTTTTGTGGGCGTTTGATATTGTTGCGACTGAGAGAATTGACTCGAACGCGTTCGCTGATGAACCGGGGATGTTTCCGGGAAGTTTTGGAGTGCGCTTTGATTTGCGGGTGGGAGAGGAGAAAGAGAATTGGGTTAGGTCGTTGATGGCGAAGTGACCGCTCTGAACGTTGGAGAAGCGAAATATTTTATTGGCGTTCTTAAATGGTGGGTTCACAGAATCCCAAAGAGTCTAAAGAGTCTGAATAGCGACAGAGTGTAGTATGATCAATAAACATCCGAGGGAAATTGAATGACAATGAGAAGGGCAGGGCTGTAGCTTTGAAAGTTAAATGGCAAATATTTGTACGATGTATGACCTCAGGGAACAAAAAGTTCAACGAGATCATCAGGATCCTCGCAATACACCCCCCTGACGTCCAGCTAGCTGCTGACCTGGCTAAAATGCCCCCTCAATTTCGTCGTCCATCAAGAAACAAGGATATCCCACTCTTCCAGTGACCGCCCCGAATATGGAACGGCGTTGGTGATGGTGATTTCCCAGCTGCCGACCTTATGAGCATGTTCGGCGAGGAATTGCCATCGCCAGTCTGAACTGGGTCGCTCAAGGACGTACTGTAAAAGACCCGAGAGACGAAAGGCGAGGATGATTTGGAGATTCTGGAGCGAAGGTTCAGTCGGGATGGCCTGCAGTTTTTCGATGATGAGTTTGAGCGCATGGGTTTCGTACATGAAGACGTCGATCCAGATGGATATGGAGGGAACGTGTAGGCAGTCTGGCAAGGTAAAGTCTGTATCTGCTTGAGATGAGTTAGGTATGGTTGGAGAATACTAATAAATACTCACGATGAAGGCAAGTGCAATAGATACAGAGTTTCTGTAACGACATCGGTCCTAAAGCACAGACGATGCTGAGGATGCTGCCAAAGCTCAGGTCCCAAAGGCATATTTGGTCAATGGAGGAGAATATGGTGACGCCGGAATGGTTATGATAAAAGACACTTTGCTTGCTTATATCCGTACGAAGGTTGGAATTTTTCGCGCGGACCCCCAGGGCCAAGGCTACCTAGCAACATTACAACGGCGTCGCGTCTACAATGAGGTCTTGACATGGGACAAATAGCCTGGCAATATCAGCTAAATATAAGCACGTCTTGGAGGACGCGTCACCGAGGAAGGAATTCGGCGAACACTGTAGCTTCGTTTGAAGCATTGCCCCAGGATATGCGAGAACGGATTATGCATATAAATCAAGAATGCGATCTTTACGACAGAGGTTCCCCTCATATGGATTTAATTAACAGGGCCGGAGAAGACTGCACTTACACTGCAGAAGCTGGTGCATTGTCAATAGCTTATAACGCGACCGTAAAAGCTTTCGATTTCAACTTCCGTTTCTATGCCCTTGTTGCGTGCGCTGTAAAGCGAGAACGTACCTTAAGTTCGTTATTCCATAGGGGGAAATTTTCATACCGTTTTATTGACGGCCTATTCAAGTCTGAGAAAGGCTTCGCTGAATCAAAACCTTTTAGGGATTCGTTTTTTGCCAGCTAACAACTGCTGTGCCAACGCTCGCAACGGCAAAGGTAAGGGTTGCGACGGGGTAACGGGGCATCCAAAGTACCGGCATAATGTTTCAAGTAGGTCGCGGTTTTGTTAGATACCGAACGGGTAGCCTTCATGACCTCCTGGAGAAATAAGCCGCCTTCTGTTGCGATACTGGACCGAGAGTATCTTCTTTTGCTCCGTTCTGGGTAGGTTTGGAACCGTTCTAAGGGATTATTGTTAGCCTGTCCTTCCTAAATTTATGACACCACCGGTATCAATTCTGACAGTGGACACAGAGCGCTTTGTACAGTCCTTCCTATATTTGTTTCCCATCAATACCATCAGCCAGGGAAGAAGAAAGGACTCGCCTGAATTCCCAAATCAAGAGCGTGCAGGCCACGACCATTAATTGAAGAAGGGAAATAGGACCAATCAGCGCAGGTTCCTTTGCCATGTTGATATCAGGGTTGGGTGAGAAGCCTTGCCAATTCTAGCAGACGTGAAAAAAATACAAAGGGACATAGAAGCGACGCGTAAGCAGAGACACAGGGAAAGAGAATTTGTGGACTCTTTCTTGTTTTAAGTACAGAGCCAGGAGATAAACGCACGAAGGCGAGTATAAGGCGAGACTTGGACAAGAAGGAGAGGTTGGAACTTTCGAATTACCCGGACAACAGAAAAGTGATTTTACTAGATTACTTTGAAGGTCAAGTTCTCACGACGAGGATCTGAGGGACCAGCATGAGCCACCCGGATGTAAGGAAGTAATTCGGAATATCGGATGAAGAGTCGTAGGTGACCTGAGTCTTGAGGAAATGATTTGGAAATTCAAATTGGAAATAATCCACTCAAATTCCCCGCATGTGATATACGCGCTTCCATTCCGGTCCGTGCGGGACCGATGGCTTTCCTTTCTACCACGACAACGACGAGAACGACACCGTGGCCCTCACCGCTCCCCACATCTCACCCTCACTCTGCCCTACCACACGGTTCACTGGAACTCACCTATCCTTGCCCTCCGTTTTCCTGGTGCGAGAAGTCGTCCTTAGCGCTTGCGGTCGATAAACTAGATTCCCTACAAGGCTGAAATTATCACTGTTTCCGCCTCCAATGTTGACTCAGTGAGTGATACTGGCTCATTTTTATGGCATCCGTTGCCTTACTGAGCGCATATATCTAGGTTTCTCGCTTTGAAGGCCGTTTCGGAGGCTCGTTCTGAGGGATTTGCATCTCACAGCATCTCTGTATAAACTCTCCCAGCATTTCGACTACCTCGTTTGCCCTCTGTCCGATTTTGGCTCCTGGACCGACCTTGTCCTTTATCGACTACGTGTTTAGGCGATGGCGTGTGTGGCGGATGTAGTCACGTCCTCGACAGAAGCTATAACGATAAAGTAAGTTCTGTCTCTTAGCTCGTCACGCGTCAATGCTCACTGGATTATCCAGCAGACCTTGACATACCGATGTACCGACCGGATAACGCGCCACTTCTCTGGCCTCGTCCCCTCAACGCCCGCTTGTAGATTTTTTTCCCTGGTAGGGATTCGTTGTTGCTTCACTCCCCTGACTTTTGCTGATTTCTCTCTTTCAATATGGCTTTAGCGATACTCGAAGTAGCGTGACCGTAACGACATTCGAATGACCTTCAGAAGGATCGTCTCATCGTCATCGGCATCGTTTAGGCGTTTCTTTTCGGGCTTTGGGTCAGCGTGGTCATGACGGCTAGTGGCTGAGGAAATAAAAACGCCAGTCCAGCTGGACTGATGCCCATGAAAGGTATGTCCTTGGAATTCAGGCATTTGACTGAGAAGCTGATTGGCGAAGACACTGATTGGAAATGCGGCCTTCGTGTTCGATGTCCTAGATCTTCAAGGAGGTGGCGCGCGTTTCGATACCTGCTTCCTCAGAGGTGGCCTGGAATTTTCGTGTTGGCATAGGCGTGGTTCATCTCCTCATTTTCGCTTGTTATTGCGGTCGTAGTAGGTTGATTGTGACTTATATTCCTCCGATTTCAGTCTACTAACTCCATATGTTTCGCAGGCCCGACTCTTACGGTTTGTTTTAGCCACAGGTACGTTCTATATCAAGTATACTGTGCTACTAGCCAACTCTGCGTCAGTTCCTGGAACCTGTAGGTTGCACTACGTGGGAATACAGGGTTAATTTCGGAACATGTATGCCCTTCATCATTTATCATTTATCTCTGACCGACTATTTTTACTTTAGTCCGTCAAGTCAGCATCAGAGAGCTCGTGTTTTTTCATAGAACTTTGTGAACTCGAACCAGATCTGCGCCTCGCACTGTCCAGCGAGAGCGCTTGATAGAATTTTTGCCGAGATCTGATGTAGTGCGATTCTGTTCGTCGTTGTGCAGGACTGGAGTTTCTTATCCATACTACGCGGAGCTCTGGTGCCCACCAACACCAACACCACCGGCCTGGGCACTCGCGCGATGTGGCTGTGTTAATTATAGTATGATGTTCGGAGACTAATATTTACTGCATCAAAAAATCCGAGTCACCCAGAGCGGTGCTAGTTTCTTATCTTTCGTGGGTGTCTAAACACATTATCTGCTATTTTTAGTACTGACGTTGAATTCAAGGCCGAGTCCACATGGAAGTTTCTCCATTATCGAGACGTCTCGCGCTGTTATCCCGGGACGAGTTAACATGTATAGCATCTTCCGAAATTGTGGATCGCGCTTGGCGAAGACAGTGTCTGCGAAATACGGCGCACCCAGTTGGTCGCCACTTTTATTTCGAACCTGACTATCCCTTTTCATCTCTTCTGATTGATGCATCATGTCCTGTTGGTTCTGGGCTGTTTGCGTCGGTGAAGCCTGTCCAAGATCTCCAAACGAACATCAAAATCGACCGAGATTGCGAATAGTCCTTGGCGGCGCCTTGGCATCTATCATGGCGTGGAAGCATCGTCTCAGAGGAACGCCGCGCCACGATCGTAGCTCACTTCGCCATCCACAATATGTGCCGTCAATCTCTCAAGGCTGCTAATGCGTATTCAAGGATGACAGCAGCACATGGACAAACTGGTCACCCGTTAAGGATATTACATATTCGTGAGTGGCAGTCAAAATTACTCGACCTCGTGGTTAATTTGGACACATCAGGTCTCATGTCGCGGAGAAGTTTAGATATGGCGGGAGCTTACCCTTGGGGCAAGCTATCTAGTCCATCGCCGCTGATCCATCCACGACCATGTGTCCCTTCTGTCCTCCCATGCGTCCTGATCGCATGCGCATTTCTATCCTAGGACACCCAGCCATGCATTGAAGAACGTAGAATATGCAATAGACCTCCACGTCGAGCGCCTGAAGTATGCGGAGGTAAATCCAGAGACACGTGCTGAGAGAGAAGCAAAGCCGTGGACTTCTTCGTGCCCATATGCTAGGTAGCGTCGGTGCGATAATACCCAGGTCCAGTGAGCGGTCTGCGTGAGTTACCGATTCCGAATCCGGCGAGACCGTTTCCTTATCGTTTCGATGGCATATGGACCCATCTTTCCGTGTGGGTACAAAAATGGTCTGCGCTCCAAGGGTTTTCTCCCAGGCGTCCGTACCCCCCACTATGTCTGAAAAGCACGATAGCAAGTCCTCTAGCGATGCGGAGAAGGCGGTTGCAACCGACTTTGAGGCTCTCGAGGCTGTCGCTCTGCCGGACTTCGATGATCCCAATATCGACAAGGACGCTGCCATTGCAGGATTGTTGGGTGCGTAGCTGACTCCTCGCTCATTGATAACACTCTGACCAGCTTCTTCGTGTAGAGGACGACTCTCCGTACCCAGAGGTCCGTTCGGCCGTGGCAAACACTGATGACCCGTCCATTCCTGCGTCAACGCTGCGGTCGTGGGTCCTTGGCTTGATCTGGGCCATAGTCATCCCGGTACTTCTATTACGGCCCTTGTTTCTGTTCGACTTTTCTCAATCAACCTTTTCATCCAGGGTCTCAACCAATTCTTTTTCTTCCGTTATCCCTCCGTCACGGTTACTGGCATCGTCGCGCAGCTGCTCGTCTTTCCTATCGGTCGGACATGGGCGAGGATCGTTCCCAATTGGAAGATTTTTGGCCTGTCGGTGAATCCCGGGCCGTTCAGTATTAAAGAACATGTACGTCGACGATCTAATTTGGTGATTCTTCGTTAATGTTGGAATGACAGGTGCTGGTTACGATCATGGCGTCGGTGGGTTCTGGGAGTGCCTACGCCACTGATATCGTCGCTGTCCAACGAGTTTATTATAACCAGACATACAACTTTGGATGTAAGACGGTATTATATCTACGTTCTCATACATTTGCTGACGTTGCTTGTGTAGACCAATGGATGGTGGTGATGTCCACACAGCTTATCGGCTTCTCCATCGGAGGAATCGCCCGTCGCTTCCTCGTGCAGCCACCTTCGATGAGTATGCGGCATCTTTCCATTTACCTTCGGACCCCAGTCTGATTCCATTCAGTTTGGCCGACGAACTTGGTCACCTGCGCGCTGTTCAATACTTTGCACGCGCAGACGTACGCCGGTATCGGTAACCGAGGGGGTATCAGCCGAGAGAGATTCTTCTTCTTCGCGTTCCTCGGTTCTTTCTCGTGGTACTTTTTGCCTGGGTACCTGTTCCAAGCGCTTAGCTACTTCTCTTGGGTATGCTGGATCGTGCCCGATAATGTGCCAGTGAACCAGATGTTTGGATACGTGCATGGGATGGGTATGAGTCTCATCACATTTGATTGGGCCCAGGTCAGTGTTCGCAGGTTTGTACTGTTATCGCATGTGTTCGAACCACGGTTCTTTTTTAGATCGCATACATTGGGTCTCCGCTTGCCACGCCATGGTGGGCTGAAGCTAACATCTTTGCCGGATTCGTGGCATTTTTCTGTGCGTATCGTCTGCTCCCCGTTCTATTTCCGTACCCTGATGGTATCTATTTTTAGGGATCCTCACTCCTGCACTCTATGTATTGATTCTTTTCTCCTCTTTTCGGCGCATGATCTGATGCATATGTTTAGTACTCGAACGCATGGGATAGCAAGTATATGCCGTGAGTATTCATTCTATCCCGGGGTTCTTACGTGAACTGATTTTCCCGGCAGGATCTCATCCCGAGGATCGTATGATCACTTTGGCGCTACATACGACGTGACCAAGATCGTGAACCCGGACGCCACATTCAACGAGGCGGCGTACAAGGCGTACAGCCCTTTGTACATTTCGACGACGTTCGCTATCTCCTATGGTCTCTCGTTTGCTAGCATCACTGCCACTATTACACATGCTTTGTACGTTATTCCCTGTCGGTCCTCCATCAACCTGGGTCTAACTAGCGGGAATCAGCCTGTACTTCCGAAAGCAGATCTGGACACAAGCACGCCGGGCAATGAACGAGCAACCTGATATTCACGCGCGTCTTATGTCGCAATACCGTCAGGTGCCGGAGTGGTGGTACGCGATCATCTTCTGTGAGTCTCCCTCGTGATTGTTGTCGCCATGCTGACGTGTATTCCAGTGGCTATGTTTGCATTTGGCGTCATCTCTATCGAGGTCTGGGATACCAAGTTCCCGGTGTATGTGGTTCTCTTGATTCATTTCCGTCCACATGCTAACAATACCGCAGGCAATACTTCATTCTCGCTTTGGTTATCTCCTTCGTCTACGTCATTCCTATCGGAATGATCCAAGCCATCACGAATCAGCAAGTCGGATTAAATGTCGTCACGGAGTTGATCATTGGATACGCCCTCCCCGGGCGCCCCGTCGCAATGATGATGTTCAAGACATGGGGATACATCACCATGGCTCAAGGTATGCGCTACTTTTACACCATTAGCCGTCTACTAACAGCCGTCGGCAGCTCTGACTTTCACCTCCGACTTCAAGCTGGGCCACTACATGAAGATTCCCCCGCGGTCGATGTTCTGGGGTCAGGTCGTCGCGACCGGTTATCGCTGGTACCACACAGCTTGGTGTGCAAGCGTGGATGTTTACCAATATCGAGAATCTTTGTGATCCTGCGCAGAAGGACGGCTTCATCTGTCCGTCGACGGAGGTATTTGGGACTGCCAGTATTATCTGGGGTGTTATTGGACCAGCGAGGCAGTTCTCCCAGGGACAGGTATACTACGGTGCGTGTTCCGGTACTTGGGCTACGGTGGCTTTGCTTAATTTCTTTCTAGCCCTGGTATTCTTCTTCCTCATCGGGTTCGCCTGCCCGGTTATAAGTTACCTGATCAGCTGGAAGTGGCCGAACAGCATCATCCGCTATGTCAAGTACGCTGTCATTTTTCTACCTACCCTTTCAGACGACGTCTGACCGCTTGTCTCTAGTTTCCCTGTCATCTTCAGTGGGACAGGCGCCATCCCTCCAGCCAGTGCCGTCAACTACGTCCCGTGGGCTATCGTTGGGTTTATCTTTCAATATGTCATCCGCCGTCGCCATTTCTCGTGGTGGACAAAATACAACTACGTCCTTTCCGCGGCAATGGATTCCGGTGTCGCGGTGTCGGCTGTGCTTATCTTTTTCTGCCTGCAGTATCCGATGAATGGGAATATTGGCCTAACGACTGTGCAGAAATGGTGGGGAAATACGGTGCCGTTTTCAAATGCAGATAACGCTGGGACACCGCTTTTGACTGTCGCAGATGGCGCGTTCTTTGGGTCAGTTTTTTCTTCTCGATTATAGAATCGCGTTTGACACTAAAGTCTTTTCATAGGCCGCGTACATGGGCATAAGATCAAGCTTCACAGTTGTAATAATAAATTTATCTGGTGCCGTTGCTGTTGTTGTTGTAGATCACGTTTAGTTCTACGTCTGGTTATTCCAATGACATTGTAATTTTTACGACTTTGAAGTCTACGAGTTGGTGCAGTAGTAAAAATACTAGTCTGATCATCATGTGATCTAATACGTCTTGTTAGCTGACCACCACCTTCGTTAGCTCTATTCCAATGAGTATGCCCTTTATCCTCCCTATTTCGGTGTCGATTCTAACCAATAGCTGGTGCAGATCCTCCTCAGCAGCCTGAATGCCTTACGATCCCAGCGAAGTCCAGCCCGAGTGCCACAGTGATTCTTATCCACGTATGAGCGGCAGTGCTTCATTTCGTAACGAGTCCTATTGAACATGACTCTTAGGGACTGGGAGGCAACGCGAACGTGATGAAACTTATCGCACAAGAGCTTGCCGCTGATCCGGAATTGAATCATATCAAGTGGCTGATGCCTCAGGCGTATGTTCCCTCGTTGTTGCTATCGAGTAATATCTAATGTTGGTTTTAGCTCACTCCAACCATGTACGCGTCTCGATGGACGAGTCGTACCTGCTTGGTAAGTGTTTGGCTATGAGGTAAAGTTCCCGGATTTACGAGTTTCCAAAGGTACGACAGCCGGTCGGGTCCAGACGACGAGGAAGGGATATTAAAATCCGTCGAAGCACTATCGCACATCGTCCGTCAAGAACAGGAAGGCGGGACGAAGAAGGTTGTACTCGCCGGATTTAGCCAGGGTGCTAATATGTCTCTTTTCATCGCCGTGACCCGTACAGACCTAAATATTTCTGGTGTTGTGATGCTCAGCGGAAGGATGTTACTTCCAGAGAAGCTTGCTGAGGTGCGCTCGCTGAGAGAGTTCTGTTCTGACTCGTCTGATTGAGCACAGAGTATGCGGACGCAAAATGTAAAGGACGTCCCCATGTTCATCGGACATGGGACGGTGGATGAGATTCTAACCCTCCAGACGAATGGAAAGTGTCTCGATGCGCTGAAGGCGGCCGGATGTGTGGTTAAGGAGAACGCGAATGAGGTGGGAGGGATTTCGTATCATGTCTACGAGGGACTGGCGCATTCT
This sequence comes from Armillaria borealis, assembly GCA_030435635.1. Lineage (NCBI taxonomy): Eukaryota > Fungi > Basidiomycota > Agaricomycetes > Agaricales > Physalacriaceae > Armillaria > Armillaria borealis. Next base: position 31,303 of record JAUEPT010000087.1, on the reverse strand, counting down.
GTGAAGACGGAGGAGATGGATGATTTGAAGGATTGGTTGAAGAAGAATTTGTCGCGGGATTAGTGGGTTCCCTTCGTTAAAGCTTTTTGTTCTTTGTGATGATAGCTATCATCAGATTTATTCCATAGCTCTTTACGATTGAAGAGCCCTTTCAATGTCTACAAGTAAAATCATATACTGATGCATAGGCGGATACTGTTGGAGAATTTTCGCGGATTTGTTTGACTCGTCTAACGAAAGCTTCCAGTCAAAGTTTTTAACGATATACAGCTTTCAGTTTCATTCGTCTTGGCACCATTTCCAGGGGACTGTACCGCTATTGTGATCTCGGTAAACTGGACGCGGCGTGGTTCAGCAGCTCAGCTAAGCCATCAAGTTGTCATCGAGACTCTGGTTCAATTTGGTCGTAGGGTCTAATACGTGATGGCGGGCCTGGTGCTATCAAGTTCTTTTGTGCCGCACCAAAAATTCCATCGGGCTTGCTTGATCTTGCAGTTTTGCCGTAGATATTCCGGTCGAAAGCACAAGAGAAGGTCTGTCTGTCTTGTAGATATTCCTGTCACACGGATAAGAGATAATCGATCCGTCAGTGAGACGATGCCCTAGAGGACGGAGCAAGGACAGGAAGAGAAGCCACATTGAAGACGATCGGCCCGCGGCCCGCCTTCCGACTGGGTTGTTGTCGTTTGTTGATTCCTGTAGCTCCCGCCATGTTCATCCTCTCCCATCCTCTCACCATGTGCCTCGTAATTTGTCACACTGACCAGATCAGCTTGCTTTTTGTGGCCCATATCATTCATTTCTGATGATTTGGTGCTCAGATAGGATGTTGCCATGGTACGCACTGTGATTGACCTCTCGAACGCCAGCTTCATTTCAGAATCCGCACTTGCGACCTACTGAGTGGCGATCATAAAGAGACATCGTTGGAGGACTTGGGCTAAAGTTTCGCTCGCATAAATACTATCGTGTGTCTGCTTACCATCTGCGCACTCATTCAACTAACACGACTTTTTGCAGCTTGCAATGTCAGTTTGGACTGAGCATCTATTGAGACGGCCCCCTGGATTACGAATATATTTTCATTGAGCGAGCGAGGAGACGGGAGGAGAAGCAATCGGCGGACCTGCGTATCCTCCCCCAAGTCTGGCAACCCTTGATCGCGCGGCACACGATCTCTGTGAGTGCTCTGGTCAATCACGGTTCCAAACCTCTAGTTTATGCCTACAAAGTAGCAGACCTGCACGGAACCGCTGAGACGGGACTCGCATAGTATGTTGAATACTTCTCCCACCGAGGCGGAGCTAATTGCAGCTGCTCAGAGAGCATTGGCCCGCCTACAATAGTCCTAATGCTGACCTTGGCGCGTGCAAACACGATTACCATCCGACTTGCCTCCTAGCCCGTCGTCGACATATTTTGAAGTTACGGGCCACGGCTGAAAATCACCGGCTCAGAACAGTATGCGCAGACTCAGATCGTGTACTTCGGCTCGCCTTATTTTTACAACTGCCGTCAATATAAGGTACATGATTAGTCCTCATTTTAACTCTGGGTTAACAGATTTCTATTTTTCCTAGATCCGAGGGATTTCTGACAGTCGGCTTCGAGCGTGACGTAACTACAGCATTTCGGGATTCCGTACTCACGTTTGGCTTCTGATTGGGGTCGGAACATACGAGCGTGGCGACAAGGCATAACGTACGTTTTCTCTAGCTCCCCATTGTCCAGCGGCTAACGTCTCTTGTAGACTGTGGTCCCTCACTTACACAATCGCCACAGATGTATTGATCTTGCTACCTGAATTCATTTCTTCCCGTATTTCGCCACTCGCTGTCAGGATTCATAAGTGGGAACTGGAATGTTGGCCAAGCTTGCCGTGCATCGCGGAAATGAACTTGACGAGCAGATGTTCTAGGAGTAAATGTGCCATGCCTAGTTGAGCAGACACTTCACGGTCAGTCGTCGGTCTATTCGTACACGATAAATCGACTAATGAATTTGCGTGTAGCGTTTTTTCTCAACCTCAAGTTATAATTAGTGTCTTTCATTTAATGAGATTAATTCATTATATTTCTGTTTTTCCTACTCCGCTGACCAAGACAGTAATTGACCCCTTGGGGTAAGGGCTTATAAAGCAAGCGCTGGGCCATGGCTCGTTGATATTCGTCGAACTTGCCACTACCAGCTTCCTCGTGACTCGTACGGTCCTGTCGTTTTGGTCCATCAAATATACTACGCGTCTCATAACTGCCGCGTTCCTCATAAAAAGAGACGGGCTGGGCTCTTCAAGCTCAACACTCTGATGAATATTGATTTTAAATCTGCCAAATATGATACCTTTCCCACATGCGAGAGGGTACATTTCGGAAAACAAGTGCTCTCTTTATTCTAGGGTCTCGCCCTGTGTTCAGCGCGGAGGTGCATCCACATTTCTCGTTGGCTTGATTCGTCATCGTTGGAGGCCGAGTTATTCCTCTTCCTATCATCGTATTTCTCACTCTACGCGCCTGAAGGTGCCCATAGACTATTCGAACGAGGACGGCGCCAAAGCTGATCTCGCGGTCATCAATCTCTCTGCGCGGTACCAAACCGAGTATAAAGACACGGTAATAATGAATTCGGGAGGACCTGGTGGTACCGATGTCTCCACCTTTGTGTCCGAGGGTTCGTTGCTTGTGTAAGTTGCTCGAAACCAATATGACATCGTCAGTTTTGATCCTCGTGGTGCGTTGACCTACCTTTTTTTATGCCTACCGAAACTCACATTATGACCATCGTAGGAGTTGGTGATTTGACGCCTCGAGCGAAGTTCTTTTACTCAAAAGAACAGCATTGCAAATGGGTTTCTAGCACCGATCGTTGGGCGTATACTGTTAAGTCGGCGTCGAATCAGATTCCTTACCTATGGGCATCTGCGCAAGTTGTAGCAACAAAAGTGAGAACTTCCCAGCCCCAACAGTCTATACAAACGATCCTGTGACTTTACTGTGTTCTCGCCATCTCCGCATTCACCTTCGCCTTCACTCCCGCCTCCCAATCATCCCAACAGACACTCAAGACAGCCAAATTCCGTCCGTACGTGAATTCCCCAGCCCTGGGATCTTCCTTCCTGACTCTCACCCCTCCAGACCCGCGAATCTTCGTTTCGGGCCAGGCGTTGGCCCACCGCAGCACGCCCTCCATCTGAAATCCCAACCTCTTCGCTGTTGCCATACTAGGCGCGTTCGATGCGTTCGCCGTCCAGACAACTCGCCGCAGACCTAATCCACCATCTGCAGGGAGGTTCAGCGCGTAATTCATCAGGATCCCGACAGCGTTAGACGTGACATGAGTCCGCTGGAATTCTGGTAGGATCATCAGGAAGCCAATTTCTGTCACTAGATCCTCGACGGATGTGTTTTTGTATGTGATGATCCCAGCGTAGGCATGTTCAGACTTGGATTTGTCGTAAATTGCGAATGCGGTTTCCCCAGTCCCATTTTTTATTCTTTTCTCCCAAAACGATGCGATGAGCTCTTGCTCATTTTGAAATGGACCGACAGGGAGGAAATCATAGAACGAAGCTGGAAGAGCGGCATCGACGTGAAGTTTTGGGTGAACGGAGATCTGAGATGGCATGAGTATGGATCTGTGACAGATGGATCGGACTAACATCAAACGGCACGAGTTTTACCCGTTCGTTTTCCAGGACCGAGAGAAGTGGGAAACAGAAATTGGTGGAAGGCATCTAGTTCGCGGGAACTTGGTACAGAGACTTAGGTTAGGGATTTATGGCTTGACAATCGTCTGACTCGATTTGCGGAGTAGCCTTGCGGCACGGATATCCGGATTTCCGCTCAATTTCGAATAGTTGAAAGGCGCCCGTACTAATGTTACGGTGGATTGCGGCCCGGTATGCTGAGGCGTAAGCAAATTCCTCAAATGCAAGAGCGGCGCGGACACTAATTCTCCGACATGAATGCCAAAATGTTAAAGCGACGCGTGAAGGCTTCCTCATACGAGTTGAACCTATATTTGGTTGATCTAAGAGCTTACAGAAGAAAGGATTTCTTTACGTTACCTAAAATGAGGCCGATGTAAATGCATCTGCCCAATCTCGTCCGAGGAAAGAAGATTTCGAGCATAAATTATTCGATGACAGGGCATCCCGGATTCATGACGGGTTGGGAGGCAGACCGGAACTCGGACCGTCGTCGCGCAATCGACGCGTTCGTGACAATCTGTCTCATGTGACAGTGACGCCTTCTCCTTCAGAACTCGAGGAAAGGCTGCCTCTTCGTCAGATACTGGGCGAGATGACTCCTTTCCTCAGGATACCGCAATATCCAGCCAGAACTTGTAACTACTGTTGAACTACTAGCTCGATCGACTCCGTACACGACATCGGATGGATAGCCAGGATATCAGTGGTGTGTAATAATGCAAGTTCCTTCGGTGTTACTGTGACCCTTACACGGCCATAGTCGCAGTCCTCAAACTAGCAATACGTCCCCTCGCAGACAAGAAACCTGGCTCGTATCCACTCAGGACAATCTGACCAAGGGACCATAAGGATATCACGCCGAGACTACGAAAGACGACCACACAGTTAGAGATCCTCAGAGAATTCTAGAGCCGTTACGAGACAGAGCAGAAATCCCACTCCAAGGAAGGAGCGAGCGGCAGGGGAAGTATAAGGAAATGTCGAGGAGGATACTGCAGATGTGCCGAGGAAAAAGGACGCGAAGATGAAGATGAAACTACTTTATCTGGGAAATGGGCTCGTCGAGATCAATATTGACGCGGAGATTTATCAGGTGCGTTCTTCAGTCTGTCCCGAAGAGTCGTGCTCACAGTTACCAGCTCGTGGGCCGCAACGAGTCTGACTGTATTGGCGGTAAACGTATCCTCATGAATTGACGCTAGCGATCGACAGGTAGGCGTTCTCTCTTTCTCTTTCTTACCAATCGCTGGCTGATGTTACGAAGTTTCAGGTTGCACTATTCTTCTCGACAAGAAAATACCATTTCTCCGTGACAGCCAACATCAACACCCCTTGCTCAAGGTGTCACACCTATCTTTCATCACTTCATTGCGCCTGAAGACACGTCTCCATTACATGCAAGTACCATTCATCAGGAGGGACGACGACGTGAATACTGGCCTAATCATCGATATCCATCAAAGTCCACTCGAATGAGTCGCGGCTTTGAAGCGCACCTTTCTTACGAGACCACGGCTCCCTTCCTGCCTTATATGCTACCACGGCCATCCCTCGTTTCTCGATATCGCGAGCTGTACGAGAATCGATCAACCTCGCCCCATTCCCATATCAGACTGTTCATCATCGTGGGAGCCGCGGTTGCAACATAGGTTCCTTTCAATCCGGCTTCTCTCTTCCGTCCAACTTGATATCCTCCACAACTTCGTTGTTTCCGTCACTGTTGTTTTCCTATCTCTCTCTCGCATCCCGATTCTGCTGGAAGTCAACGGTTGCTCTCGAAGTCAAGCCTTTGATCATCCGTTCCACATTCCGCTGTTGTTCAAAAACCTTCATTGATACCATCTGAACGGGCTCTTCGTGCATCACCGTGTGGGCTACGTATCAAACAGAGGCAGTTTCTGATGCGGGGCATCAGGTTTCATCAGGTAATTCCGTCAACAGCACTAGAAGCTTCATTAACGTCCCGCACTTTTCTCTTAGCGCGCGCTTCTCTATTTGACAAACTCGTTTTAGGTGGATTATTCCTTGTACAAAGCAGCAGCTACGATGGATTCAGTACGAGTCTCATCTGCACCGACAACAGCAGTTCCTCACAGCACACCTTCGTTATATTTAGGTGAGCTTCGAGACCTCGTGAACAGGTTAGCTGGAGATATCATATTGTTCTTCTGTATAGTGATCACTGGAAGATGATACTTGTATGTGTCCAGTTCCGGTCCATTTGAGGTGTTGCCAAAGAGAGGGGGATATTGTACTTTCCGTTGATGTAAATTCTCGGCGGAGCATTGAGATCTTCAGGACAGAAGAGGTTCTATGACTTCGAATTCATTCATGGGACGAAATGTGATGAATGACGTTCATTATTTTATGCCTATCTGAATCTTTACGAAACGTTGCACCGCATTCGGACATTGCCAGGCTGGGGGAAACGGTATTACCTTCTATGCGGTGCACTGTTTACACCCACCCTTGCTGATCAAGGCTGTTCCACGTACTCCAGTGACTCTCTGCGCATCTGACTGACAGTCCAAGTCAAGCATGGATGACATCAGAATGGGTATCTATTCCTTTCCTTTCTTTTGATTTAGCACTCCGCTGACTTGGAAAAATTAGCCGCCTTTCGCGCCAAACGGGATTGGTTTCAAACAATATGGAAATACCGACAAGATGGCATAGTAAGTATCCCACAAGGGCGTCGCCAGACAGTGCTTGATAGCATTATTCACATATTTCAGGCACTCATCGAGCGTGCAAAGTTCCCGGAGGTGACGATCTCTGCCTGCACGGAGATTGGACAGGTGGAAGAGGATATCGTTGTTCCATTGCAACGGATTTATACCGGTAAAAAGCCCGTCATATCATCCTCTCTCGCCAATACTCCGTGTACTACCCTCGGCCTTCATGGCCTCTTGGAGCGACTCAACACCACCCTCAGTACATCACACACCTTGGACAACCCGTCACTCTCCTCCCTTCTTGAAGGCTACATCGCGAAGAAATACGACTTTGGTACTGCCTACGGCTCTCTCCGCACGGCGTGGTACACTGAAGACTGGAGTAAAATCCCATACAGGCTACGTGAATGCGAAGAGAAGGACCGAGAGATGCGACATACCGCACTTCATGGAGGCCGTATTGTGGACCTGTGGATATATCCTCGACGGGTCTGGGATCTGTTCAGTAATCGTGTTGTGCCAATATGGAGTACTGGCACAGATTATCCGGCTCCGATATCGCATGCGTGGGTGGACGAGCATGAACGCAATGATGAGTGGACGCCCATCAACGGACGTGAATGGCCCGTGCCTGTCCCCAAGGATACAAACCTTGAACGAATCCGCATCGAGATGCTGAATATGGACTTGGAGTACGTGTGGTTGGACATTCTCTGTTTGAGGCAGAGAGGAGGGACAAGAGAGGATCTTCGTGCAGAAGAGTGGATGTTGGACGTCCCCACCATCGGGTTTGTGTATTTCACGGTGGATGTGTACTGCTACCTGAGTGGACTGGGTCGGCCACTCAGTGTGAAGCCGGGCTACTTCGACAGTGATCGCTGCTGGTTTAACCGCGCGTGGACGCTGCAGGAGATTGGATTGCGGAATCGTAAAATTTGCGGTATTACGCCAGATGGACCAATGGACGCGAAGCAGGACATGGATGGGAACTGCGAGACTGACATTCTAACAATCTTTCACCGGAGACTGCAGGGCATGGGGAAGGCAACGCACAGAATATTCGATATGCTGGAGGAGATGCGGCATCGCGCATCGACGAACCCGGTGGATAAGATTGCGGGGATGGCGTTCCTTCTTGGGTCGCCCACAATACCAGCATACTACGAGAGCCACTCAATCGAAGATGCATGGGAAGCCTTGATGAATACGACAGATGCCACCATGCGAGGGGCTGTGTTCTTTCTGTATCCTGAACCAGGAAATGCGGGTACAAAATGGCGACCATCGTGGGACCAACTCATGATGAAGCCTCTGCCCAGGGATTATATGCCGGTTGACGACTACTATTTTACACATGTTGAAAGGGACTGGAAGGATAATGTTGATCGCTGTGAGGCGTTGTGCATTGAAAAAGGGTTCGTGAGGGGGCTGGCTGTCGAGGGCATGCCAGGAGCCGACCGACATGGGGAGTTGCTCGTTGAAGACGCGCACGGGACGCAGCATACATTCAACGTTATTGCAACACACCCGTACGTTATAGCCGAAGACATATACACATTGATCGGATCCGGGGAAACATTTTATTCCTCATCTTGCCAATGGGTACAGTGGGTAGTTGGGCGAAGACTGTCAGATGGGAGCTTTGAGAAACTTTCGGTGTTAAAAATGGCTGATGATGTGGACAGAAGTACGTTGGAAGACCTTGCAGGAGAAAAGCGTGTCAATATTCTCATTTAATAGGAATATTGCAGTCGTCTCAAACATCACTCTGGATCATATTAGCACTTACAGCATCATGTCTAGTATGTATCGGATACACAGTTAGATTTTACGTTCCAAGGTCTAGACGTCATACAATAGTCATACCTGATAGATATGTGAACGAGACACATCTAATTTAGAAATCCTGGTAGCACACATACAATTGAAGACGAACATAAGTGACATTAAGAATCGACAGTCGGTGGTCACAGTCTATCAGATAACACAGATAACAAGAGAGCTGTTAAGTATGCGGTGTCATAATTCAATACCAACAGTTGAGTTATTGACTACACGTCGAGCGGGAAATCGAAATACTGTCAGAGAACGATCCTTCCACACTTCATAGAAAGCTTTGCAGTGACGCCGTCTGTATTGGACAAGTAACAGAGGCGTGAGATTATTCTGTACGTTCAGCAAACGCTAGTGTCACTTTGGAGGGAAGGATCCCATCCAGATGCCGAAGGTTCGAGAGAGGTCCTTTGATGGGCACATCGAGACCTTAGGTGCGCTATTTGTCAGTTCATGATCGCCTGAGATCAAGAGGTGGAGGGAACGTCTCACCATGGTTTGTATAATGTTCAAGTAAAGTTGATTCTTTCATGGGTACTAGACATCAGTCAATTCTCAATAAAGAGTGTTGAAAGAACGAGTCCAGCAAGGTATCGGTATAGAAAGACTCTGACATCCCTTGTACGTGGTACATACGAAGATTTCGAGGATAGAGTGCGCGACAGGGGATACATGGAATTTCTTGACAGGTTATTTTTGAGGTAGACCGGAAGCCGGTCCGTAATCACGCAATCCGTGATAGTGACGGAGGGCGAGGCTGAAATGAGAAGTCCGGTACATCGTCCGACCGGCCGTCCGGGACCGGCTGTCCGGGTATGCCAAAAGCACCGGTACTTGCTAGTGCTGGTTTATCTCGTCATTGTAATTGTAATACTCACCGATTCGGTGTCCAATAGAACGAGTTTTCAGAGGGTTTCGTTGGAGTTTCGCCCCACCAACCTAAGCAATCGATGATGCCGGCGGCACCAAATTGGGCAAGCGGCATCTCGGCTATCCAGTGTAGTGTTTCGATGACTCGGCTTAAAGCCGCGCGCCACGCCAGTCAAGCCGAACTAAGTCGTGCCGGTATTGCCGAGTAACTTCGGCAAAGTCACACTGCGGTATCGGCTCGGCGGGGCTTGACGCGACCTGAAGTTGCCCGAGCTTCGACTTGATTGAAAAATACCGAAATACTATTTTAGATCAATTTTCCCCCGGCTCGATAGTTCCCGCTATTTCTCCGACAAGTTCTCGAATATCACGTTGCCTAAACAACAAGTGACTTGCCATTTGAAGGAAAAGCATGAAGTCATGGCTTCAACGGCTGGCTTCGGCGTGACGGCAACTTGGCTTCAAAGCTGTCAAAAATTATGACTTGGTGAAGCCGTTGAAGCCGAAGTCATATGAAGTCACGCCGAGTCGCGCCAAGTCACGTTATCGAAACACTAATCCAGTGAAATACGAAGTCCTGGCATAGAAAACAAACGCGAGCTACTTCGACCGCAGATATAAGATATTTCATCATTGTTATAGGTAAATATTCAAATTTACCTCCAATTCTCAAGTATCGCTCTCACCTAGACATGAGGACTGTGGCTGTGAGATTCCCTTTTCGGATACTCGGGAACAACTCGGGAAACCATTCTCAGGAAATCAACGCTATCGTCCCATCGCTCCAGCTACATATAGAAGACACAGAGCTCTCCCCTTATCCATCCATACATAAATCTTCTACCCAGACAGGTTGGTTCGGACAGTGTCCCGGACTGGTCATTTCGGCTCCGTTCTGTAGTGACGCTCTCTTCCTTTCGGGAAAGTACCTCCAGCCGGAACATCCCGCATCAATCCCGCATGCTAAGCTGCGCCATCTTTGATGCTTCTCAAGATTGGAATGATAAAGGTCGCCGCGACCAACGAATCCTTTCCACCATTCGCAGACTCTTGAGATGGCTCCAAAAGTTTACCTTATCACCGGCGCTAACCGTGGCATTGGTACGCGCTGCGCCTAGCTGGTCGTTCACATCTCTGATGACCACTACAGGATTGGCTCTCGTCAACGAACTAGCAGCTAAAAACTCCGATATCTCAATCTTTGCTGGTGTACGCAATCCTTCGACTGCAAGTAGTCTGGAGGAACTCTCCAAGAAATATCCTGGGAAGATCATCATTGTAAAGTACATCTCTGCAGATGAGGAAGGCAACAAGGCGTTGGCGAAAGAGATCGAGACCAAGCATGGTCATCTCGACGTCGTTATCGCATGTGCAGGTCAGTTCCATATTAGGCTGCCTCTCCTGCCTTTCGACGTTTCCTGAACAATCACAAGGTATTGCGACTTATATGGGTACGGCTCTTGAGACTCCTGCTAGTGAACTGCGGGATCATCTGAATGTGAGCGAGACCATCCCATGCATTCGCTTTTTATCATCTCATTTATTTCTCAATCAGGTGAACGTCACTGGGATACTTGTTCTCTTCCAGTCTGTCTACTCGCTGCTTAAAGCGAGTACCTCATCTCCGCGGTTCATTCCCATATCCTCTGCTGCTGCGAGCCTTACTGCTTTCATATCCCTTCCTGCCGGATACACGTGCTATGGCGCAAGCAAAGTTGCCGTCAACTATATTGCCAGGAAGATTCATTTCGAGAACGACTGGATTAGTGTGTATTTTCTTGATAACAGCTTTGCGACAGAAGCTTACACGTCTTTTCGCAGTCTGCTTCCCTCTCGCTCCCGGGATTGTAGATACGGATATGTGTGAGTACTCCTGTATGGAGCAAACACTCTATGGGCGCTGATGAACTGAATACAGCTCGTGCTAACCGAGTGATGGATACGACTGGTACGCTGGCGCCCATTCAAGACGCTCTGGCGATCTCGGCCGAAAAGGCTGCTACGCTTCTTCTTGGTATCGTTGAGAATTCTACGCGGGAGAATGATGGTGGAGAGTTCATCAATGTCGATGGTCAGAAGTTGACATGGTAGAGGAACGTATATTGCTGTATCAAGTAATGAAATCATTGGTACCTGTGAATCGCATATGCTGATTAATCTCATCTTTACTATCAACTCGATGAAGCCAACTCTTTGTTCTTCTGAATCCCTGTGTTCGAACTCCGTCGGTTCGCGTCCCATATGATAAGTGAAGCTAGAAGCTTCAGTACTTGGTCTCCAATGAAGGTCTCCATCACTATCGACGCCACTCCCTCGTCGAGACTTGAAATTCGACGAACTTAACAGGTCGAAGGTCGAAAAAGTATTATGCATTCTGTTAAACAATTTGATCTTTCGTATACAGGCTCGTCGTTGCCTGTTTCTTGTACATATGTAGGTATATAAGTATGTCCAAACGAAATGTAATAAAAATAAGCAGGCGCTTTTCAGAACCCTTTTGAGCCCTTGTTGTGGCAAAGTCTTCCATCGTCATGACGGACCCATCGATCTCCACCAACAGCAGTGGAACCATAGAGCAGCTGATCAGGGTCCCAAGTGTCCTTGACGTGTAGCAACTTTTGATAATTGCTTCCGTAAAACGTATTCTTCCAGTCAGGATCGAATATGTCCGCCTGTACGCTCTATCATAAGCAACGAAGGAAACAAACCATCGAGAGGATATACGTGCCTCGTTGAGATAAGCCCCGGATCTCGGTGAAACCGACTTGAGGGACTCCATGAAAACATTCGTCATGGTGTGCTGCTGCTCTTCATATTGAGCAAAGGTTCCAGTGTCGTTCCAGGGACTTAACCACTATCAGACATTTGCGCTATCGTTCAAGGGAGCAAGACTTACAGATATATCGCAAGCGAAGATTGAGTCTCCCTCCATGAAGGAAGTACCGCATTGTTCGGCTTACCACTCACCACAAAACCTGGCGACACCGAGATATCGTATGCACCGGTACCATTATCGATGATATCACGGATAGCCTTGTTGAGCTTCGTGAGTTTGGACTTTGACTGCCAAAGCGATTTCGGAAGGAGTCGTCCCCCTACGACGGTGTTCTGGATCGCAAACAGCGGTGTAGGAAAGAGAGCCGCGTGTGCCTCCGAAAACCCAGGGAATGTTCCGTTGCTGGCGTTATACGGTATCCCGATGGCTCTGAGGTTAGCAAGGAAGGGATTGAGAAGCGCAGCGATATCTCCGAGAGTGCTGTTGGGCAGTAATATGGGTGACAGTTGGAAAGTGCCTTGAGTATAGACGGCAAGAGAATATCCGCCCTTGTCGATAAGCCCCGCCGTCATTGCCGATATGCATTGACACCGGCCCACCACATATCAAGGGTAACATTACCACCGACGGAAAAGCTGACGCTTGCTCCGCTGATGGGCATGTCCGGCTGCACTTTGACAGTTACCGACCACACAATAGCATATGTTCCCGGTCCCTGGATTTACAATCAATACCACGTTTTGATATACCCCGTGAAAGAGAGAGAATCATTCACACCACCACTAAGTGCCCAATACAGGTCCGAGTTTTCTGTTCGAGACGCGTTGACAAAACGGCCTGTTGTTGTGATAACCTCGAACGAAAGAGTATTGTCGGCAAGCATTCCATGGATAGTCGACAGTGGGCCAACGCCTCCACCTTGGATGAATCCGCCGGCCATCCCAACGGACTATCTCAGAGATGAGTTCGGCGGAAAGCATATGTATCGATCGGGAAATAACGTACTGGACAGTCTCCACCGACAGTGGTGTATCCTCGTGCCGAAGCTTCTTCATACATTTGAGCAATCGGAACGCCTGCTTGCATTTTTACTGCAGGACCATGGTATGAGCCCGAATGGAATGCGTCGAACAATTCGGTGTCTGTCAAGTGATGCGTCCACACCGCGAGGGCTCCATTGCCAGTCGATTTCCCCATGTAGCTAGGATAATTGATCTCATCAGTAAAAAGCCAAGGAATTCTGGGGAAGATCCCCTTACTCATGACCGGAATTCCGAACGACAAAACGAATGTTATGGGTACTCGCAAACGCTACCGCGTGCTGGACATGTGCTGGACTGGAGACGTTGACGGTGTACTCGACGTAATCCCCGACAGAACATCCCAGGTGCGTCAAAAAGGGATCGCAACTTCTGTCGGAGAAAGGGGCGGACATGATAGACTGAGGAACTCGTTTCACTACAAAGAAAGGGTCAATTCTATGTTCAGTGAATAGTTCATCCCTGAAAAGCGTACTGAAACTCGAGTGTATGCCAGTTTGAGCGGATTTTCGTGCATTCATCAGGGTCGAAGGATTCGCCTGCATGACAGGGAGAGGCCAGGGGGACAGTCTTGATCAATTGTCCGTCTACCAACTTGTTGAGTGCGTCCCACACCGCTTGCGACAACTATCCAGGGTCTCCTGGTATGACCCTGTATTGTCGAGCTGAGGAGAAAACGCCTAAAACACCACGTCGAGAACAACAACCAGAGCCATGGACGGCAGGTGAGACTCGAGGAAGTGGGCATCTAGCCAGGGGTAAAACCGACTTGTATAAAAACGTCTGTGGAGGCGGGCGATAATTCTGGTATATTTTCGCGCCGGGCGTAGTCCCATCCAACGTTCCAGATTGGTCCTAGCCAGGAGCAATGATCGTAACGTAACATATGGCACGGGGTTGATTAACTTGATGATAAATTTACGAACAAATTAAGACGCCTGTAGGCTCAGACACAGGACAGGACAGGGGGCGTGAACCCGTAAGAAATCCCGTTGGCAGGAGTCGCAGCTTCTTGATCATCTAAACATCAGTTCCAGTACTGATGGCAACGATTGTGAGATTTAGCATCGATAAAAAGACATAATACACAGCTGCACGCACCACTGCCGCTTTAGGGCCAGGCCATCTCATTTATCATCAGTCTATGTAATGATCGGCAACCACGAACGGTGCTTTCTAGGACGCGCGGGGGTTCTAGCGAGCGAACTGCAATTGAATTGTTCCAGAATTGTTACAGCATTTGAACAGTAGAGGTGATCCGGACAGTGTAGAGAAAAATGTGTGCTGTACGTGTGAAGCGTTCGGATCCGGCCTAGAATGGCTATTATAGTTTCGCTGTGCCGGTTCGACTAGAAGCGTGAAACGTGCAGTTCTATGTGATCCCAAAAGAGTTGGCCTACTGATCAAAACAAAATACTTGCTAGACAGCGCCTATGGCATCCCAGAATGAGAATCCCGCCAGAGCTAACGGACTTCATCATCAACCAAGTACATGATGATGTCCCACGCTATCCTCATGTTCGCTCGTCTCCCGCGATCTTTACCCTAGAGCACGTCTCCACTCCTTCCGCCAAATCACCATCGGCCATCCCTCCAGGTCCAATTCATCCGAAAGGTTCCTGCATCTCTTAGTGTCCTCACCGCACATCCGGAGGTTGGTCAGGGCCGTTGTCGTACACACAGGATATGGCTTCGACGAGGATGGTAGCTGGAAGAGATGAACCATTAACATTCTCCTATGGAAGACCGCATGGGAAGCAGTGGGTGTGCAGAGACACCGCGTTGGCCGAATTACTCGGATCCCTGCCGAACCTAGAGGGCTTCACCGCTGGAGCTCTGGGATGGCGCTCGTTAGAGAGAATCCCAACGCAGGTGGCTTCGTTCGAGAACAGCCTGCTGAGAAAACCCATCACTACGTTCATTTCGATTCGCTTCCAAGTTTCATCGCCATCCTTGGCTTGTTTGCCCAGCTCAAACCCTGTGCTAAGGTGTCATCATACACGCGCCGAGTCCGGGAGATTCCGTGGTGACATTGAACCAGGGTCCGTTTGGTTGACAAGATGTCGAGATGAATATGGAGGGCTGCGCGTCGATTGTCGAGCTGTTTGCTGGTCCGCTTCGATAACAAGCAGCTTGAAGCGTCTGGTATTGAGAAAGTGTTATCGGGGCCAGATGGAGCTGCTTCGAGAGCTGGTATCGCTGTCCACAGCGTCGTTAGAGTATCTTCATGTGGACGATAGCGAACTGCCAGAAGATTTCCGTAAGTAAAATTTCATCACCATTGAAGAGAAGCTAGATTTAGGCCTACCTAGTTATGCGATACCCACTAATGAGAGTAGATGACATCAAAACACTATCGCTGGGACCTTCGTTGACTGCGGTGATGAGATGGTGGCTCGACATATTGGTGGGATCAACGGGCCCGGCATCCCACATAGCAGAAATCGTCATCAATCTAGGCCGGGTTAACGATGCGAACGGTTCGACTATCATTCGCCAAGCGCTAGCACGTAGTCACTTGCGGATATTCAAGTCTGGTCGTCTGATAAACCTTCGCAGTTACTAGGGTACCGACATATAGTGGTCTCCCTCGCGTTGATACGCCCAGAAACAAATTCTGCTTCCTTTATAATGAGGACGTCGTCCGGCGGAATGAAACGATGAAAGCTAGCCTTAACGCCACGGTGGACTTGTTGCGAAAACGCCGGAACTAGATAGTGGTATATCAGCACGACTGGCAGTAAAGGGAAACAAAGAACGCCTACGTATCGGTCTCCAGCAGAAAGCGTGGAAGATACGATATACCCAATGCCAATCCAAATAACGTTTCGGCAAAGTAAGGTTTGTTGCCTCCACTGCCGAGAGGTTCATCGAAGAGAACGCTTTGCACATTAGCACAGCAGCGAAAGGCAGGGGAGAACAAGCAACGGCTTTTTCCGAGCCCGTTGTAGAATGGCTCTCCGAGCAACTCCTCCGTATCGCCCGAGGTTCGTAAGCTTCCCTCTCCACAACATAACCAGCGTCCCGAGCCCAGCTCCGAATTCACACCTTTCGACGTCTCGCCATCCTCCCAAAGGAACGTATTCCCGGATAGCCAATGCATGCCGAGTCGTCCTGCACGTCGAGTTGGCTATGACAAGTCACATTTAACCTCCATCCGGTGATCATGGCAATCATTATCCAATATTGGCAGAGTTATTCCGCTCTTCTTCACATTCTCGCGTCCTTGGAATGCGCTTTGGGCCAAGAAAAAAGTTGATGTATGCGCCAAAATCTGGTCCGAACGACAACAGGAGCTCTTCTTAGGTCGTCCAATACTGCTGATGTCTCCAAGTAGCCAACGACGAAGGTGCCACGCTGACCTTCTCCGCCGTCTGTTGGTAAGGATGAGCACGACTCCTTGGAACCAACTAAGAAACATACCTGATATGTATCTGTTTCGACATCGTTTTCGGCGAGCTCATTGCTCAGCTCAAGGATCTCTCAGTGAGTCTGCAGCGTCCTCCTCAATGGACCTTCACGCCATTCCGTCCCCATACTGCTGCTCCTTGACATCGTCTCGTCTGCTCCTCGCTCCAGGCGAATCTGAATCTCATCGCCCACAGGTCCCACGAGCACCGTCGTCTGTATGCTCAGTCCTGACTCCATATGCATATGATCCTAGCATAGCCGTGAGGAGGCGGCTTCAAGTTCCTCGCTCAAAGCCAAGTGTCGGCCAGCTGCAGGATGCGCCGCAGCCCAATGGAGCTTCGGAAGTTATTCAGTTTGGTTTTCCTGGGTTTTTATCCTCGCTGATAGAGTATTCGGCGGTTCTACCTGATTGCCGTTAAAAGTGAATAGACCATTCCAGAGAGACACGCACTCGATAACTGACTGTTCTCCAAGGATAAAAACGATCCGGCGTTTCTATGGTCGAGTAAGGGCTACGATAACCACGAAAAAAAAAACATTCTTGCGCACCACTATAATCTTGGTTATCCCAGAGGTGTCGCGGTGTAGTCCATTTATCCGGTAGTCACAGGCTAGGATAGAGTACTCGCAAAGAAAGGGAATACCACTCTCAGCATTCGACGAAACATAGCCATTCAAATTCCAGAGAGAGCTCTCCAGCTATCGGCGTTGGTGGTCGTCGAAAGGAGAGAATGTCACTGTCACGGAATGTCACGAACGCGTCGATTGCGTGATCACGGGCCGGATTCCGGTCCGTCCATTATGTTTGCTCAAAATCTTCTTCAAATCTTCTTCCTTGCTTCTTCCCTTGCTCACGAAACATTTATCTGGGCAGATATGTTCGCATACATTAGTGCCCACTCTGTGTACCTCAATCACTCATCTCGTCTGTAAATTCCTCAATCAGTCAAGCATAGGATGAAATCTGCTGCACCACTTTGTGGCCAGGGACAATAACATATCTCTCCCTTTTGAAGGCTGCGCCGATTCCCAGCAAAGAGATACAACAATACAGACTCTTCCGATCTGCAAGCCCCCAAACTCAGTTAATTCCTTTCTTCCGTGGCTTCGTTCTCGTATCAGTATCGGCGCGTCCTCCCTTGTGTTTCGGTCAACACTTAAGTTCTTTAAATGGGCGGGGTTTAGGTACGTCTCTTCCGCAATGTGTACCTGTAAAATATTTTCAATCAATAGTTCATACGAATGAAAGACGGGATATGGTAATTGCTCCCCGGGGCGGAAAACTGCGGGGTATTATAGCTGGGGCTGCCTACCATGAAATCAAGTATGGAGGAAAATCTCACAATGATTTCTCCTTACAGCCGAATCGATGGCTTACGTTTCAAGCATGTATTTCTTTCGTGATCACACTGAATGAGACGTTTGGAGAGCGGAAGCACTACCGAGATATTTGGAAATGCACCAGCGGCATCCGGTAACATGATGACGGCGGTTCAAGAGACGCCAAGGAAATTTGATGTTCAATACGCGTTTCGGAGTGTCTTCTTTGATGTATAACTGAAATTCCTTTTGGGCAGATAAGGAACTGTCCTCGGTGAGCTCTCTTGCAGGTGTATTCCCTTCTAACCGCCATTTCTTAGTAGCACGAGGTAAGGGCCCCTCTCAGACTGGTTCCGTCTCTCTCTGTGTTCGCCTCAAACGAGTGGTAGGAATGTGGGCGGGTGAAGTCTCCAACCTTCTTTCCCACCGATGAGAGCTTCTTTGATGGTCGTGTGGCTGCGCGCCCAGACCTCTGAGTGTATCACATCCACATCGGATCTCGACGAGCTACACAAATCTGTACTCGTTTCGTCGTGGATGTACCCACGAGCCATATTATATTTCTCTATTCTGCTGATAAGCATCACAAAGGATTATCCGTCATCCGTCATCTTTTGGACTCACCAGGACTCACCGCTCGTGAGAGGTACGATCCAGTGATTGAGAAGCATCATTGATTCGGTGGCTGGCGTAATAAGATTTTAAAACATCAGAGATCTGTCGCGACTATTTTCAGATGTGGACCTGGTGGTGGGTCCAAGGGGTTAGATGCTTATTGTCGCGTTGTCGGGATGACTGCTTTTTAGGAAAGGGAACCCTTTCTCTCAACAAGTCTTATTTTCAGTACTTGCTAGCTTCGTCACGCGGGCATCTCCTAACGTTTAGAGTTCTACGGATAGGTATCCGTCCCGCTGATAGGTTTGCTGAGCCGTTGATACGCCCTGATTTACCTAACGATAGATATCCCAACAACTGGTGTCCAATATTATGCGTTTTGGTTGTCAAATATTGTTCGTTGCCAGTTTGAGTCCTCGGTACGTATGGTGAGATCTCGGCCGCCCCTGAGAACTCGTACTCGCAGTAACAGGCTGGCAGGGTCAGATCATCATGCGCTGATATTTCCGCATGCTTTGTCGATCGAAGGGTTGATTACTTGTTTTCATAGGAATGGATTTTGACGTTCTCGGAGCACACGGCTCTGTTTATATGGTCCGATTGAGAAGCGCAAGTGATTTTTATCAGTGATGGTCCTAGTAAATTGTGTGAAACTTTCGCCGATTATGAAAGGGTGAGCTTCGGTTGTACAGGATCTCTATCAAGTCGGAGCAATTCATTCCTGGGTTGAGCGCTATTCTGTCACCAGTTTCATAAGAACGAGATCACTTTTGATGTTACTTTTATTTCCAAGAATCCAACTTGAGGACTCGAGTTTATTATTGGTTTATTCCCTGCATTAAGTAAAATAAGTCGCCTCATAAGATGATAGGGCCCTTGAAGATCGAACAAAGAAGCGTAAGTGCAACGGCCCGAGCGGCGAGTTGGCTTATTTCGTCGATATACCAAAGGAGGATCATTTCCGCGCAAAATATAGTAACGTAATTTGATCGGAAATTTTCCTAAAACAACTGAACGCATGTCTTGGAATTGTTTTGTTACCTCCGCTAGTCTCTTTCCCTTTTCTCCGGTGCTTTCATCTTGTATATCTTTTCGTTTTTATTTTTCGCTATTGGATTCTTCACTGCGGGATTGGAAACCTAGCTTCACGGTGACCTGCGTTTCGTCCGGTTTGTGCACCCTCGCTCTGTCCGACTCCTCACTATGGGTGCATGCTTGTCCTCCCGAGGCTTCGAGGTCACGGAAGAAGAGAAAGCTTTGCACAGAAGCGCTGAAAAGCAGCTCAAGGAGGTGCGTTCGCTATCCAGTTGAAGGTATCTGCAGTCCTGACAAACAGCACCAGGCAAAAGCAAAAATGGCGACTCAAGTCAAGGTAGGTATCCAATATTGTATCCTGAAGTATTTTAATTTATTCTTATATACCGCGCGTAGGTTTTGCTCCTGGGATCTGGGGATTCCGGAAAGTCAACGGTGCTAAAGGTTCGTTCTCAGCTCTCATACTACGCAATACTCATCTCCTAAGACAGCAAATGCGTCTCATTCACAAAGTTCCGTTTTCACCACAAGAAATCGAATCGTACCGGCAGCTAGCGTTTGACAACCTCACCGGCGGCTTGAAGTGTATTCTCGATGCGATGGAAGATATGGGCCTCAAGGTTTCGGAGGACAACAGTGGATGTATCGATGTCATCGACAGTGCGCGGTACTTGAAGGATGGAGAGCCGTTCCCGATGGAGTACCTTGAGCCACTCAAGGTGCTATGGCATGATCCGGGGATTCGCACAGCGTGGGAGAGAGGGAACGAAGCAGCTTTGCCTGAAAAGTACGTCCTTCTCTTGTTGTTCTACACAATGTTCTTACAGAGGGTAGCTTGGAATATTTCTTCTCGGATCTTGATCGTCTTTTTGATCCCCAGTATCAGCCAACTGAGCAGGATATCGTACATTGCCGGTTTCGGACGATTGGGATCACCGAGACCGTCTTTTTTCTTCGGGAACGCGAGCTTACCATGGTCGACGTCGGTGGCCAGAAGTCTGAACGGCGGAAATGGATACACTGTTTTCAGGATGTGGCCAGTATCCTGTTCCTCGTCAGCTTGAGTGGGTATGACCAGTGTCTGGTGGAGGATAAGGATGCGGTATGTGATCGGCACTGATATCTAGGCGAATCAACAGTCTAATTCATCTTGATAGAATCAAATGCAAGATGCGATGGGCATATGGGACTCGATATGCCACTCCCAGTGGTTCAAGTACACTTCGATTGTACGTCGGACCGTCTTTCATCAACCAGTTCACACAGATCCGTCTTTTCTCTAGATCCTATTTTTGAACAAGAACGATCTCTTCGAAAAGAAGATACCTCATTCTAATATCAAAAACTTCTTCCCGGTGCGTGATGTTCTCCCGCGAGTCTGTAAAAATTTCTCTCATCAATCGTTAGGACTTTGATGGTGAGCCAGGTGATGTCCGTGCAGGTCGCGATTACTTCAAGCGTCGCTTTTCGAAACTCGCTACTAAGGCTGGTCGGCAGAAGGAGCGGGAGATATATATTCAGTACGTTGGCCTATATTCTTTGGTCGAGAAGTACTGGAGCGTAATATCCTAGCATAACGACGGCAACTGATACTGCGTTGCTTCGGGTCGTAATGGCCGCCGTGGAAGGTACATTGTGCTCTATTTAGATTTCATAGTACATCGATCACTAACATCCCTCCTTTAGAGTGAGTGCCTTTTCCACCGCTCTGTCATCCCCTTCCTTCCTCATTCACAACGTACGCTCAACCTTGTCCCACCATATCTGCCCCAAGTATGATTCTCCGGACCAACCTTGAGAACGCGACGTTGCTCTAACCTTTTGCTTCGCTTCTTTCAACTTTTGTTTGTGCACAATCTGACGACTTCTTTTTATTTCCCTCTTCTATTTCTACACGTTCGTCATCAAAATGCATTTTAGTTCTATTATATCTAGTAACGTACGCTTCTTTCTCCTTGTACCTCTTTGATACCGTCTGATCTTTGAGCAGATCCGCGCTACTTTCGTTTGATTGCTATGCCCCTTCGCTTTCTGTAACGTTCATGTACTACTCACGACCCTACGACCATCACTACTTCCGGTCCCTTACATCAATTTCACTATCACTTGCATCATCATTATTCAAACAGCGATGTACGATGACAGCATGACAACCAGGTTCTTCTACGTAGATAAATATGTCCGGCTGCTAACGAGTTCCCTCTGAGGTTGTGAACATTCTGTTTACCAGTGTGCGTGCTTCATGTCTTGAAGGCTCGTCTTCATATTGAGCAAAAGCTAGCAGAGTCAGGGCATCACCGAGATGAAGATACATATGCAGGTGATTCGTGCGGCTTCACGGCCGTTAGTGGCCCATACGTGATGGAGGTTCATGACACCATCATCATAGGCTATCTTCCGTTCGCGAGTATTCTCCATGACTTCGGACCCTATCGTCTCGCCAAGGAAATTTCTTCTTAAGAAGAACAAGCGGACCTAGTTCTGGTAAGCTAGTACAGCATATACCCCTGCTGTCGATGGCCGTGCTATATAGGTGTTCTGCTGCGTTTCGTGCTGTACCCAATGAAAAGTGGACGGTGGTAGTTATGACTGATAAAAATACGCTTCCTCCAAATATAAATTTGAGATTAAATTGGGCACCCCCCACACGTTGAATCTTAAAGGAATTTCAAGTTCTGTACAGTTCATTTCCCTTTCGAAACCTTATGCTCGTTGTGAAAAGGACGTCCATTAGATACAAATGGGATTTTATCGTTATCAAGGTTCTTTACTCTTAATTAAAGGAATATCGTCCGCCCAGCCATGCTGATGCAACACCCAAGGTGAGAGTACAGTGCGCCATATCATAGTATGTTAACAGTTACCTGGAGGCTATACACTTTCGAAGACGCAGTCTATTACATTCAACATAAAATTAGCCCTTATGAGCGCCTATCTGCGGGCTTAGGACGATATGCATCGAGCCGCCGTCGCCGCTTCCAGGCTCCATCAACGTGATCTTTGGCACATGTCTGTATATATATACCTTCGCATCGTTATCAGTATCCATCATCTACGAGCATGTCCAGCATGAACAATGCTGTCGCCCGTCTTGACGCCTCGTTCTCTGAATTCTCAATGAATGATGCCGAGAATGCAGCAGGGTCACTTGCATCGGGACGGCGTCTGCGTCCCCTCTGCTGCGCCAATCAAAAAACCTCTAAGGATCGCTCCTGCACGAACGGTGCGGCGCTGACATGTTCAGGCTGTTACCTCGTTCGGTATTGCTCCAAGGAGTGTCAGACGGCCCATTGGAGATCACACAAGAAAGGTATTCTCCGTGTATTGGATACCGATGGACGATTGCACTGAATTCCGTCACAGATTGTAAGCATCCCATGAACTCAAAGTCATGGTATCCGGCGTGGGTTCGAGAGGACCGGAAACCGGCCTTTGTCACTGGCGGTCGCAAAGCGACGGGCTTAGAGACAAAGCAAAGATTTGGCAAGGGAATGGGCCTGTAGGGAGCTCTCTGGTTCTATGGAGATTCACGAATACTGACATCCAACGCATTAGATGGGGAAACATGACTGCTATCGACGTTATCAATGTGCAAAATAATGAGGGCACAGAGGGAATATGCAATAAAGACCTCTCGCTTGCATTCATAGGTATGTCTAGTCTTCATTTACCGTCTATGAGAAAATTAATATTGTCGTTAGCTTGCGGAGACCTGCGTAATGTCGTAAGGACAATCAACGGGTTACCAGAAAACTACAGCGGAATGATCAAAATTGTACTCAATGACATGAATCCCATAGCAGCGTGTCGCAATCTTATTATTCTGTCTATCCTGGGGATTATAGATGATGTGGTAAGCATACTTGTGTCTGCGTAGGTCGCTGTTATCTGACTTCAACCCTTAGGAAGAGGCGGCTGAAAATGCTCTTCATTTATGGTACTCAATTTTCCTACCTGTATCTTTTCAGACCCGTGTGTCTCCGCTCCTCGCACGAGCCTCTACCCTCAAACACCTGGACGGGACACCTGCTCGCCTTACATCCTCCACCACGACATACACCAAATGGAGACTCGACGCTATTAGGCTTCTCTTCGTCCAACTGTCGAAGAAGGACATGGACTACGCAGCAGCTAAAGAAGAGCTGAACAGCACAATGAATGCACCAGAGAGAATTGATTATCGCGAACGACAGTATGCGAGTCTTCGGCCCTCCCATAGAGTCGCTTTGGACGCATGGCGGAAATCTGGAATGCTACTCCCTTTTGGTGCCCTCAACGATCATGCATCTATCCCAAACCGCTGGCTCTTCTCCCCTGTGGGAGACCTCCTCCTCAATGATGGTTCTTCTGGTCCGCTTGACGGATGGGAGTAAGAGAACAGTCATCATCCGTAGTGCATGTATTGATTGCTTTCAGTTATGACGAAGTAGTCAAGGCAGGACGAAAGCACGGTACCACTGATGACGACTTGATGGGTGGCCTGTTTTTCTATGTGAAAGCCCAGCTCGTCGAATTCTCAGAGCGACTTCGGCGGTTTAAAATGCATATATATTCGTATGATCATGACGCCAGAGACCTTCCGAGGATTCTGAAAAGCGACACATCTTCTCCCCAGACTTTCGATCGTATCGAGGTTTCCAATATCGTCGATAAGAACTACGTCGGAATGTCCCTCCTTTCTGATTGGGGTCCTTTTCTAAACAAAGGTAATCCCCACGCGGCTGTCGTTGGCCATTTCATGAACTGGACCACTTGGAAAAAATCTGGCGAGGTCACATCATCGATGGCACCACCAGGAGCGGCGAGTCGTGCAACTGAAGCTATGATGGCTTGTAAGCATGTGGCAAGTGCTTTATTTTACCTTTATTGATGCGATCCCTGATACACCCGTGCCAGGACATGCCTGATCGATTTTCTCTTTCTGACAACCACCCAAAACTCCTGAAGATGTCGGCTAGTCTAGAAATATTCTACGATACATATGTCGCATTCCAGGAGTACTTCAAAGAGGAGAAGGCGGATACGATAGCCAGGAAGGGGGGACTTAAATGCCGAAGGATCAACAAGATTGTTCCACATGTACGCTTCGCTCCTTTCCAACATCTGATGTTACTGAGTCTTTCACTTCCTTGTTAAGCGTCCTTTTGCGCAACTCGGGACCTCTCCAAATACACTACCGTATATTGATTCGTCTGATCGATGGTACAGGGTGGTGAGTCTGATCTTTGTATCCGTTGCTGCCTCGCTTGGTAATAGTCATATCTGTAGGCTTTACTGAGCAATTCTACATTTTGTGAGCGTTATGTTGAATGGGTAAGGATCGGGTCAGATGTATGATATCTACGTACAACAATGATTAGTTAAACCAAGTATATGCAATTTCTCATTGATACCCGCCGAGTCTTCCTCCGGAAACCCATAGTTGACATCCTCGAGAGAAGGGAAATCGATAGTGGTGCGATTCAATGATCGTGCATAGTAGCCTGTCCCGCCGTATGAAAATCTTCAGCTGTTACAGCAGAGTTGTACCGAGCACGGCGCCTGTAAGCACCAGCACACACCATGGGTCACCAGACAAACCATTCGGTAGCACGACCGACTAAGTCTGTTGAGGATGCTCGTACCCGTGCTTGTTCTCCTCTTTGTATCAGCAGTTTCATATAGGAGACATGCTAGCTATGATCCCCGCCTCGCTGCTCAGAGTCTACCACGGATGTGATAAAATGGTCGCCGCGATAGGGGAGTGATGACATCTATAGCTGGGTAGCATTTAAACTCGAGATATTTTTTAACAAGACTGGAGAGGAACCGAGCGAGAAACCTGAGCAAGAGGGATTTGTCGCTATCTGTTGACGGAGAGGGCACAATGCAGTCAATCACTCGCAGTCCGGCTCATGGCTACCCTGTTTTATGGTGTACTCCGAAGGTGGCCGGTGGGTGGGAAGAGCAATGGGACATGTCTCTCAGTAACCTTTAAGGCCACGAGCTCATTGTTGACTCATGACGATGCCCAAAGGAAGAGATGGGGAAAAGGTTGTCGTCAACTAGAATGTTGTTCAGCCCAATGTAGCTTCGGCCGTTTCTATGAGAATGAAAATAGGGACGATGTCGCCGCATTTCGTGAGAATGAGAGTGGGTGTTTCTCATAGAGTTACGATACTGCTGAGAGCGACGTAGCACGTGGGCTACTAGTAAAGGCGAGCGGTCGATAAGTAGACGTCAGCTACATGACTTTAACACCTTGAAGAAGTAGAAGTCAAATAGTGTCAAGCTGAATGTAATGAAATAAACGTACCGTAAGAACATCGCTCGCTTTAATACCTGATATAAGACGGGGCATCATCGCCAGGACTCTTGCTAAAATGCCAAAACGTCTGTCATAGCTCGCCTTGTAAGCAAGAAATGGAAAGCGGCGGATACCGTCCGGGCGTGCGATGCCGGAGCAACCGAGCCATGGCCCGTGTGTTGTACTCAACGTGACCTTCTCATGGCGCCCTCTGAGGTCACACGTGAGGTCGCATTTGGTCCTTTGAGTCGGCATCCCTAAAAGGCTATGTCTTTTTCGTCACTGTTTATCGCTGGCCGACGACTATCTAGTGAGTAAAGGGGCGTGAAGAAAGAGGCGGTCGACCGAGTCTTTTCTATGGTAGGACTCCGAAGGATGTGGTGGTTACTGGATAATGACGTTTGGCATTGAATGGATTTTCTACGCATCTCGCATCTCCGGACTCGGTATATGCGCGTCGTACACGGGCTAATAGTTCGGGAGACATGCAGGTGCGATGCTAGTTACACGAGTGAGGGAATAACGAGTATGCCTGGCTGTCTGCGATGACGATTCTTGGGAGACTTTCTGGATGCGAAAGAAAACATGGAAATCGCTCGTGAGGGAACTCCGGCTGTACATCGAAATGGCTTAAAGAAGAATTTTGCTTGGGATTATCTGCTGGAGAAAGAAATAGGACAGGGCGAGTGTCCTTCTCCTTTCAATGGCCTCAATGCTGAGGAAGGCGGCTCAGTGCTTTTATGACTCTGAGGGCAGGGAAAGCTGCAGATCCGCAATATCTTGTAATTCGTGTTGTCGGACTAGTAATAGCATCGGTAAGGCCCGAGTTTCGAGAGCTACGCAATGAAATACGGTTCAGCACAGGCGTTTTGCGAAAGAAGCGAACGACATACTAGATGTTCGGCTGAACGCGAAATGTTCCTCGTAATGGGACGCATGCGTTGTGGTAGAGGAATGAATATGTTGGTGATCACATTTGCCCTTGGAAAGGCTTGGCACGAAATGTCTGCTCGCCATTCCTCATCAAGCCTCCGCTGACATGTCATCGGGCTGGTTGTCCTCATGAAAAGGATAGACGGATTCCGACGTAGACGCGGACGTATTGACGCTGTGTCCTTGTTACAGTTGGAAGAAATTGTCTAGCAGTTCGCCATACCTTGCGCTCTCTCCCAGACTGAGCGACGACTTTTCAGTATTAGATTTTCCGGCGAGTATCATATTCACTCACGGTAGAACGATATAGCTGATGGAGGTAGTAAGTGTCCTCCTCAAGATCCGCACAAAACAGACCCTATGGTATCGGCGCCTGTCGTCACTCTTTCGGTACAGTGAGGTAGACATGTCGTAGGGCTCCGTATCCATAAACAGAATCTGATGATCGACGTAACGTTGTCCTGTATAAAGGCTTTGTGCTTGTGTTTCAGACCGGTTTGCGAAGGCGACGACGAGAGAGTACGCGATGGGCTTCGATGCAGATGAGAAGGCACTAGCCAGTTGGTGTCCTTCCTTAGCATTCTTTTCGTGCATTATGTTAGTGAGAAAAGTGTATCAATGAAAAGTCGGCGTACCGTGTTCTTAGCCCTTCTTAGTAAAATTTCCTCCATAGGCGATACAAATATCCTTTTTGAATCTTGATACAGAGCATGATAATCTGCATTGCCACAGCTGAGACTCAGAGGGCAATGTCACGCAATGACCTTCGCCTAGCCCGTGAGTAGTCCGTCTAAATTGGTTCATTTGTGGCCTTTCTTATCTAACAGAGGTTCATCACATTTTCTATAGGTACCCGCTCGTCCTAGTAAGCAACGGAGATTAGCTAAATAGCTGCACGCATATACTCGTACCGTCGTGTCCTACACAACAATGACACGAATTCCTCTGTTACTGATGCCCATCGTTGGTATCAGAATAGCATAACTGAAGCTTGAGAGTACCATCGTACACGTTCCAGTCCTTGGTAAGTAATCGACAATGTTGAAGGTTCTGAGTACAAATCGTTAGTACGCGTGCCGTTGCGTGTTGAGCTCCTTGATCCAGTTGGCTGTAGTCTGAGAAATGGAAGAATATGGAACGATTAAAAATTGTATTTATATTTTCTATAGAATAGATAAGCACGAAATAACGCTGAAGAGACCAGACTACTTACAGGGTGCATGGAGGTTGGCAAGAAAGGGATCGGACCGCGGCCCGGAATCTCTTCGCCAGGATACCAAATAATCACAAATACTCCGGATCGACATCCCGAGCTCTCTCGTCTCCTACCATCATTGCGCGCGCTGCGTCTGCTCTTCTTGACACCCACGGTGCCTAGGGAAGGAAATACGACTCCAATCTCTTAGTGTTCTGCCGGTCTCTCTGCTCTGTTTCGTGGCGGCCGTCCAGGGGCAGTCTCCAACCACGACAAGTGTCAACGCTGGAAGCTCTACAGCGACAACGATTAGCGAGAGTACAACGACGAGTTCGAGCTCAACGAGGATAAAGAGTACGAGCTCGAGTAATAGTAGGAGTCTCAGTGCCAGCTCCACGCTATCGGCCGAACTACCGAGTCTGAGTGGGTACTCGACCTGTGGTGCGTCAGTCATCCTCATCCTTTCCGTGCGGAACTAACGAGTATTTCTTAGTAACGAATTGCTTGCAGTTATTGATAGCAGATGCGAATTGCTCCAGCGTGGCAGATGTAAACTGTTTCTGCCCTAGGTGCGACCGAGCCTTTCGTCTTCACTATTCTCCAACTAACAAATTCCATGTAGAACCGAATTCACGACTAGACTCACAGACTGTGTCGTTTCCTTATTCCCAAACGAGCTTCCTACGGCGGAGACCCTTGCCCAGAGCTTCTGCACCTTGGCATCGACGAGTACATCGCTGTCCTTTAGCGTCACGTCAATGTCTTTTTCCAGCTCATCGATGACAAGTACCAGCCTCTCGGCAACTGCTACCCGTTCCAGCGCATCTAGCACCGTCAGCGACCCTGCCAGTTCAGCGTCATCATCAAACGCGGCTCTTGGTGTGACGCAGGCAGCGTGGGGCGGCATCTTTGCTGCTATTTTTGGTGCTGTCGTTGGCAGGATGGCTATGTGTTGACTTGACGCGCTACAGCACTGGACTATTTCTCGTTTCTTTTGGGACTGTGCATTTTTTATTGCCTATGCTAGATCCTTAATAATCGACATCGGAACCATCATTGTATCATACCATACCAAATACCAAGACGTCTGTTATCAAATGAAGGCTTATACCTCACGGATACATTCCTGAGTCCTGGTGTAGACTGATTTCCAGGATGGTTCCTTTAAACGCCCAACACCGTCATGGATCAGTAGTAGAATTCCCCATCCATATCTACTAGACGGTTCGACTCCGCCCGATAGTAATGATGCTGGTTCTGGCCAATTGCTTTTGGAACTGTTTGTTTGAACTGCGGGTTTTCATTCATGTTCTGGCCGAAATTAAGAATACACAGGATCCGATTTCTGCTGAGCGTACGT
Organism: Armillaria borealis; assembly: GCA_030435635.1. Classification (NCBI taxonomy): domain Eukaryota; kingdom Fungi; phylum Basidiomycota; class Agaricomycetes; order Agaricales; family Physalacriaceae; genus Armillaria; species Armillaria borealis. Next base: position 2,248 of record JAUEPT010000087.1, on the reverse strand, counting down.
CGAATGGGGTATGTATAATGAACGGCCGCAACTATTGCTGTATTCTAACCGTATTTGGGTCTAGTATCTGGAACACAGGTACATGGACTACAGGTGGTAATGTCCACGAACGGCTCCTAGCCCGCATCTCTTTTCCTACGACACTCCGATAATTGGATCTGGTAATTCGACAACTGCCTAGGTAGAATTCAGACTTGTGTCCATGTTCAATAGGTACGGGAAGGGAGCGCGAGTCTATTGCCTCGTTACGCGTGATGGGTTAGAGGTAGACTTTTGAGCTTGACGGGCTCTGTACCAGGGAGAGAGTGAAACGCGCGCGCTCTCTTCTCGTTCATGGCATATTTTCTCCATTTTTATGTCGACGTAGATTAACGTGTATGGTCACCGTTATTGGCGGTTCGATTCCGCGGGTCGGCTCTATGCAATTAAGACTGCACATACTTTTAAAAACAATCTTCCATTTACCGTTCTATGTAGAAAGACATTACGAGGTTAGAAGGTCCGGTGGTAAGGCACCTTAAATGACTGGTAAATGTCTGGCAGTGCGATGGTTCGAGTCCATTGGGTGGTAATGGTCGTTTAGCAGTACCTCTTATTTTTCGGCTTGCAACAAGGACTTTGTCATATTCAGAACCATCTGCAAAAAGAGACCAGCTCCCTTAACAAGACATTCTGGATCCTCCTTCCTCATGGCGATGTTGACCAAAGGCGTGATGGAGGCTGCCTGTTGTTCGATTCTGCTGGTCAGCTTATAAAAATCCATCGGTAGCGTGTTTTCTTTGTGTATCAGACGGGATTGTCTGAGAGATACTAATTTGTTTTCTGAAAAGTAGGATACGGTTGAAGTGAAAATAGACTCGTTGCAGCATACAGTAAGGAATTGATACCTCGCCTTGGACCAACGGCTGCCGCTAGGTCTAAGGACTCGGTTCGAGTCCGAGCGATGGTCCTGTCTCCTTGGTATGTTGATCACACTTTAGAACGCGTAGGGGTGGCAAGGGACATCGAATTACCTTCATTCCAGACTGTTGCTACTCTTCGACCTCACAAGAAGGATACAAGGCGATGAGGCACTGACGTATGACTCGATTCAAGATGTATTCAACGCTGCTGATAAGAAATTGGGAAATATCCCAGGACACTGATCCATATTTAGGGCAGAACGGCGTTTTAATATGGATTCGCAGGCAGTTCTGGCAGCGTGTAAGTAAGATGGAACGAGCGCTACAATGGAGCCTTTATTATATGGAGACTTTTTCAACCCTACACATTAGGGTTGAGTTTTTTTGGGCGCAACCCTACACCCCTGGAGGCGAACCCTGGAGACGACTTTGGCGCAACCCTACACCTCTGGAGGCGAACCCTGGAGGCAACTTTGGCACAACCCTATGCACCTAGTGCTATAGTAATCGCTTTTACCCGCTAAATCCCTGTCGAGTTCACCCGGCCAGCGTGGAAATATCCACCGTCCGGCTCGTGCGGAGATACAGGGGAAATCTCTTCCTCCACATACGAACTCTCGCCCTCCGTTTTCCCCGCTCCAGCCGGGGCGTTTTTCGTCGATGCCTGCTCGTGCCGGTCACGATTGTTTGGAAAACGAGTATACAGCCAGCGTGGGAGGCTTTGGGTGTCGCAGAAAGCCGATTTCGGTATCCATCTGTAGCGGTTGAAAAGGTGAACAAATGGGCACCGATTCCGAGCAATTCCGGTGCCCAGGGCGTTCCACGCTGGCGAAATACCTCGGAAATAGGGATGGAGGAGAGCTGTTTGTGATCGGATGCGATCCGTATTGGGAAAATGTCTCACCTAGCGATATCATATGTTACTGCGACCTTCATGTGATTAATTGATGCGATGACGTGCCTACTTTTTATTTATATCATGAGTGTTGTCCACGCTGCCAGGAGCACACGTACCCTGACCTGCAGCGCCCGCCTAGAGGCAAGTAAATACATTGACTTCTACGGTATCATGGCACCAGTCACGCCGTCTGGTCGTCGCATGTGGCCTACGACAGGCGAGCCCCGCCATGTCCCTTCTCTGCCCGCGCCTACTGCAATGTCTCATGTGCATATATGCTAGTTCAAGGCGATACTGGACCTGGTATCGATCTGAATAGATGTAATTAGTCAGAGTAGGCTTTCAGATTTGCAAGCACGCCTTTCAAATTGCCTCAGTATCGTTTCAATGTGTTCTAGTGATCTCTCCATGCCTCCAGGATGCGCCCCGTGCAGCGCTACCACGGTGT
>JAUEPT010000086.1:0-217336 GCA_030435635.1 Armillaria borealis | reverse complement strand
AGAGAACGGCTCAATGCAACACAGACAAAATACTTACCGTAAACCTTATGCAACTCTGCCAAATTTGACAACATTTCTCCTCCCGCAACCACATCGTAGTAAAAATGGTACAGACTTGATACTGCAGCGAATTTTGGACCGGGGAATTTGGACAGCGGATGGAGATAGAGTCGGTAGAACACGACAATCGCCAGCCAGGAACAAGCCAAGGTCATCAACGATTTCCCTGAGAGAATCCATAAGATGTCGGCGAGACTGGCATTGATTCCATCAATACGACGATCCATGCTCCCAGTACTTGATGTCGTTAGAGGATGGAAGAAGAGGATGGCCCGAGAGACGGCCCGTAATACTAATACTAGAGCTTAGTGATCCACTAGGGGCCACAAGGGACCACATGTCAAGTTCCAACGACTTCTAAGGGCATTTTCTGATATTGCATAGGCACGAGCTGGCACGAGTGGTGTGAAGTGATCAAGGTCCAACTTTTCCATTTTAGGCAAATCACCGATTTTGCGACCAGATCGTGTCCAGATCACCAAATAATTTGTTCGCACGCGGCAGTAGCAGGAACTGGCCAAGCTCCTATCTTTCGCGGATTCCTTCTGATGCTCCCTGCGCAAATGGCATGATAGCACGCGGAATACAAATAGAGTATAGTGGGATCACGATAGATTCTTCATCTTCACGGCTCAGGTTACCGCTACTCCGCCATGTCTACATCATTGAGTCCTACTGATCTCAAATTCGGTACCGCAGACGGGAAGCTGTGGACGCGAAGGCTCTATGGCCAAGAAGCTCAGGCTGCCTACTTCGTGTGGGTCTCTATTGCTTTCTGGATATCCGACCCTGACACATTGAATTCAGTGACCATGGTGAGGGTTTCACCATGTATGCCGGAACCTTGACCTGCTCGTTTCACACCTCCCCGTTCTCGCGCCGAGCTTCGAGTTGCCTATTCAAAAAGCTTGGATCAAGGCGCGCCATCTTTCCCCTTCAATTGCTTGCAGGCAAATCAAGCACGATGGCCACTACTGGTTTGAATACCAGGTACCCACAGCTGCCGAGGCACAAACATGGGACTGAGGAGACGATATTCTGGCACGAGGAGCCCAAGACGCTCCTACAGACAGGACTTGATGCTCGAGGACAAGTGGTGGAAGTGCAGCGACGGCCTGTATATCGTCCAGCTGCATTTCGTGCCATCCGCGGAAACTCCCGGCGACTGGCACATCGGGTGAGTTGAGCATTTTTGACCACTATTGATCAGTCACTAAATATGATCTTCAATTCAGTTACCTCGCGCCGCATAACAGTATAGATGGACGATCTCTCATGAAACTACTAGAGCACATCCTGACCTGGACGCTTGAAGAGCTCAAGACGCCTTCTGCAGGGACACCAGAGCTCGAATGGGGTTCCGAACCTGTCCGTCTTGCGCCCACGCTTATCCTAGCTGCTCAATTGCCTCTGGACCATGCTCCAGAGCCCAAAGCCGCTCCCGCCCCTCCTCCGGGATTCGTATGTCGTGTTTCATCCTCTCATCCTCCGCAAAACAATGAAATATTGTATAGATCCCCTTCCTACCAGCGGTGGTAGACGCCGATCATACGTCCGCCAACGAGGCGAACAATGTCAACGCCTTGCTTAGCCTTACACCTGAAGAGACGGCCCGGTACCGTCAAGTGTGTCGCGCACATGGCGTAACAGGTTACCGACCTGATGCTCGCACTCCTTGCCCTTGCGGAAATAGAGTCCACCCTGCAGGTTGCGCTAAAGTCAGACAACGGAGAGCTCAGCGCCAAGAATATCGGTGCCTACGAGCAGGCGTCGCATTTCCTCTTTGGCTTCTACTTCATTAACCATGTACGTTTGTCGCTCTATCACCTTACCGTCACAGCTCATATGTTCGACATACAGCGTCACAAGCTTCCCGGAGAATATTCGACCCTCGAGGACGGCGCCCTTCTCTTCGGTTGTGAGGGTACGAACCTATTGTTTGACATGGCGACCATGCGCAAAGCCATCCTATTCGACAAGGAGACTGGAAAGATCCAGCGTACCACCACTGACGAGGTCCTCTGGGACGGGATCATCAAAATGAGCAATTCCGTCGCAAAGAGCACTCCGGTACGTTCATCGACCATTCATTATCCTACCTTGTCTTATCGCCTCCTAGTCCGACTGGACGGCCGTCTTCCAGCGCGAGGTAGATCGGCAATTCGCGCTCGACGAGGGTTTACACAACGATACGGCGTTCCACATGCGGGTACCCATGATGTCCTCCATCGGTGACTACCATGCTATGGATATCCTCAACCCATTCGTCCCTGAGACAGGCGCACTCGCGAAAGAATTGGCTGTCCTAGGACAATATCACACCATCCGGGTCACTCACCCGCTCATCGTCCCTATATGCTGGCAATACGCCGGTCGGATTAACTTCTCGTGGTCTTCCGGGCGGAAATGGCTCACGCAGGAGAACATGGATCTGTATGCTGGGATATTCAAGGAGTGGCTAGATATTTGTATCGGAGAGTTGTAGGCGTTAGAGTGTTAGTATACCCTGACTTATAGTTGAGGAATGGTAGACATGTCGCGTGGAATATATGTGTATGTACAATCTGAATCTATTACAGAGTGGGCGCCGTCAAGCAGATGTTAAATCATTTCGGCCATGAGGCCCGTCACGAGGCGGGTACGGCGACTTAGTACAATTCCTGCTGAGGCCCCGTCAGAGACATCTATCAGATGGGAACTCTTTCTTCCTCCCGGCTTTAGGAACGGTAGGCAAGTAAGGTTAGTCTAACTCACCTGGCACGGTATATAGCATTCCGAACGTAAACAGCTGTCAAGAACAAAGTAAACATGACAGTCTGCGAACGAGGCGCAGCAATTTTTTCCCTGGGACGCTGTCGTAGTTCGATAGAAATCATTGAGTGTGGATGTTTCAAGAGAAACCGGATACGGGAGAAACAAGTATTTTACGAGTTCGATGATGACAGGAGAAGAAATTGAACATTCGCCAACGAGACCCAAGTCCGCCATCCCACATAAACAAAATAAAATGTGAGATCGTTACGCAAAAGCTGACAAGTAATCATTTCCTCTCGCGACGGGAACGAGGTCAAGGCTGACCCTGTCAACTGACGCCAGTCATAGCATCCGATGATGACACTCAGTCGTAATTCCTTAACATACCATAGCGTCCTAAAAAATAAAACATAAGAACATGCATCGAATCAGTCGAAATGTCGACTGACGTTTAATTATTTCAACTTCCAAGATACCTCTATCTTTCAACAAAGGCATGCTCTCCTCAACTTGACCCTTCCAACTATCAAGATCCCCAGCGTCCCTGTTTTGAACTTGAACCTCACAGTTGCATTCAGCATAATTATAGCACGTGTCATCCACAGAGTCATGCATCCTGATATGAACATGCTCTAAAGCAGGTAAGGGTAGTCTGTCGACCTCCGCCCAAACGCGAACAGAAGACTGCAAGTTGTACCTCCAGGCGCGAGACACGTGCTCTACGGTCAATGTTCGCAACGTAGGATTAAGGCGCATTTCCGGAACCGAATCAAGGACCGGAGAACCAGACACGATTGTGTAGAAGGAGGAGAGGTTTCTGTGTTGGCTCAGGTTGAAGCCCACCTTTCGATCTGGCGAAATGAGCCAGTGAGTGCGATACAGTCGTGGAAGACATTGTCTTACGTATTCGGGAAGTGAGATCCAGAGTGAAGCATTCAAGCGTTTCCTGCATCTCATTGAGTAGGCTTTGAATAAGGGAAGAGGGTATGCTGGTGCATGTTTGTAGAGAGAGACGCCGGATACCGCTGACGCTGTACAAAGATTGGGTGAAGAACAGCCAGGAAATATTGTGGGGGGCTGAGAATCCAGAGATAGACAAAGACTCCAGTGCTGGTAGACCGTTCGGTGGAGGGCGAATCGGCGGACAAGGTAGGGACGTCTCTCCTCCGAAGTAGTGACACCCAAGCGACAAATGCTTTAGTGCTGGGCTCGCAGCAGCAGCAGTGAACACATCTTCAAAGTGGCCATCTTTATAAAAATCGATTCCTTTCAAGATGAACGTTTTGAGAGGTAGAGAGCGGAGGGCTGCAACGAAGAGTCTGTGTGTGGCGACTGGAAAATCGATCCGAAATAATTCCTGGTTTCGCCCAGCGATGAATTCGAAATGAGACAAACTACGGAGAGATTGAATGGTAGGAAAGAGAGAGGTGTCCCTGAAAACGTCCTTCGTGACAGATAACTCTGACATTGCAAGAATTCCAAATCTTGTGACCAGCGGGGCGACATGAGGAGAATGTTTGAGTAATTTGACAAGGTTCCGGCATTGGTACAGCTGCCCTGCGTATTTTCGAAACAGGTCCAATTCGGCGGTATGCACGATAAAGACGTTTGAATAGATATGATGGCGACTACAGGGAAGGAATGCACGGGATACCAGGGAGCACGTCCGTAAGGTGGGGATGTCGTCGTGCAAAAAGTCGAGAGTAAAATCAATGAGCTCCTGGGGCATAGAGAGTCTCGAGCCGCCGGGTACAGTGCTCTTGACTAGCGTCGTCATGGGCAGTACTTTGTTCTCTGTATACCTACGGCACGGATCAGTGCTTTCCTGTGTGGAAGAACTATGGCAACGCACGAAGAAAACTACTGAAGAGCCGTGAACAATATCCGCCGTCTGGGGTAACCACCGCAGGAGAAATTTGTGAAGGAACGGCGATGATGGTGGTACGGAAGCAAGAGTGACCGGCACTACTTCTTGATCCATCACTACCATTACCACCGCCGTGACGCGTACCGCGTTCACAATATGGTACGTTTCCCATTCCAAATGCCATTGCAGAGGAAATCACCTGGAGTCCTTCGTGGCATTGATAGCCATTCGTCGCCCGCCTTGACTTTCAGAATTTCTTCGCAACCGGCCGGGCACCGTCGAGCAGAGTAGCAAAGTCGTCAGCCATGGGATCCGGTGAGCACGTTTCTCGCGTCCTCTAATGGACTACAATTCGCTGATTCTGTTGTAGGGTGAGCGGTAATCTGTGCTGGACCTTTTTTCGCGGTCGCCATTGGGCAAAGTCGTGACAGCCGGGACGACGGCGAATCAGTCGATATACAGTTCCCGCTCAGATTTAGAATTTTGGCGATAAGTGCAAGTGCAGCTTCATGAGGTGGGCGATGCTGCGGTGTTGACTGGTCGAAGATGGCGTTCGGTCTAGCACCATCTTAATTCAACGCAGGCTGAGCGGCGGACCGTTCACTGTCACTCTTTCGCGCGGTGGTCGTGGAGCTCGACGCTTTAGTTCTCAGCCAAGTCAAGGATATTCAACTAGAGACCAGGACAAGAGTGTTCCACTGACTCGAGGGTCAGTCTCCGCTTTGCCGTACCCCTTTGAGAACCAATTGACGTCGTCCTTAGATATTGACTCACTCGAAAGCACAACGAAAAGAAGAGAGAATTATATTGAAGCAAGAGTCCATGGCATTTTTTCGACGCTCCACACCACCTGCACCCCTTCTGCATTACAATTTTCATGCATTGATCTGGAGATCGCAGGCCGGCGGTTCCCCTTGCGATTGAAAAGAGGCCGAGCTTGACCCCGCCGCAGAGAGACGTGAATAATGCCAACACCCTAGTGGCAGCGCATCCGATGGTGGACTCAAAAGAACCCCGCCCCCATGTTAGCGTCTACTACAATTTTCGCAGGCGCAGGTCTGGGAGCAGAGCCTTTTCTTCTCCGGGGAAGCGAGCCAGCTCTGGGTTCGAGATGACCCTTCGCAGGAATGACTGGACCGAAATTCGGTCGGGTGAACGATATGAAGAAGGTCACGCCTCGACGCTTTCGAAGGCTCAGACCGTCTCCATCTGAAGCGGATAGTATGGAACTCGTCGTCGTCCCGGGTACGGAGTTTAGAGAGTCGATTGACTCGGTGGACGACGACGAGGGGGGATTATTGTACAATGCCACGGCGGACATTGATAAAGCTGATTGGGTGTTCTGATGGTGGTAGGTGTTCATCTTGTTTCTAGGTCTAGGAGTAGGGGGCTGACGGGTTCTTATGTTATTTTCGATGTAGCCCCTCTTCAGTATAAGAGCCTTTTTTTCGAGACAACGTGACCGTAGTCCTCCTCAAAGAAGCGCTTCCTTGAAATGCGTCCGCGGGTTAATTACCCGCAAATCAGACTCCGCGGGAGCATTTCCTCCGGCGCTACATTACTGGTAAGATAATATATCTTGATATCTATGTACTTATTGTATACAAAATTTGAAGGACTGAGGCCCATCGCTGTGGAGATAGGTTCTGTTATTCGCGCGTCGGATCCCGGGGCACTTCCTTTGGTACATGGCTGGATCGATAACGATGCATTGGCCTTCAATCAGAGTTACGTCTTCGATTCATCACCCGTCTGTTGAGTCTCGACCCCAAGTTCTGAGATGAGTAACAGCGGGACGATGCTGACTCCGTCTTTCGACTGCATAGAATTCCAACAAAGCTTCTCGAAGTTGCAACCGTCGAAAATTGAACGTCCAATCAAGAGATGGTGATAGTGTCAGCTTGTTCATGGTGAACTAGTGCCGTTGATATGGCCTAAATGTATCTGTACGTACTGTCCTAATCTACTGTGCAACCGGCTGTGTTTACAGGCAATTAGCATTACGCAATAGCCAAACGTCAAAGAAACCCTTTTACCATCGTGTGCAAATGATACACAGTACCGCTGGGAGCTCGACGTTACTTTGGCGCTGGATGCTCATATCGAACCCTATCGTCTTTCATCGCTCCAAACCGTCTTGGTCACCCAGTCCGGTCTGCTACGCTACTGCTGTTGTGCACCCTTAAATCCATTCAACGAGGGACCACATGATCGGGCACTTTAGAGAAGTGATGGGGAATCATACCACCTCGACAATACTTCTTCTCAGAACGGATTGCGGCACCGCCAATGACAAAAAGAACATGAGTAAGTATAGAAGAATTCAAGAACCGGCCCCCGTAGTACTTGTGGCGTGAATATGTCCGCCCATAATGCACTGATGTTCTCGTGGTAAATAGGTATATAAATGCCAGTCTTGTTGCTTCTCCTCTGATACACAGGACATATGGCTCTCCAAGAAAACATCAATCTAGCGCAACAAGTAGACATTGCCTTGCTCCTGCGCAGTTTAGGTCTGGCCACTGTCTTCCTATTTGCCTGGCAGCTTCGAAAGGCTGTCGTCACCAGAACCAAGGTGTGTTATTGCGCGAACTTTCCCTGACAGATGTTGATGTCGTCTCAGTTGAGAGCTATTCCTACAGTCGGGTCTTCTGGAATCATTTCGTCTTGGAGAGATGCCTTCAGGTTTGTCTTCCACGCGAAGGAAATTATTCAAGAGGGTCATCGCTTGGTGTGTATCGCGCCTCTTGCCGACATTCTGCACGGTTCATTGTCGGCTAGCACTATGGATCAGCATTCAAAGTTCCATTGCTCGATAAATGGATGGTCGTGGTGAGCGGCTCCGAGAAGATCAATGATATTCGAAGAGCTCCGTCTGAGCAGTTGTCTTCGAAAGACGCGGGCGGAGATGTACGTGAACTCTCCTTGTTTGGGGCTATAGCGCGATTCTCATGACTGTGATTATAGATTTTGCAGTTAGACTACACAGTTGGCCGCCGTTTCAATGAAGACTCTTACCATGCAGACGTCGTTCGAAGCTCTTTGACGCGCAATATTGGTGCATGCTTTGCGGATGTTCAAGATGAAATTCAGGCGGCCTTCAAAGACAATATACCAATGACTGAAGGTACAATATCCCGTGTCTTCGATCAGGCGATCTCCTAATAAAAGTACTTGTAGACTGGATCGAAGTCCCCGCGTATACAACGATCTTACAAATTGTATGTCGGGCGAGCAACCGGATGTTCGTTGGGCTGCCTCTTTGTGAGTAGACCTCTTCGTCTCAAAGACCCGTCGATCTAACATCGTACTCAAGGTCGCAATCGCGATTACATCAAACTCAACATCAATTACACTGTCAATGTTATGGCCTGCGCTCATATCATCCGCCTTTTCCCTTCAATACTAAAGCCGTACGTTCCTCCTATGCCCGATGTTGTCCAGGCTGACCGCTTTATGTAATCAGAATCGTGGGATCTATCTTCACGCCTCGCAGGCATGCAGCGGCCAAGATGGAGAACTTCCTCGGTCAAACCATACGAGAACGATTGCACCAAGACGATGTACATGGCAAAGATTGGCCAGGAAAGCCGGTGAGGGATAATGCTACTCTCGCTGACAAGTTGTTTGTCTCATGCAGCGGTAGAATGACCTCCTCTCGTGGCTTATTGACGCGACCGAAGGTCACAGCGAGAGACGTACAGTGCAAGACTTGATAGTTCGGATGCTTGGCCTGAACTTCGCAGCCATTCATACGACGTCTATGGTATGTCTATTGAATCTGAGTTTGAGCAGCTAGTAACAATACATTTCAGTCCTTTACCGCCGCTTTGTATGCATTGGCTGCGCATTCGGAACACGTCCAAATTCTCCGCGATGAGGTGGAAACCGCGATCGCAGGAGAAGGCAGGACTAAAGCTGCGATGGGAAAGATGAATAAGCTCGACAGTTTCGTGAAGGAAGCTCAGAGGCTGTACGGTGGACCTGGTGTCTGTAAGTCGTTGTCACCCTCACACCAATGCATACTTACCATTTAATGCAGTCGGTATGATTCGTTTGGTTAAGAAAGACTTTGTGCTCTCGGATGGAACCGTTGTTCCTGCTGGCAATCAAATCGCTGTGGCTTCTTACTCCATACATACGGATGGGGTAGGCATAATCTTGGATGTCATCACCGTCGTTCTGAAGACTTTCCTACACAGGAGAACTACGAAGGACCCATTGGAGTTCAAGCCGTGGAGGTTCTCTGATAAGAGGAAAGAGGATGGCGAGGGCATTCGCCACCAGATGGTGACGCCCAGCTTAGATTACCTTCTTTTTGGTGGTGGGAGACCCGCTTGGTGAGTCTAAATCTCGACCCGAGAGCCTGAAGCTGATTCCTGTTCACAGCCCGGGTCGTTTCTTTGCCGTTAATGAGTTGAAGGCTCTCATGTCTTACGTTCTTTTGAACTTTGACGTGAAAATGGACAGGGTCCCGGAAACCGGGTGGTTCCTCTCTGATCGGTTCCCGAATCAGAGCAGTAAGGTGCTGTTCAGGAAGCGCGCGCCTGCCGTGAAGATATAAGTACAGGCTTGTGACATCGAAACAGTTGTGCCCGACTAATGTAAATCGAATGCTACGTTGTCTGTACATGACCAATTCAACAATTCAAAGCTGCACTACTTGGTGATCTCTTCGTTATCCCCAGTGCTCCCTTCCAGCGCCGGCCGTTCCATCATCTCAGCATTCATTGCTGCCGGGTACGCATCATATCTTTGCTATTCAATGAATAAGTACCACGACAAGGAAATGAGTGTTTTAACTGACCTTTTTTACCGGTCCGGTTTGCGTACTGTACGGAGTACGTAAATAGCCATCCTGGATTTCTCGTGCAACCATGCCATTCAACGAGTTCGTCAGCAACGTACGGCGGGTGGACGAAACCTCGCTGCTGGGCGCCCTGGTTCTGGCTCTTGTCATGCTTGCGTTCCAACTTCAACAGGCCGCAAACAACCGAGAAAAGGTAAGTTGGCATACATTTTCTCCTAGTTTATTTTTCATCACGTCGCAGCTGAAAGGAATCCCTACGGTCGGGTCCTCTGGGTTCGTTGCATCCTGGAAGGACGCGTTTGGGTTCCTTTTTCACTCAAAGGAGATTATCGAGAAAGGTTATCGAAAGGTTTGTTCTGAATCCGAATCTCAAGTTTCAACTTTTCGGGAGGCTGGCTGATTTCTTGCCTAGTACCACGGGTCAGTTTTCAAAGTGCATTTACTCGACAAATGGATGATCGTCGTGAGCGGCGTGGAGAAGATCAATGATATTCGAAAATCCTCGCCTGGGCAGCTGTCTTCCCTGGATGCCACCTCGGACGTAAGGGTTTTCCTCTATTTTTGTGTTAATGGCCCAACCGTTACGATGGTGATTTTAGCTTTTGCAGATGGACTACACGATAGGCCGCGACGTGTTCGCTGACCCTTACCACATAGGCGTTGTACGAAATGCTCTGACGCGTAACATAGCCACTTGTTTTGCAGATGTTCAGACGAGATTCAAGAGGCCTTCAATGACAACATTCCGATGACTGAAGGTACTAATTTTATCGTCTGTTTCGACTCCTCGCATATGAAACCCCTACAGACTGGATAGACGTTCTTATTTACGAAAGAATCCTCCAAATCGTATGCAGGGCAAGTAACCGCATGTTTGTCGGACTTCCTCTTTGTTAGCATTTCCCTTCTGAATATTACAAAAACGTTAATCCGAAATATATTCGATATAGGCCGCACGTGTATCGAACTCAACATCAACTTCACAGTCAATGTTTTCGCCTGCGCTCATATCATCAACCTATTCCCATCATTCCTAAAGCCGTAAGTCATCAACTGGAAGACGGTGTTCCCCACTAAGATGTCATTCGTTAGAGTCGCGGGGTTCATCCTGACACCTCGCAGGCGTGCTTTAGCCAAGGCAGAGAAATTCCTCGGCCAGACTATCCGAGAACGACTGCAGGAAGAGGACATTCACGGAAACGATTGGCCGGGGAAACCGGTAAGGAAATTTCAGGCCAATGAGATCGAGTTTTGGTGTCATACAGCAGCAGAATGATCTCCTCTCGTGGCTGCTCGACGCGACCAAGGGCAACAAAGAAAGACGCGATGTACAGGACTTGATCACCCGGATCCTGCTATTGAATCTAGGGGCCATTCATACAACGTCCATGGTATTGTCGAATTTAAAAGTTCAAGGCAACCATTGAACGTACACTTCCAGGTATTCAAGACCGTGGTATACGCGTTAGCTGCACATCCAGAATATGCTGAGATTCTCCGAACCGAGGTGGAATCAGCCATCGCAGAAGAAGGCTGGACTAAAGCCTGCCGTGGGTAAGATGGGTCGCTTAGACAGTTTCTTGAAGGAGGCTCAAAGGCTCTACGGAGATCTTGGTGTCTGTGAGCTGCCGTGGACATTCCTCTCCAGATTGATGTATTCTAATCATCAAGCATAGTTAGCGTACGTCGTACGGCACGAAAGGATTTCATCTTTTCAGATGGAACAGTTGTACCGGCCGGCAGTCAAATCGCCGTAACTGCTCTCTCTACACATCTTGACGAGGTAGATGCGTGCTTTGTGACTCTAACCATCCCCTCCTCACCACTTGGCTTATGTAGGAGAACTATGAAGACCCGTTACAATTCAAGCCGTGGAGGTTCTCTGAGAAGAGAAAACAAGAAGGTGAGGGTAACCACCAGCAGATGGTTATCCCTAGCCTAGATTATCTTCTCTTTGGTATTGGACGGTCGGCGTGGTGAGCATATGTCAGCACTGAGAGTTCTGAAACTGACGCTTGTCCAGTCCAGGCCGCTTTTTCGCCGTGAACATGTTGAAGACGCTCACGGCTCACGTCCTCTTGAACTTTGACGTGAAGATAGACCGCATTGATCAGTTTTTTACTCACCAGACCTCGAACCAACGTAGAGACGTGTTCTTCAGGAAGCGGGCGGGTGTGCCATAGGGGAGGCTAGTCTATATGAAGAGAAAGATGCTCTTGTAGTGATACACAGACGGGTACACATTTATAAGACATTGTAGTCAAAAGCCCTCGGTATGCAGCAGCGCTCTAAAAGATAAAACGTGAGAATGTATACCGGATCAGTCAGAATGTCAACTGACGTTTAACAGCTTCGACCTCTAGGATACCTTTACCTCTCAGCAAAGGCATGATCTTCTCAACTTGATACTTCCACTCCCATTTATCACACTCCATACTATAACTGTGGCTGTCGTATCTGATATCATAGCAGTCTGCGCAGCGGCATATGTCATGCTCGCGGCCGTGGCATCGAAATTCTTGGCATATGCCATGTGTACTGTCGTGCAGCCTGATATGAACACGTTGCAGCGCAGGCAGCATCAGTCCGTCCAGGTGAGCATCAAACTCAGACCAGGCGTGCATAGATCGACGGGAGTCATGCTCCCAACCATGACACACTTGTTCCACCGTAAACGTTTGCAACGCAGGACTGAGGCGCATTCCAACCAATCGAGGGTCCACCGGAGAGGCCAAGATCATGAAGAAAGAGGAGAGCATTCTGTGTTGCCTCAAATCTAACCTGACACCTTGATCTTTGGAAAGAAGCTAGTAAGACGATGCATTGGTCGAAGAGGACAGGAGCTTACCTTCCCAGGGGATAACATCCAGAGTGAAGCTCTCAAGCGATCCCTGCATCTCGTTGAGCAGTCCCTGAAGGAGCGAAGAGGTGGTACCATCGTATATTTGGAGAGAGAGATGTCGGATACCCCTGATGTTGTACAGAGATTGGTGGAAGAACAGCCACGCAATATTGCTGGATATTGCTTTTCCGGCGATACACAAAGACTCCAGTGCTGGTAGGCCATCCGGCGGAGGGCGAATCGGGGGGTATGGTTCGGATGCGCGATCTGCTCCATGATCACAGGCGAGCGACATATGCTTCAATGCCGGGTTCGTGGCAGCTGTGAGTAGGTCTTCGAACTGTCCCTGTTCAAATGAGATGCCATTGCAGATGAACGTCTTGAGCAGTACAGAGCGGAGAGCTGCGAGGAAGACTCTGAGTGTGGCGACTGGAAAGGGTGCGCGACGGTATTGGCGACAGATGAATTCAATATGGGACAAATTACGGAGCGATTGAATGATAGGAAAGAGGGATGTGTCCTTGAGAAATTCCGTCATCCGATTTGACATTGCATGAATTCCGAATCGTGTTACCAGCGGGGCGACATGAGGAGAATGTTTGAGTAATGCGGCAAGGTTCTTGCCCTGGTACAGTTGCCCGGCATATTGATCTCGAAACGGGTCCAATTCATACTTATGCCCGATAAACGCGCTTGAATAGATATGATAACGGCTGCAGGGCAGGAAAGCATGGGAGACGAGGGAGCACGTCCGTAAGGTGGGGACGTCGTCGTGCAGGAAGTCGAGGATATAATCAAGGAGTTCCTGGGGTATGGAAAGGCTCGAGTCGCTGGATATCCCATTCTTCAATGTGGTCGTCATGGGCAGCAGATACCTACAGCGAGGATCAGTACTTTTCCTAAGAGGAAGAAATACAGCGACGTACGAGGTACCAGTACCAGCAAGTGATGTCCACTAAAGAGCCGTACAGGAAAGGCAAGAATATTGAGTGCAAGAGGCGACTGGAAGCAACGGAAGAGATGATGGTGGTACGGAAGCAAGAGTGATCGGGTCGCACGACCACTGAGCGGACAATCGTTTCCTTACCATTTCCATTGGCGCTGGCGCCGATATGGAAGGCCTCCCATTCAAAAATCGCCTGGAATAAATCGCCGTCCGGAGCTGTTACTAGAATAGAATGCAGCACTGCCTGTACTAGTCGAATCAGACGCAGGAATAGAAGGGCATTTATAGACCGACTGTTGGTGCGTCGTACGCCTTTTCACCTGACGTTATCTTATAGTCTGTGTAGTGGCGAATCCGGCTCATCAGCGCACCGACCAGACAAGATATTTTTTCCTTTGACAATGAAGATGGCAGGGGCGTAGCAATCTGCCCTGGAAGGTATCTGATATTGATACGAGAACCCTTGCCACTTACAGTGCCAATGTTGCGTGTATGTCCATCTCTTTTCTCACAACAGACTTATTTTCAGCTAACGAAGTTGGCTCGCATTGTCACAGAAGAAAGAGGATATATTTGATCAAGTCTGCGAGCTACCAAAATACGACACGACAAGCTGCACCAACGTCGTCCTGGCTCTGTACTACAATTTTCGTGCAGAAAGGTCTCGGGACGATGAGGTTATTGCTTCCCTCTTGGGACTGGAAAGAGGCCAAGCTTGACCCCGTCGCGAAGGAATATAAATGATGCCAACACCCAATGGCAGAGCGACACTTAAAAGAACCCTGCTCCCATGTTAGCGTCCACTACAATTTTCGCAGGCGCAGGTCTGGGAGCAGAGCCTTTTCTTCTGCCGGGGAAGCGAGCCAGTTCTCGGTTCGAGATGGCCCTTCGCAGGAATGACTGGACCGAAATTCGGTCGGGTGAACGAGATGAAGAAGGTCACGCCTCGACGTTCTCGAAGGCTGCGGCCGTCTTCATCTGAAGCGGATAGTATGGAACTCGTCGTCCCGGGTACGGAGTTGATGGAGTCGGTGGACGACGACGAGGGGGGATGGTTGTACAATGCCATGGCGGACATTGATAAAGCTGATTGGGTGTTCTGATGGTGGTAGGTGTTCATGTTGTTTCTGGTCTAGGAGTAGGGGGCTGACGGGTTCTTATGTTATTTTCGATGTAGCCCCTCTTCAGTATAGGAGCCTTTTTTTCGAGACAACGTGACCGTAGTCCTCCTCAAAGAAGCGCTTCCTTGAAATGCGTCCGCGGGTTAATTACCTGAAAACCAGACCCTGCGGGAGCATTTCCTCCGGCGCTAAATCGTTGGTAAGATAACATATCTTGATATCTATGTACTTATTGTATACACGATTTGAAGGATTGAGGCTCATGGCTGTGGAGATAGGTTTTGTTAGTCGTACGTCGGAACCCGGGTCATTGTTCATGGTGAACAAATACCGTTGATATGCCCTAAATATCTCTGTACGTACTGTCCCAATCTACTGCGCAACCGGCCGTGTTTACAGGCAATCAGCATTACGCAATAGCCAAACGTTAAAGAAACCCTTTTACCATTCGTACACATGATACGATACCGCTGGGAGCTCGACGTTACTCTGATGCTGGATGCTCATACCAAACTCCATAGCCTCTCATCGTTCCAAACCGTCTTGGTCACCCAGTCTGGTCTGCTACACTGTCGTTGTGCCCTTAAGTTCATTAATATTCAACGAGGGACCACATGATCGAGCACCTTAGAGAAGTGATGGGGTATCATACTACCTCGACAATGCTTCTTCTCAGAACGGATTGCAATTGCGGCCCTGCCAATGACAAAAAGAACATGAGTAAGTATAGAAGAATCCAAGAACCGGCCCCGTAGTACTCGTGGCATGAGTATGTCCGCCATACCTATGCACTGATGTTCTCGTGGTAAGTATAGGATCCTGGCAGATATCTGCCTGGAAATATGACCAATCCGAGACCTATCAAGGAGCAAAACAATCCTGGGCCTGTCAAGGACCAGAAATCTTAGAGAAAACGCAGTGAATTGACTTGGTGGACGACGACGAGGGGGGATGATTGTACAATGTCATGGTGGACATTGATAACGCTGGTTGGGTGTTCTGATGGTAGTAAGTGTTCATGTTGTTTCTGGTCTAGGAGTAGGGGGCTAACGGATTTTTATGCTATTTTCCACACAGCCCCTCTTGTGTATAGGAGCCTTATTCGTAAATGCTTCCACGGATGCATATATACTTCCATGGAACCAGCGCCAGAAGTAGTGTACCGCAACAGGCCGCAATGTACTAGCATGGCGGCGCGATTTCGTTATGAAAGCCTTCGTTTCCAAGTAAGCAACGTAAAGATTGCCAGTGACTCAAATGATCTCGTCTTCTTGATCTTGTCGCTTGATTCCAAGCAATATTAGGCCGTATCTATCGGGTCAGACCTCATTGTTTACACTCCGGCAGACACCGCAGAACCCGACGCTTCCTGCATTTCCTCAAGTCCTCGATGCCGAATCATATGTGTGAGCTTCGGTTTCGCTTTACCTAATGCTCTGCGATCGACATGGGATATTTGTAAACCTTCCGTTCCGAGATCTTTGATGCCCGTATAATTGAGAAGAAACAGATATTTAGTTTGGAGCGTCCACTTGTAGCTCTGCCTATGGCATCGTTTCACCTTCTCTCTGCGCTCATCGCTGTCCTCGAAGCTATCATTTCAAATATCAAGCCAGCCGATTTCGTAAGGTCAGCCTTGCCGTTCGGAACGTCGCCTCAAAGAGCCGAAGTGCGCTGTATCTGTTTTTCCTGCACTCTTCATCAGCGAAAGGCTAATTCCGCCTACAAGTGAACCGTTACCCACTGCACATATCGGCATTAAGCACGGCCGCTTTGTACCGTGACATACCACCTCAATGATCATCCGCATCGCCTTGTATGACGGCAGGTGAAGTTTTGAAGGGTGATCTACCGTATGCAATTGGTAGACGGGATAGAACCCTCACCGAAGGGAAAAGCAAGATCACTCATAGAAGATTTCTCAGGACGGGCAAAGAAGGCTTTATCGCGGCTTGGCAATCTCCAGACTGTATATAAGTCTGAAGATGAACGAAGATTTGCGTCCTGACCTGCATACAATGGCTGATTCCAACCCGGGTAAACTTGTGACTCAACAGGCGCATATGGACCAAGAAGCGGTCGTGTATTCTCTCGGACCTTGGGTACGTGAAGCTTTCTCTCCTGGAAATTGGCCACTCGGACTGACATGACGACTTAGCTCGTTGGGATGTGTCTGGACTTATTCCTTCAAGGAATACTAACGTCCCAGGCAAGCATCTTTGGTTTCTAATGTCAATCGCCTAGATTATCGTCGACTCTTTCTAGTTTTTCAACTACTACGCGTGGTACGGCAAATCCGACACCTGGAAGCTCACAGCTGAGGTCGGCGCTCTTGCGGTTATGACTACCCTTAAGACTATTCAGGTCTGTTCCCAAATGCGGTTTTCCTGCACGTTTACCGATGACCTTTTCTAGGCATTGTACGCGTTCTTCTCGTTCTTCTCATGCTGTGCTGACCACCACGGCAGCGCGATTGTTTGGGTGCAAGATATCGTGTACTTCAACGATCTTAACAGCGCGCTACAAATGCGGTTCTCCGTCTGGTATCAGATGGGTATGGTTCCTTTCCCACTGATGCTTGTCCCTTCTCATAATTACAGGTAATGCCATAATGGTGGCGTTTATCGCCTTCTATGTGCAATGTTACTTTTGTTATCGTCTCTGGGCCATTTCTAGTACGCGATACTGGGTTGTCTCGCCGATTCTCTTCCTATATGTCTTTTCCCTGGGAGCGGCTGCTGTCGCGGTACGTTCGATCTCTTTGATTGCTGACTATGAATCCTGATATTCCTTGTCCAAGACATACTATACTGCACTCGCCGATCCTCGATTGGGATATTGGTGTATGTATGTTGGATTTGAACTGGGGTTGAAGCTGAACCACGTCATTTAGTATCCGTTCATTATGCTACTGTGTTTGGTATCAATCACCCTTCATCTCTCTGTCCTTGCCCTCTCTAACTCTCTTCGTAGTGGGCGATGTGCTGCTGGCAGTTGCCTTGGCATATTTCCTTCTGCGCACAAAGAAACGCGTCCTACCTCAGTATGTTTGTGCCCGTCTTTCTTCTTGTTCTTATCAACATCTGTATCCCTAGAACGAAGAACTTGTTTGACTCATTGATCCGCCTGACATTTCAGACAGCCGTACCGGCCGTCATAGTGTAACATCTTTCCTGCTGCCGCCAGTGCTCTATCTAACCTGATTTATCAGCGCTTTGCTCAATCTGATATTCATCTTTCTCCCTGACCCTTACGTGAAGGGCATTTCTAGCGCCTTCATCCAACCTCTGCCGAAGCTATATGCAATCAGCATGATGTGGACTTTGAATGCAAGGAGAGATATACGGATAAACTCTTCCAGTCTGAGTATTTACACCAGCCCGAATTACGCGCATGATTTTCCCAGTCCAACCTTTCCCAGATCTCCTAGGTTTACTCATGAAATACCCATGAACAGATTCCAGGTATGAATATCGTTGCCTATACCACAATCATTTACTGATATCGACGGTTATAGACCTCGGGGTCTAGCATGCTGTTCACTGATGCCGACTCTACAAAGCAAGGACAGACTACGTCGACCACAGCTGGCGACAATGTTTCATGTTTATAAATGCTCGATACATTATTGCACACATTGGACATATGTATTTACATATTCTAACTACGGACTCGAGACTGCTTTAAGGCTGTTGTTACCTCGATAGAATCAGTTCGAATGCTTTTTCTGATATGTTCCCTCGGGAAGACTCCAAACCAGGGTAGAACGTTTCTATAGTTGGGGTGCAGTGATTCTATCTAGGTTCTCTGAAGTGCCGTACATGAAATATATACAAGAATCGGACCGAGGTCGCCGTACATAGTACCAAATCGCACCCGAGAACCACGCTCCAGATATTTCCAGTTGTAGACGGAAAATACCTTGACGAGATGGAGGTTGACACAACTTCTTAGCTTCATTCATAACTAACAACTACATTTAATTTCCAGTTGATACAGAACCCAAGCAGGGAAGGAGAGGGTTGGGTGTTGTCCAACTGGGGTCATTCGCAAGCCATTCGGCGAAGTCGCGGCCACTGCTCATATGAGGTGGTCTGTCAAATTTCGGTCTGAGGTACATGCTACAAAGTCGGAGTCCGGAACAATACCAGATTTCTTACCATTCATGTTTGAAGTAGGACATCTGCTCGCATCTTGGAGGGAAGAGAACATTCCTTGGGCCAACTTGAAATCCGGCCTGGTAGGTAGGTAGGTAGGTAGTATTACACGGCAGTGGGTACATGCTTGTTCTTCACCCAAGTCGGCTTCTCTACAACCAAGGGAGGTTCGATATCAATACCAATATCGCTAACACTAAAGAATTACTGCTTCAGTGCTATAACAGGAGCAGGTAAGTACGTCAAATCACAAATACCAAACCTAACAAGACGTAGCAGGATTGAAAAGAAACTTGGGGTTTCCGTAGTCGTTGTAAATGCCATATCCTGGCTCCATGGCATCAGAATAGATGTGCGCGAACCATCCGACACCACCACCCGGGACTGTTTTGAAGTAAGCGCACTTCGAATCGAGAAGCTTGTAATAATCCTGTAAGGTGAACATGAATAACAGCTTGTACATGATGGGCGGACAAGGGAACTGACCGATTCATTCTGAATATCAGCTACTGCATTGGGGCTGTTAGGTTGTACACCTTCTGACGTGACCGATGGCCAGCCGTTCTGGATGATGGTCAGAGACCACGAAAAATGATCAGGGTACGAAAACTAACTTCGGTCAGGTAGATTTTCTTTCCTTGACCATTCTCAACGAACCTATTCATCACAAAACCTGAGTTCTCGTGCCGAAAACCTACGAAGTGAACTCTTACCAATCCAAATCGGCCAGAACGATAGGCCAGGACGCGCTTGCTATAGTAGGACACATGAGATGCGATCAAAACACGTCACTCAGACGTACCAGTTGAAGCCTGCTGGGAAAAGAAGGGCAGCATATGCCCGTCAATTAGATCAACGGCGCCAAGAATGTCATCCGCGCCGCCGCGTTCCTAGAAGACGTTACAAACGTAATCAAATGAATATGGTAGCACTCGGACCTGATACCCATACCTACATATACAACATCATCAACAAGAGGAGGTCTACACGTAATAGAAACAGCAACTTACGCCATCTCCGAAATGCTAACAGGTATACCCAAGCTCGATAGATTTTCTTTGGCAGCCACCACCTGCGCGGCAAGTTCCGAATGTGAAAGAACCCCATCATAAAGCGGCTCCGAGCCAAATTGAACCACTCGCGTGACGAACTTGGCCTTGGGGTTCGTATGCAGCGTTGCAAAGAGCGTGTCACGACGAGTTTTCCACTCGTCGCCGCCATCGAATCCAAACTGATTGGTATGGGTAAACCCCGGGGAGAGTCACAGCTAAGTATACATACCCAGATAAGAGCATGTACGCCTAGACCAGCTTCCCAGGCTGCATTGATAACATCGTCGCTATGAGTGACCTTGATCAGTACATCTGAAGAAAAAGCAGGCATCGCTCGTACTAGAAGCCATTATTGTCGCAGGCCCCATAAATGCGGACATACCGACCTTTGAACCTTTGCCGAATATCTGTGAACTCCCTTAGGAGCTGGTTCAAATCCTGACCTGCAAGTAATATAAACAGAAAAAACATCTTGTAAAAAGAGACACTAACGTACAAGCAGTAACCTCATAACTGAATCCAACGAACGCGTATTCTGTGTTCATGTCGCACCACCAATTGTTCGTCGTAGAGGGCAGTGTCGCTGGCATCTTAAATCCTATTGCCGGGAAACAATTCGGTGGTTGGGGTGCAGCCAAAACCAGTGAGACGAGAGACACAAGTACGAAGATCAGCGAGACCATGGTAGAGGTTGTAGGGAGTGAGACCCATCGCTGCGCCGAGTTTATAGCGAAGCTCAACGCCAAAAAAGAGGTGTTCCACGAAGGTCAGAAATTGCGCGCAGCACACTAGTAGTAGTACCTCCACGTCGACACTGTAGATAGTCGGCCGATAGAGAAATACTAAACGTCAGCCACTTTACTTCCCTATGGTTACTTTCGCGCTGTTGGATAGGGTATTCCACGGGCTATATTCGGGTGTAGGCTTGGCATACCGTTCCGCAGCAAGTCCAGGTGGGTTACGGGCGTCCTCTGTGTCGAGCTAGAAGGTCAAGATGTGCAGTTGGTCTGAAAGAAGAATAGAACGCTTGCCAAGTTTTGTACGATGGCGAGACCAGCATCGGTCTCTTTCTCGTGAAACGAATTCTTTGCCATTTGGTACTCGATAACCGCAGAGACTGAGCTGAATACGAAAAATCCAGAATCAGAACGATTTGAAGGGAGTAGCCGATTCCGGAGAAAGACACAAAGTGAAGGACCCACTATCACGAGAAAGCTGTCGGAGTTGATCAAGGGCTTCGTGATCGCAGCATTCAAGTCAGTATCCTAGAAGAGTCAGTCACGCGCTAGGATCTGGACCCATCCAAGAGTAGGTCACATCGCAGTGCTGAAACCACACACGATGTTGGTTCCTCCTCCGTGGGATGAAGACGGCCGCGGACGTATTTGCGAACAAGGCACAACTGTCTCATCGAAGAAAGAGTCCAGGCTGCGTACGACTTGGACAGATAGATGCAGCCCCCGACTTCTAGCCACTCGAGCTCACGTCACGTCATTTGACCTATAATCGCGCTAAGGACTAGATCCATACTATCATTAGTAGCGTTCGCAAACGTCGAGGCGTGACCTTGCTCATCTCGTTCACTTGCATGTCTGTTAGACTCGGTCGATGCAGATCTAACTTTCGAACCTCTAACTTGAATCAGTCTCTTCTCTGCCTCATTTTTCGCTTCAGCAAATATTTGGTCACTGGGTGTAGAGTTTTAGCAAGTACAGATAGAATTGAAGGTTGAATACACACCAGCAGACGCGCGCATCGAATCATCAGTGTGTAGAACATCATATCAAAAACTAAATGGATACATACCGCCACCCGCAATAAAATTTAGTTCTCACAGCTAAAAGCGTTAGCCATTATAAGAATATAAGTAATATAGCATAGCCATATAACAGCAAACGAAGCCTCAGCAATCAAAACAAACAAACAAAATTGCTCGGAAAGATATGTCTTCCCTCCTCTCTCCTTGCCTCATCCAACAGCTCACCACTCCACCATCCATCATCCGGCGTAGCCGTCACAGCGATAACATCACCCACTTGAAAATCAAATTCTTCATCAATGGTAGCCGTATAGTCGTAAAGCGCTTTGACTATACAAGGTGGTCAGCATAAATAGAAAACTAGATACTAATAACGGGGTCATACCATAAAACAATATCCCAACCCCCTCGTTCGGTGGAGGCGAAGGAGCAGTCGACCCCGGAATGACCTTACCGTTGGATTTCTGTTCAGGGTGCGGTAATGATGCTCGAGGCTGCTTAGCAGTGGTCGACTTCGTCGCAGTTGCTGGCGCGGCACTCCCCTGCTTCGTAGGCGAGGAGTTCATCTGCTTTGAGGGCGAGGGGCTCGTATGAGAAGGAAGCAATGGCTCGGTCGAAGGCTTTCTCATCGATGGTCGACGCGTCTGCCCTGCTGCTGCGCCTCTCTTTCTGCGATCAAACCTCGCGAGACGAGTGGACGTACTAGGCCCCGCAACGGGTGACGATTCAGAATGCGAGAAAGACATGAATGTGGGTGGATCATGTATCCTGTTGCCCGTCCCATAGTCATTGACAAAGTTCTCAATGTCCCGGTCAGCTTCAAATTGGTCGAGAAGGGTCCGAATGGCCTCGCATGACTATCGGAAGGTCGCATCAGATATGCTGCAGCTAAGCCAGAAGAGGAATACACACCACATCATCTGAAACGCAGACCGTCGAGACAAGATTTGCGTATGTCCATAGTGTATCCTTCATGAACTCCATTCTCTGCTCTTCCATCGTTTGGCTCTCGTCGCAAAACTGCCTCCATTCCAACTCCCATGCGGCTGACATGTCTTTGAGCTTTTCTGTAAATGCCGCATAGTCTTTCTCGTTGGCTTGGACGGTCTGTTTCGCTCGGTTCAGCTTCGCCTGTAACCGCTCGACGTCCTTGCCAGGGTTGACGTCTATCTGCTTCGCATACGAATCGATGCGCACACAGTCGCTTTGGTATTTTTCCCGAGCCTTTGCCACATACGACTCCTGCATTAGCTTCAACTTGAACCGCTTCTCCATGGGGATCTGAAAGTTCTTTCGGAGATCGCTTTGCTGGCTCAGGAGATGGGTAGTAGACTTCCCAAGTTCAGATTGGACTTTGGTCGCCAGTTCGATGTGTGCTGCTGCCTGCTTCTCTGTCTCGAGTTTCAGAGTATCGAGGACGTTACGAAGGTCACTGCATTGCAAAGGAGTCAGAAGGAGGGTATGCTGATAACATAAAAGACGCACCCAATCTCGTCCCTGCCTATCACCCTTTTCGACAATTCCATGAGACGGTTCCCATACTCTTCCTCGAGGGCAGACCTGAGAGAAAGTCAGCGAAGGCTGCATGTCTCGACGAGCTTCCACACCTCTCCTTCCAGAAATTCTTCAACTCGTCCGTCGTACGCTCAGCTCCCCGCATCCGAGCACATAAGATATTAACACCCGCTTCATCTGGACCCCAGAATGAATTGCAGAAATCCCTGGATGCACTCCCGTTGTAGATGTCGTCGCCTGGTGACCGAGCCATGGCGTATCTGGAGAGCGAGGTTGCGGAGGAGTGATTGCTGATCGTCATTCCTGTCGACAGAATGTGTTCGTGGTGGGAGAAAGGAATAAAGCCGTCGCTGACAGATCTGATCATCATCGAGGGCAGATACAGTGAGACATGGCTGTGTCGGGTACCTTCCGGGACGACCCTTGCTGAGCGTCCTGGTCGTGCATTATGCGCTGCTATTGCTCCATCGAGTCCGACGTCTCCATGATGAGCAACGTCGTCGTACACGGCCTAATCCCCAGGTCGTCCTGCGTTGTAACTTCCCAAGCGCCTACACGTGATCCCGGATCATCTCAAGGATTTCACTGTCAGGTTCTGCTATGATGCTGATGGATCAGACGAGGCGAGATCTCAGGCGCTGGAGAAAATGACGACGAGATGCCAGGCCAAGCGCGGTCGTCGTCGTGGTTGACGGTAAAGAAGCCAATTACCGGTTTCGGCGATTTAGAGTGCGGAAGGACCGGTCCGAATTCGGCAGCCATATTTTATGAAAATAATTGATTACAATGAGGATAATCCACCACGTTGAGCGGGAGGGCGGTAGTATAGAAGAACGGCCAATTCGACACCGTGTATTAAAGCATGATAAACAGAAACAGCGAACGAAACAAATTACACCGGGGACGGTACTGACTTTAGCTACATTAGCTGATCATCATGAGATGTCGTTTCATCTACATCACCCCAGACCTATACGCTCGACTGCATCCATTGATTGGAGATCATGGGCACAGACTTCAATTTAGTCTTCCTCCCACGCCGTGTGACGTTCTGCAAGATAACATGAGTAATGATAAGAAATTTAACACAAAACAACCCACTTGGAACTACTTCAACCGTCAGAATACCCTTGTTACGTAGCAAGGGAAGTTCTTCTTCAACTTGCTTCGCCCAATCGTGATGATTGTCAGGAAGATAATCACCGTCACACCAGTAAGATTCGCATTGTTCATGCGAAAAGTCGTGGAGCTTTACTTCTACCTGCTGAAGCGCAGGAGTCTCGGACAGATAGGCATCAATGGCCTCCCTCCAAGGTTGTGCGACAAAGCTTTCGGATACCAACTCTATAATGAACGTGTGCAGATTTGCACAGGGGACCGGCGTGAAAAGCTGCCTGTCAAAGGAGGCTATGATGATATGAAAGAACTTTAGGCGCCTGCAGTCGCCGAGACGTAATGGCGATGCTCCTGGTGGACGATCAGCGGCTTGTTCAATACAGAAAAAAAAAACACGCTTGCCAATATAATCAATCGCGCTTACATCGAGCGTAAAATGCTCAAGCGATTCCTTCAATTCATCGAGAGCTTTCTCGATGTCAGGAAGTCTGGGATGAACTTCAGACACCTGTATCGATAACTTTCGGATATAACGCATGTCGAAGAAAATATTCGGCAAAAGAATATTTTTAAGAATAATGTTTCCATCATCACCGGCTAAAGCCAGCGACTCCAGCACAGGTAGCGTCTCCCGAGACCGCCTCACAGGCGGACTGAGAGATATACTGACCCACTTCAGAGATAGATGTCTCAAAGAACTCGAAGACCCTCGACTGAGTATAAGTCGGGTGTCGCTGTCCGGGATATTGTCCATTCCGTCGAGATGCAACGCTGTAAGGGCGGGCGATTGGAAGACTGAGAGGAGTGCGGAACGGGAATCCTCGGGAAACAGCATCCAATCAGACAATGTATTTCTGTTAACCATTTTAATGCAAGCAAGGTTCGAAAGTTTGGACATTATGGACGGGAACGAAGAATCCTGGCCCAGAAGTTGGACTCCTTCAACGTCCGAGCATATGCTTAACGTCCTGACGAAACGGGCGATGTCGGGATTGACACACAGTAAATTGGAGAGTTTATAGCACTGATATAACCTTCCGGGATGGTATTCCCGGAACATATCCATTTCAGAAAAATGAACGAGGACGATTTCATGATAGATGTGTGGCAGAGTAGATGGCCAGAACGAATGCGACACGAGAGAACATGTCCGTAACGTTGGGATATCTTCGTGTAGATATTCCAGGATATAATCAATGAGCTCCTGAGGGATATATGGATACGATTCCAGTGATAGGGAGTCCATGATACGAAGCAACAATCTGTCTTGCGACATCAACAGACATGTTCCAGCATATAGGATCAGGGAACGCACTGAGCACCCTGAGCGTACGAGGCCAATATGAGTGCAAGAAAGTTGATGATGGCGGTATAGAAGAAGGGGCGTCGTGGCTGTTGCCTTTTTCGGCGCCGAAAACTCGAAACTCGAAAGTGATTAAGTAATTTGCTTTTCTCCCTTGAAACTAGTACTGCACGATCCATCTATTGTAGTGCCCAATAGGTATAGCATCACCATGCCTGATTCATAACAAGTCCATGGAAGTAAAGACTCGCAACAGCAGGCGCGCCGGCGCCGAATTCGTTACATGACAAGAAACATATTTTCGTCGATATTTACACAAACAATTCATTCTAAAGCTCTCGGTATACAGTAGCGCTCTGAAAGACAAGATGTGAGAAAATGTACCGGACTAGTCAGAACTTTGTCAACTAACGTTTAACGACCTTAACTTCCAGAATACCTCTACCTTTCAGCAAAGGCATGGCGTCCTCAACTTGACGCTTCCATCGCTCATGATCTGTTGGAAACTCACGGCCGTCGCATCCAAACCAATAACATCCGACTCCATGCATACTGTCATGGAGCCGGACATGAACGTGTTGCAATGCAAGCAGCGCCTGTCTGTCCAAGTGATTATCAAACTCTGCCCAGGCAGACACAGAGCGGCGACAGTCGCGCTGCCAATTGTGACACACTTGTTCTACCGTCAACGTCTGCAACGTAGGATTGAGGGTTATTGTAAGTAACCGAGGGTCCAGCGAAAAGGCCATAATTATGAAAAGAGAGAAGAGATTTCTGTGTCCACTCAGATCTAAATCTGGAACTTTAGAAGGAAGCGTGTAAGATAATGCACTGGTCGAAGAAGACGGCGACTTACTCAGCCAGGCATCAATATCCAGAGTCAAGCTCTTGAGTGTTCCCTGCATCACGTTAAGCGGTCTCTGAATGAGCGAAGAGGTGGCATCTTCACGTAATCGGAGAGTGAGATGCCGAATACCCCTGATATCGTACAGAGACTGCCTGAAGAATAGCCAAGAAATGTTTTCGCATGTTCCACCCCCGGCGATACAAAGAGACTCCAGTGCTGGTAGGCCATCAGGCGGAGGGCGAATCGGTGGGTACGGTCCCGGTGTCCAAACTGCTCCGTAATCACAGACGAGCGACAAATGCTTTAGTGCCGGGTTTGCTATAGCTGTGAATAGGTCCTCGAATTGTTCCGATGTTGCCAACTCAACGGCACAGAATTTGAACGTTTTGAGTGGTACAGAGCGAAGAGCTGTGAGGAAGGGTCTGAGGTTGACAGCTGGAATCGCGTCCCAGGATTCTTGGCTTTGGTGAGCGATGAATTCGATATGTGACAGATTGTGGAGAGATGAAATGACAGAAAAAGAAGCTATGTCCATGGATGCGTCTTCCATCGTTGCCATCGAACGCATTCCGAACCTTGTGACCAACGGAGGGACATGAGGAGAATGTTCGAGTAACGCGGCAAGATTCTGGGTTTGGTACAGTTGCCCTGCATATCTTTCTCGAAATAGGTCTAATTCATCGACGTGAATGATAATCACGCTTGAATAGATATGATAGCGACTACAGGGCAGGAAAGCACGGGAAACGAGGGAGCACATCCGTAAGGTGGGGACATCGTCATGCAGGAAGTCGAGAATATAATCAATGAGCTCCTGGGGCACAGAAAGAGTGGAGTCGCTGGGTGCCCTTTTTTTGAACGTGGTCGTCATGGTTAGCATATACCTACAGCAAGAATCGGTGCTTTTCCGAAGAGGAAGAAATTTAGCGACGCACGAAATAATACCAGTAAGCGATGTCCACCGAAGAGCTGTACAGATACCGCAAGGCAAGAATATTGAGTGCAAGAGGTAACGGAAATGAGATGATGGTGGTACGGAAGGAAGAGCGAAACGGCTATTTCTTTGGTCTCCGCTTGCCACCACCGCCACCGAACGCGACGACGCAATTCCTTCGCGTTCGCCTACCGTATTTCAAGTGCTATCACGTCTCTATAGTACTCGCTTCGCGTCTAGGACTCAAGACAGTCATTACTGGGATGCACTGCGAATTCATGAGGAATGTTGCACGGTGAGGTCGAAGAATAAAAGGGCGCTGCCAGGCTGTTGGTGATTCCTACCAGGTCCGACCATTTTGCTGCAGACTTTGCCTTATATATGCGCTATACAGATGGACTCAGTTCATCATCGTGAAGCCCAATATATTCCCTTGGACGCTGACTGTATCATTGGCTGTACCGGAGAGCATCTTGGCACGACCTTACAGCTTGAAGTGTTTGGGACCACGTACGTGTATTTGTGCACTAGGATTGTCAACAGAAAACTCATTTTTTGTACCATTTTGCAGAAGGAATTTATTCGATACTGAAAAAGTCCACGAGCGACGAGGATACGACGCGCTACACCGACATGTATATGATCCCCCGCTTGCGTTACAATTTTCATGCATTGATCTAGGGACTGCATGCTGGGCCTTCCTCCTGCGACAGGGATTGAAGACTAAGCTTGATCCCGAGGCAGAGGGACATGAATGATGCCAATACTCTAATGGCAGAGCATTCGGTACACTTGAATAAACCTCACCGTGACTAGCGTCCACTACGATTTTCGCAGGCACGGGTCTAGGAGCGGGGACTCTTCTGCGGGGAAGCGAACCAGTTCTGGTGGCCCTTCGCAGGACTGACCGGACCGAAGTCCAGTCGGGTGAACGAGATGAAGGTCGCGCCTCCACACTCTCAAAGGTTGCGACTGTCCGGTGGTATGGAAATTGTCGAATATTGTACAATGCCATGGTAGACATCGATAAAGCTGATAGGGTATTCTGATGGCTATCCTAGCCACGGTCGAAGATGTCTCCGTTTCAATTTTCAGTGTATTCTAGACTGCTTGTAGCGGTGGTACGTTGTCTCTGGTCTATGAGGATATCTCTGATTCAATTCGCAGGGTATCTTCACTGCTTGTGGCTCAGTCTCCAGGTTGTCTCTGTTCTAGCAGTGCGGGGCTATGCATGTGGATGCGAACTTGCAGGTGATTTCCGCTGCGTCAGACCTGGATGTTTATGCTATTTTCGAGTTGGCCCCTCGAGTATAGGAGCCATGTTCGACAATGATTCCATGGGAGTATATATACCCCCGTGGAAGTATTGGACCTATCATCAATCTCTTCAACCTCTATCATGATTTCTCTGATCTTTATCCTCATGCCTCTCTTGTCCCTGACTTTCGCCTGCACCTCAGGTGCCAAATTGTTTCCCAGCAATAGGATTCAACATGCCTGCGACACCGCCATCGACGACGGACAATTGGTGGTGCGACATGAGCACAGAATATGCGTTCGTTGGATTCAGTTATGAGGTCACTGCTTGTACGTCCGACGTCTCTCGCTTGTCAAATGTGATCTGTTAACAATGCTTGCAGGCCAGGATTTTAACCAGCTCCAAACCGAGTTCACAGGACATTCGGCAAAGGTTCAATGGTCGTTACGTCCGCCTCTATGGTGCTTGTGATAGGGCAGGCTTCTAGTACGAAAGACCTGCTTTTCTGTCTCACGTGTACTGATTTGACCTATAGCGACGATGTTATCAATGCAGCCTGGAATGCTGGTGTGGGCATTCATGCTCTCGTCTGGGTACGTATATTCCCCTATATGTAACTCACCCCGAATCTCACATATACCAATCAGTTTGGATTCGACGGCGGTAACATCTGGCAAACACGTCGGGACGCGCTCTTTGCAACGCTACAGTCGAACCCCAAGGCTAAGTTTGTCACGCGAGTTGTGCAATTTGGCTCGGAGCCGCTTTATGATAACGTTCTGTCACCGGAGGATCTCACCGTTCAAATTGTGGCTGCTAAAGCAACGCTATCGAACTTGGGTATACCTGTTACCATTTCGGAGTTGGCGTAAGTTGCTTGACTTTCTCCTTGTGGATCTCCTCTTATTAACGATGTTGTTTATGTAGGTATGGATATCAGGTCCGAGGCGGCGCGACAGACGTTCTTGGCGCCGTTGATCTGATTGACGCGCACATGCTGCCCTTCTTTTCCCAGCAAGCTTCGACTGGTACGTCTGAGTGATGTCTTATGATCCATATCTCATGCGTCATTATATATAGCGAGCGCATCCTGGCCCATTGTCCTGAACGACATGAACTGGTAAGCGTCACTTCGTAGATTTTTGGTACAAGTACTCAGGTTTGTGATGATTAGGTTCATTGCGAATGGTCAAGGAAAGAAAATCTACCTATCCCAGGTAAGTCTCAATGCCTTGTTACTCTTTCACTTTTTCTAATCTGTTTCTAGAACGGTTGGCCATCGGTCACATACCAAGGCGTACAGCCCAACAGCCCCAACGCAGTCGCTGATGTTCAGAATGAATCTGTCAGTTCTCTTCTCTTCAACGCGTCATACACAAGCTGATGTTCATGTTCACGTCACAGGATTATTACAAGCTCCTTGATTCGCAGTGCGGCTACTTCAAAACAGTTCCAGGCGGGGGTGTTGGGTGGTTTGCGCACATCTACTCCGATGCACAGGAGCCAGGATATGGCATTTATAATGATGCCGGAAGCCTCAAGTTCCCCTTCAGTCCTATTACGTCTTGTTAGATTTTGTATTTGTGATTTGACATACCCGTTCTTGTTGTAGCAGTAGATCTTTTGTATTTGTATTTTTATTTTTATTAAATTTCCCTTGGTCATACAACAATTTGAAGTTCATTTCAGCGCGAATTATGCTCCATTATTTCCAAGATGCAATCACATCAATGAGTTTAGAACGCCTTGTAGTCAGTACTCCCCTTCGCGTTGAAACAGTCTCAAATGAATGTGGTTTGTTGCTTGTATCTCCCACACTCTTTGATGTTCGAGTTCAAATTGTCACCAAGCGATGGCTCCGGTCATTGGCTCTCGAGGTGCTCTTCTTTCCAGTCGCCGCTTGTTAATGTCTTGTTATTATTTTAATCTCTCTCATCAGTTGTACGTATTCGTTGCTCATACCCGCGGCTTTTAGTTAGAACTGTCATATAAAAGGACTGCACTCACGTAGCACTACACCATCTCTTTGCAACGGATATATAGTCCCTTTCTCTCTCGCTCATTTCCTTGTCCTTAGCCTCGTGATTCCAATAATGACTTCATAGGACGAAAAACTTTGCATGCCGACTGGAGAGATTACATATTTAGAAATTTTCGATCAGGATAGTATACAATCGTATGGCACTATCTTGAGGGACACCGGGAGTGGCGTTGATTTACGAAACATATATTACCCAAAGGGCGCATATTGTGATACAAGTACAATAACGATGATTTGGCATACACGATGTGAACAGACGATCGACATAAACTGTTTTCTGGCCTGTGGTCAGCTTAGATCTATCGGAAAAACATCACATCGTACCTCTAGATAATACTCTTCGGTATATCCTGCAACGGGCCTATCTCCTTCAAAACGTTGTCAGCCGTAATGATGGCGGGTAGTGTCAAGTCGTATAAAATACCACCAATGGCACATAGGAGAAGGATAATGGAACGAGGGAAGGAAAGCATAGCCAAACGTATGTTGCGCTGAATCCGCACAGACTCAGAGACATACGGCTCTGTATGTCAATCAGCATCCAGTGGTATAGAGAAGGGCTGAAACGGACCAGTGACTTTCAAACACCCATTCGAATCGCACAGGTCTGACAGAGCGTGATAATAAATAAGTTGAAAGTTGATGCCTTCACAGATGACCCTCCCGGAAGGGCCAATGATCTGCGTGTCCGTCCATGAGTCTGGTGTTAAGCAACCCACGACGAAAATCACAAACCGAACAGCTCTCTAGACCGAGAGTCTCATGAACTTTTTCCATATCGAGATCTCCGGAGCTAGTCAGCGGGAAGTCAACCTCAATGCATGGGTCCCGATTGCATGCGACGTAGCGCGGGCTGGTGTAAAACAATACGCGCAGGTGCCTGCTTTGATCAGTGAGATGAAAGGCCGTTTACTAAATCGACGTACCCAGGAGGTGGAGGGATGAAAACTTTACGCCGGGGTATAGGCGGGCGAGCCTTAGCCGCTGTTTCGGCGAGCTCTTGTGGACAGCGCACGAAAAGCCAGCATTCTTGTTTCATGATGGTCAAGACGGTTTTGGTGCCCATGGAACGGCAGTAGGAAATAAAAGTGTAAAGATAAGCAGAAAAGGAGAGACATAGCGCAGAGATGAACAAAGACCGCAGGACAGTGAACGAGAGTAGAGACATTAGGAACATGGTGTCGGGAGCGCAGGGGAGGTAGTTGGGCATAGGAGATCTCTTTTCTGTTTATAAGGCGCAAGCAATATCCTAGTAGAGACAAGGCGTAACCAAGGGCGGCGTTGACAGCTCTCTGAGAAGTGAGTTTACAAAGGCACTCTACGAAAATACAAGGCTAATAAATTAATCAAGATTGTTGTAGCCTGACAGACCGGCAGCAGATGGAAGGTTCGCCAGAAAGAAGGTGAATACTAAAAAGAGAATAAGACGTGTGCTGTCGTTGAGAGGGACGTTGTTGAGGCAAAATACAAGAACTGGAAAGGTTGAAGAAAACTCGCGCGCCGATGGCACGTGATGTCCTGCTACGGTCCGAGTTCCGAAGGTTTTAGACCGGTGATTTTGGCCGACAATTGGCCGAACCCTATTTGCCTTTGGTCATTCAAATTCTTGAGCTGTCGTTGCTTTCTTGACTGTCTATAAAACGACTTTAGTAACATATGGCACAGTCTGTTTGGTATATACACTCGGTGCGTCTTTCCATCTGTTGCCTGTCAGTTTGTTGATATTCTTTTTTGTTACATAGGCGAGCAACAGATGAGTCAACACAACACACACCAAAGAAAATGAACGACGACGCCTGGGCATAATACGTTCTTCCCGGCCGCACCAGCGTAGGTCCCCTGTCATATGTTTGGGATGACACTGGGGGGCCAATGTTTCTTTGTTTCGTGGAACGACTGCGATTGCAAAGTCGTAAAGGCGCTTCTGAGTCGGAGCTCGGTACTAGGTAGCGAAGTTCGACTCGATGGAAAAAATGCGGAGCATCAGAGTCACGGTACACCTAGGAGCTCCTTCTCGTTGATTCCGTCAAACGGGAAGAAGAAAGGTCATTTAGTCATTTTCCTTGGCACAAACCTGTTACCTGGAGACGAGATGTTTCAAAAGCAGAGATCTACGACGCGTCGATGGCTCACCGTAACCTAGGATGACTATACCGACAATGATCCCAGGGATTACTAGAAAGGGGTGAAGCTTTACTGTCCATTATATCGACGCAGTCCGCAAGACAATCGACAGTGGATCCTTTTCAGCGATTATGCTAGAATTTCTTCGCTTACAAAATGCATGGTGTTTTTGTATATCTTATAATCGGAACAATAGCCCAAGCGCGCGCTTTCTCCAGAACAGATATGTGACCGTCGAAGTCTTCTTTCGTAACGCTAAAGAGCTCGTGTCCACCCTTAGCGCTTGCTCCCACGTTCCGTCGTTACTTGCTCTGTTCATCGCATCATCATCGCCGGCCCCATTTCTGCAATGACTGAACCTTCGCTCGCATCCACCCCCAAAGCTGATCGTGACCACTACAACCATGTCATACCCAGATTCATCCTGCGCAGATTCCAAGTGGGAGGTCAAATGTAAATTGACTCTTTTGCCTAGTGCAGTGCCTCATCTCATTACCATCGTATCTTAGGTCGAAAAAGGAGCGACAGAAGGCCTTCAAACGCACAGGCAGGGAGCCTGGCGAAGTGCTTTTTTATGACCTTACCGCCCGAACCATTCAAACCCGTCCAATCGCCATTGTCTATGGGGTGACGAATCTCTACAAGGATGTTCGCTACCCCTTCAACGTTAATCATCTGGAAGAAAAACTCTCCCGACTTGAGAGTAATGCCGCAGATGTCACCCTACAGATGCACGAAGCCGTTGACAAAGGCGGCTCGTTTACTATCACACGGCAAAAACTAGGCGACTTGCGCCAGTTCCTCTTCCTCGTGCACTACCGCACCGTAGCGCTCTCCGTTTCCGACGCCAACTCTGATCATCCAGGGAATGCCCTCGTCGCTGAGCAGCTAAAACGCTTTGGAGAGAGTCTGGCCCTGAGTACGAGCTCCCAGATATGGCTCCATTTCCTGCATTATTTCCTTGATGCGCCCATAACATACGATGGGGCTTCCTTCATAAACAGGCTGGACCTGGCAAATTATACGGACACGGAGTTATCGCCACGCAATGTGGACATACCGCACATCCCTGCGGCAATCTATCAGCGACAGGCAGGTATGTTCTACCTGGCTGTATGCCAGCCTGCAGACGACGAGGAGTTCGTCCTAACGAATAACGGACTCGGATTATGGGAGGGCTTATCAGAACAATGTCATATCCACGGCGTGTTCGTTGTTGGACCTCGCTTGGCTATCATCCTACGCAATAATGTGGTTGATTCCCAAGCAAGTCCACGGCTGAAAAGCACCCTCGCTGATATACCACTACCACGCCCGACCTGCTTGTATGGCGCCACTTCAGACACTCCACCCTGGCAGGACGACGATATCACCAGTGCTGATCAGTACCGGATGTCAGAACAGGCCCAGATGGATGAGTTTATCTTCCATATAACGAAGTTAACGTCGCAGCAGACATTTGACGTCAACTCCTTTTTGCTTCGCAATGAACACGACGACGGGTCTATCACCTTTACATCCAAGGAATTCATGATGAAGACCCTGGAGCATTATATCGACACAGCTTCTATACTTGAAGACCCGTACAAAAGTCGTTACAACTCCGCCCTCTCTCAGCTACGATCTGAGCTGCACCGACCGCCCTCTCCCTCATCACAGACTGAAGAGGGCTTCCGGAAAGGCGAAACAGGCCCTGAAGCAGGGTTCTCGCCATCTGCAGAAGCCACATCTTCGCACAGCGCTGCCACTGCGGCCGGTCCCCACGCTTCACCTCCCCGATCAAAACGTTCCAAAAAGTCTAATCCGCGCATTGTCCAGCTCGCGAGGTCGGGGGCTGAGACTCTAACGATGCCGGTCCCGCATGCCTCTGGATCGTCGCGAGTGTCGGTGTCCGAGGACAGGAATGGTTCAGTGACTCGCCCCGTTGCTCAATTGAATGCTACTCAATATAGTGATCAGTACACCGAGGCATTAGATGAATTGATGATAAAGATCATCACCAGACAGATTTCATTTTTCTCATCGTATGAACAAGCATACAGGCTCTACAATCTGTTCACTGCGGTCCAGCCTCCTGCGATGCATCCTTTTGCCAAAGACTGTGATCGTATGCTTTCCGAAATCACATCACGTTTTCAACAGCTTTTGAAACCCCCAAATCGAGGCGTTAGACCACGACCTAATGCTTCGAGCCCTGTCCCACAACCAAGAGCAGACCCGGAACGCTGGGCTCTTCTGCTCGTACTCTTGGAAATGCTTGGTTTTGGGAATGCTCAGAATCCTAGGAATTCGTGGGAAGAGATGTGCAGGGGAGTTGTAGCGGTGGGGCTGTCAACTTGGATAGTGAAGAACCGGCCTGATGTGCTGGCCGCCCTTCATTTCGCGTAAGTGTTTTTTTCGCCGCGCGAAGAGAAACGTGCTATGATGTTTGCTGGCGACACATATAGAAATACCTTATGTCGTTCGTCTCGTTTGTTGACACTGATATCCAACTGATATATTTGCGATATACGATAGGCCCTGACTCGCTTCAAGTAAGATAGGCCTCAAGAGGAACCAAGGAGATCACGTGAAAAAAGTAAAAAAGAGTTTACTCCCCCATTTGGGGCCTTTTCGCCAAAAAGGGCTCCGTTACGGCCTTTGAAAAACAATTCTGCAGGTCTTAACGGAGCCGTTTTTGGCGATTTTGGCCGTCCTGAGGGGTAAAACTCCCATTCAGTGGCATTCAATGGCTCATTTTGCCACTTCGGGTTATCATGTGATCTCCTTGGTTCCTCTTGAGGCCTATCTTACCGCAACCGTCACAGCATCAAAGCCGTGATGCCGTGGAATCGGCAATGTTAACGGCGATAGCTTTCCGACTCCGACTCGTCCGATCGTCTCAAGATAAGGTTTCTATCTTATCCTCCATTTTCGTTCTCTCTCAGTTATCCTTCAGTAAATCTACATTGGAAAATCCACGAGGAATCTGCTATAGAGAATGGTAGCCAAGCGCATATATCAGTCAGGCTTATCATAAATAACATCTCAGTAATCTTCTAAAATTAAACAAGTCCCCAGTGAGTTTTTCATCAATTCATTTGATGGTGCTGACCGTTGTCTATTTCAGTACCATCAGCATCGATCTCATAGACTTCAATGCATCGTCTGGAGCCATCGGTTATCTCTCTGTGTGCCGCATGGTCTTGTAAGTAACTTTAGGGTGCGCGTGCTTACCCTCTTGATCCAATTAAGATTTGACACTATGCTAATAGAATCGTTGGGTACTACCGTTCCCCGGATGAGACTTTGGTTCATCCGGAGTACCAACAATAGAACACTGTCCTGGATCTGTCACTCTTAGCTTCATCGAGAAGCCCGACTCTGCAGCTTGGTCGGACCTGGTCCCTTGTTCCTAGACTCGTCCACTCCTCGTCAAATGTATCTGGCCTTTCTCTAGGCCTTTGCAAGTCCATGTCCCTTTCCAACAGCTTGGTTATCACTTGGTTCATCGGGGGCTTGCTTGCCATCGGTCCTGCCACAAGATGGCGTGTCACGTTGGCCTACAATATTCTAACGTACAGTTTTATCGGCCGGTGAGTATGCCTATGTATGGCGTATACTGCAACCTGA
The DNA here is from genome assembly GCA_030435635.1 of Armillaria borealis. Classification (NCBI taxonomy): domain Eukaryota; kingdom Fungi; phylum Basidiomycota; class Agaricomycetes; order Agaricales; family Physalacriaceae; genus Armillaria; species Armillaria borealis. Next base: position 181,218 of record JAUEPT010000086.1, on the reverse strand, counting down.
TCAGATTATTTCCCAGAATAACCTGGATTCTGGCAGTGATCAAGGAACGTCTTGAGATTCTGTTGAGAAAGCAGGTGGAACATTGATGGACTCCTCCCGGTGTTTGGTATCTACGTATTGCGACAGATATCCATATTCGCACGTCAAGCTCGCCGTTCTGTGCAGGGGAACCTACTACTCCGTAATAGTCCTCCTAGACGGCTCTACGATGAGAATATCGAAACCGCTTGGACCTTATTGTCTTCAAGTGAAAGATCCGTTACTATCACTTAGAAACTCACTCATTTCTGGTTAGAAACCTGTCAAGGCTCAACATGGCATCATTTTTACCTCACATCATGCTCGCCGTGAACCATTTATTACGTCCATCTCCGCGACATCTTCGTGTTCCCATATAGAAATGTGAAGCTTCTGTAAGTCCATACAAGGCCCCGAAAATTTGCCGTTCGTTGTTTGAATGCAAAGGGTCATCGTTTCATTCCCATACATGCCCCGAAGGCCTTATCATACAAGACCCCCTTCTTATCTGTCCACATGCTAGCTGTGATGCGTTTCTCCACTTATAAAAGCTTCGGTTGCGCCCCGTTGTTGGGTTGGATCCTTTGCCTGAACCCAGTCTTTCCCAATGGCTATACTTCCGACCCTTCGCAAGGAAAAGGAAGCTTCTTTGGACGAGAAGAAGTCAGACGATAGCGTCAAAGTTGTTTCGTCCATTGGTGATGAGAGGGGTCCCGTCGGACCCCTCGACGAAAAGCGGTTATCGTCGCTCGATATCTCTGAAATCGGAGACGTCTATGCTGATGGTCCACGGCTTATCGATCTGGGCGCAGATGGCAAGGAAAGGCCTATCCGTATGTTTCTTTTCCTACATTGCACGAACAATCCTTTCATTCACTGTCACAGAAACTGATTCGGACTATGCCCTCCGTCTGCTCTCCTTAGAGGATGATCCGACGTTACCAATCTTCACGTTCAGAATGTGGTTCCTCTCCCTTGGCCTGTCGTGTTTCGGTGCCGTCTTGGGACAGATCTTCGTGCGTTTCCAGTGTTTATCAGCGTGCTAAACTTTGAGCTGATCACTTATTGTAGTATTTCCGTCCCCAAACAATAGCCGTGAGCTCACTGTTCCTGCAAATCATCTCGTTTATTCTTGGTCGGGTCAGTTGGATCTATGCTCAACCCTCGCCATTCTTTTCGCTGATAACCTGCCCTTCTAGTTTATGGAACAGATAATTCCTGGGCCAGGAACTACTTTCTGGCGTTTTGGCACCCTTCCGAATAATTGGTTCTGGCGGTTCCTGAATCCCGGCCAATTCAGTACGTCGTTCCTTCCTGATGTTCACTCATTCACTTTTTGATTTCACGATACAACAGACCTAAAGGAACATGTCGCGATTACCATTATGTCCTCAACAGCTTCTGATAGCGCTTTGGCTATCAGCATCTTCGCTGCACAGGATCTGTACTACAACGTCCGGCCCAATGCTGCCGTAGGGATCTTTACTCTTATCGGTTCCCAGCTCATCGGATACGGCATGGCGGGGATTATGCGCATATTTCTTGTATATCCCACATTTGCGATCTATCCCATGGTCATTCCGACTGCTCAGTTGTTCGATGTGCTTCATCGCGGGCAAGAGGCTATGATGCAGAAAAAGAGACTGCGGTTCTTCTGGCTTGTGTTCTTCGGGATCTTTGTGTGGGAGTGGTTCCCTGAGTATATCGCTCCGTGGGTTTTGTTTTCTATACGTGTTTTTCCATCAGAGTTAATCATTGCTCTAGAACACTAACCGGCGTATCGATCTTCTGTCTCGCCATACAAGATAGTGCATGGGTTACCCGTATATTCGGAGGCGCAGCAGGTAACGAGGGTCTCGGGGCTTTCTCGTTGTGCTTTGACTGGGTGTACGTTGGATCGGGTGGAGGTGCCATCGGGTCGCTCTTCACGCCCTTGTCTACACAACTCTCACTGTACGCGGGATGTGCAGTCTGTATGATCGCATTCTGCGCCTGTTATGCTGCCAATACGTGGAACGCGCAGAACTTCCCGTTCTTAACGCAATTACTCTTCCTCGAGAACGGTAAGTTTTCGTGTCATTCTCCGTTAACGGTTCGCCATAAGTTTTATCCATCATCTAGGAACCGAATATGACCAGTTGTCTATTCTCAATGCCGATTTTACGCTCAATGAGGAGAAGCTCCAGGCTGTTGGACTTCCGTGGTTTGCGGCATCTCAACTTCTATACAAAGTTAGCCGGACGATGTATATCGGAGGTCAGTGTAACCGCCATTTAGGCGTAGGTAAATCGTGCTAACAAATCTACGACCCAAACAGCTGCCATCACTCATTTCCTCCTGTGGCATTTCAAGACCCTCTACAAGATCATACAAGATTCTGCTGTTAGTTTTCTCTGTCTTGAGGTTATTCCTTCTCGTGTTTATGTAAGAGACAGACCAAAGAATGCGATGATCCGCATTATCGCAAGATGAAGATCTACAAAGAAATGTCGAACTGGTGGTATCTAGCGATCTTCGTGGCGTGTTTTGGCATGGCTATTGGCACGACTTATGGTGCTGATTCTGGTTTGCCGTGGTGGGGTACGGTCGTGGCATTGATTTTTGGATGGATTTTCGTGCCTGTTATCGGGACGGTGAGTCTAGCCTCCTTTCCCTGCGTGTTTGAGTTAATGTTGTGGGCGTAGTTGTACTGCACCGTTGGGTATGCGCCTTCTATTGAAAACATGGTGCAGATGCTCGGGGGAGCTATCATTCCCGGAAAACCTGTGGCCAACATGTATTTCACTTTGTAAGTGTCTGGCACTCCTTCCGAGTTTACCTCTCTTACGAAGCGTCTCTTCAGATACGGATATAATTCCGTCACTCAGGCGAACAACTTGATGAGAGATTTGAAACTGGTAACACCACTATTTCTTCTTGACTATCTCATGGAAGCCGATCTTTTGCACCAAGGGCCAATACACGAAGCTCCCTCCCCGCGTCACATTCGCAATGCAAACAATTGGCAGCGTTATTGGGGGTCTGCTCAACTTTGTCATCATGAGAACCGTGATATCGTCGCATAGGGAGATTTTGAAGGACGTCCAGGGCTCCAATATCTGGTCAGGCCAACAGGTATTCTTACGCTGTATCGATACTTCTTTTACCGAACTAAAAGACTCATGATAGGTTCAATCATATAACAGTGACGCCATTGCATGGGGTGCCCTAGGTAAACCTCTGTACGCGACAGGAACGAGATACGGGGTGAGCTCTTCATTCTCCTGCGCTATATATCAATCACTGATATCGTTCTCCAAAGTTCGTGCCGTACGTGCTCCTTGCCGGCCTCGGATTTCCCATCCCGTTCTGGCTACTGCACAAGAAGTATCCCAAGTTCGGATTCGACAAAGTCTTCACGCCTATACTTGTCGCCGAGTTGGGATACCTGAGTGTAGGCATCAACTCGAGCGTCTTTACCTCCTTCGTTCTCGCTGTATTTTCTCAATATTATTTGAGGAAGTATCATGCGACGTGGTTCAGGAAGTATAAGTACGTTTTTTCGATGTCGGGTTTGAGATACTACTGAATGTAACATCGCGACAGCTTCCTGATGAGTGCTGCGCTAGACGGAGGAACAGCTATTATGATATTTGTATGGACCTTTGCCGTTGGTGGGGCTGGTGGAAAGACGGTGGCTTTCCCGACAGTGGGCTTTGGTATGTTTCCTTTTCTTCTTCTAAGTGTGCCAATTACTGACTCTCTATAATTATAGAATCCTACTGGAAACCCGGATCACTGTAAACGTCTGACTGATTGAAATGTAACTTTTCTTTCCTTAGATGTAAATGATAATAACATTACATGCTGGATGCATATTTTCCAATTTTGATTTCCATGGAGACTAAAGCGTTGCCAGTCAGTTCGAGAGGTCTCATCATTTGTTTTCGATCCAATTATGCTAACTATCTCGTAACTAGTAGCAATCCATTGAAACGATGTCCAAGAATGAAAGAAGTCTGTCCAAATTCATAAGAATCCAAATTGTTGGAAACTTCATGATCACGCAGACTTTGTCCCATTATAAATGAGCTCGTTGATTGCAAGACTCATTGTCAAACCGAAATTGCCCTGCGAAAACGATGAGCTTCATGATTCCATCTCTAGGAACGAAACTCACTGATCCTATCAGCCATTCTTCCAGAACGAGCAAATACACTGTCGCATTGGTGGCATTTGCTCCTCCGCCCCATCCAGGACTGGGTGCCTTAGAAAAGTCTGGCATCGTCAGGTTAGCTGGGGCCTCGTGGGTTGCGTACGGTACCGCTGCAATTCCATCATGAGACCATTTCCAAATTGACACGTCTCGAGCTTACCCGGATAATTAGGATAATCGAACCTTCCAAAGTAATGTCCGCTCGACCACTCGGTGGTGGAGTAAAGTGACGAGGGGAGTTTGGTGAAGAGAAAGACGGTGTAGTTGTACGTGGATACGCCATAATCTGCCATCGGGTCATAGCTGAAGGCAAAGGATTCGCCGGGCATGATAACAGTTCCGTTAGCTGGCGCAGTGATTATACCCCCATCTGCGGAGACAAGGACTGCAATGAAGGCCAAGAAAATGGCTCGGAGGGTGAACGAAAACATCGCGGTTTTTCTTTCTGCTGAAAGATGGGTAGATATTTCGAGCGTGTAGTTTTTATAGACGATGTCGCGTGGAACTTAGTCGGGAATCTGAGAGCCGCTGTATGTTTGATTGGCGGCTTGAGCGAAAGGATGAAGTAGCCTTGCTACCCAAGACTGGTGCAGAACTAGATTCTTATAGGCACACATGAAACAGGAGCAATGTCCATTCCTCCCGTTGGGAAGACGGTCAATTGTAACCATGCGTGAGAAGCCCTGCGAACCTCCGAGTTTATTCAGCGCTTGCGACAACTTGGAGCGTCACCGGGTAGCGCCGAGAGTAAATATGACAGGCTGAAGAAGATAGTGCGGCCTAGATGAGCCACAAGTAAGCATGTAGCTTTGTAGCGCTCAGCTCTGACCACGGGCCGTTGTGCAGTTAAAATGAGCCACTTACCGACATACCGTAAAATAGCGATAAACAAGAATACTTTTTACGGTCTCGACCATTCAGTAAGGTATATCCTAGTCCAACGGAACCGGTGAGCAAGTGCAACTGTCTGCATAGTACATACAGCATGACAGCCAGGGTCATTATCTGGTCCATGGATGATGAAAGATGGCTCGGACCTCATCATGACCCGGGTGTTGGTGACTTCGAGCGCACAAAAGAACCTCCGAGTTCGCCGGAAGAGCTCTAAGTCGCACCATCGTTTATGACAAAGTGAAAACCGGTTTCTTCTCTCGCGCAAAACACATACAATTGTCAAGCTCTATGCAAACAGCCTGTAAACAAAGAACCTATATGCATCTTCAAAATGCTAGCGACTGGGAAGAATATGAATAAACGACTCGGGCAGATCAGATGACCGGCATGTTGGACGCCCCGGGTCTGTCGCGTCTTAGATGGTTTTCAAGCCCTTCTGTTATGGAACGAACTTTCCACGCATATTCTTCTAGATGACTCTCACCTGATCCCGCCTCAGGCGCGGGAGTCCAGACTCGAGGTGGTGCCTAAATGAAGTAAGAGGGGTACAGTCTCCCCCCTGTTAGGACTGAAGAAACTGAAAGAGCCGGAAAAATTGTCCTGTATTAGAGTGTATTACAGCTCCTTTCGCATACGCTTCCTGCCTCGGTTGGCGGGTGAATCTGAAACTCCAAAGGCTACGCCACACTCATTCAGGTAAGCCATCCGGAGCATATCAAACTTTGCGATCTCGTTGAAGAGCACATCCCGGCGCCCTCCAACGAATTTGCGTACTGCCCGATCATAAGAAATGATGTGCCCGTGAAAAGACTCCTTGCGGTAGAAGAACAAGTTTTGAATATGGCGGTAATATGCTTGGAGCTCCGCCTCTCGTCCAGGAAATGCGAAGAGGACAGCTGGTTTGTATATGTCAAAAGCTGACAACCAGCTCCCGGCGTTGCACACCTGGCGCTCAAGGTCGATGTCGTACCCGTAGATGCGGTCAAAGTCGACATAGACATCCCGGAGGACGTTTTTCCACTGATCATAGGGGAATGTGGGGGCACCAAAGGAGAGACTAAGACTGCGAAGCGCCTCGGTGAGGTCACTGGTGTAGACGTCGATGTAGTCACGAATTTGGCGGTGGAGGGGCGTTACGTTGCTTTCGTCGGAATTTTGAGCAAACGGAAAGGTAACCTTGGGCCGTTGCTTCTCCTTTTCCTCGTCGAGAGCAAAGATTTCTTCAATATAGGGTACGATGAGTAACCCGTCTGAGTCTTCAACTCCTTGTTCTCGACATGCGGCTGCAGAGATCCTCGCAATGTTTGCGATGGTGGAGGCTCGACCACGATGCCGCCGTTTGTAGTCGCTGATGAGTCCTCGTAAGAGAACAGCTGTGTCGAGATGAAGGTGAGAGGGAGCCGTAAGGTTTGAGGATGAGGCCATACTGAACGAAGATATTAGTAGTAGACAGAGACACGCAGAGACTCGGAGTCAACAACTCACCTGGAGATGGCTTGAGAGAAGTATGAGACAACAGATAGGGGTGCCGTTGTACCGCTGTTTCTGTTTGTCCAACATTTGTCGTCATGCCGATCGTCCCTCCACTTCAGTCCTTCTCAGGCGTAACTTATTCGTCTCGTGAGTGAGATTCCAGAGGAAGACGCACTCCCCTAGAATCAAGACTCAAGGGTGGGTGGGAGGGTAGCGAAACGGTGGAATCGGCGGTGCTGGCTGCGAGAGGAAGAAGTGAAACGATCTCTCGCAGCTTAGTCAGCACCTTATGAGCGCTGTCCTCGCGTGCTCGAACTGCTCTCAACGTCTAGCTGCCTAAACAGCTTATTGCCTAACCAGATTGGGATGGAGAGAGATAAGAACGCCTATTCAAAAAGGCGTGCTCATGGAATCAACCATCATGCATCACGTCGTGTGCAATTAAGGCCGACATGGTTCTGGACCAAAAGTATCGAGTCTGTTGGAAGGTGGCCTTTTGGGACAACGGTCAACTTCAGAATGATTCATGATTCCTGCCGTGAAGAAGGCAAAATAATAGGCTTCGTTAGCCTGTCCAGGGAAATGTTATTATCAGATGGGAGAAACACTCGATGAGACAGGCCTTCTACCTGATACTCACTTGACCCTCTTCATTAATTGAAGAAAGCCATATATAGCTGAAGATGCAAGTTCCCATTTGAGACTGGCGATATCATCGAAGGTGCACGTTTTCTCCAAGAAAGCAAAGCAAGCCGTGTTCACTGACGGCCTTTCACGCTCAAAGATATGCATAGCTTGGAGTATTCAAGTACATAGCTGACGGCTTGCAGCAAGCGCGACGTCGCGCGTAAGCGTCTACTGATGGTAGCTCGGAGGGAAGGTGGATATATGCGTGCTCGCCGCTGCGTCGGAATTTAAAATATCTTTTGCCTCCTACTCCCATGTTGATTTCGTGCCTTCAAAATTCATACGTGCTATCGCCGATACAAGAATGCTGTCTGTCTGAGCAGTGAGTACGTATTTCTCGTTCCTCAAGTGAAATTCTCATTGTAAAACGTTCGCGCTTAGGAATGCGGCTGCAACTACGTCAGTTCCACAATGTTCTTTAGCCTCTTTCAATGTATGATTACTATTTCTTCAAAATATCTGTCCTTTGACAAACTCTGTCGCTTCTGGGGAGCTGTCGGCTACGCAGATGCGGCGTGGGCGCGGGTCTTGTGGGCAGCCATACCAATCAAAGCTGCGAGTGTAAATGAGAAAACACAGGATTATGTTACTATTTACGTGTCATCTGGCCCACAGTTATTCAGATATCTCGCGTCCAGATAATTATGTCAGTGTTATACTGTCCGACGACGCGTCCAACAATGTTCGCCGTCTTGGTCTGCGGTAGACTTGGCTTTGGGAGAGGGTACTATGTGTCTTCATTATCGGGAGAAGTTTGGTGAGGTCCATGATATATTAACACAGGGCGACCTATGCTAAGCGAGTCTAATGCGTTACAGAATAGGCCATCCTCACTATTGGGGCGACAAACTATCGTAACCTTCACCTACAAAAATTGACGCGACGAGGACGAAAGGGTTGAAAGAACGAAGATGGAAGGATGTATGGACAGCAAACAGAGAAAGAGGATGACGGTCAGCTCGACGAATACATTGCCGCGTGACTGGCTCGCCGTCAACGAATTCAAGGTGTGCTGGACCACTGGAAGAACATCTTAGACTGAATCTGCTCGATTCACGACGACACTAGGACACTAACGGTCCCGAATCCCACGCAGAATCCAATAATATAGCGCCTATCCAGATATCGTGCCCAATCTTTCAACGTTAGTTTCGGAACCTTGTTGCCACAACCTTGTGCCGGTACACACACCACACCACACACCAATCGTCATCTAAGATCTTTTCCTCTTCTGTCAACAGACCCCGAAACACTTTGAATGCCAACTATCTTGTCATTTAGGAGGATGCAATATATCTTCACAAAATATCATATTTCGATGCTCCATGATTGAGACAGAGGTGGCGAGTAGGAGAAACCCGCTTTCGCTTGCTGCCCGTCTCCCTCGGAATACCCCAATGCCCAAATTCTACTGTCAATATCGTGATTTGTAGCGGTCGATGGAAAGGTCGTGGCCAGGACGATAGGCATGAACCTAGCATTGGCAAAGACGCGTCACACGATACTCAAGCTGGGAAACAAGGAGTTTACTCTGACCGCTAAGAAGCCGCTCTAGAATCTATGGATGTTGGCATGGATGTGGTTTTCTCAAGGCGCGATGGCATGCGACGGCTTGGGGATTCGTTTATTCCACTTTTGGATTTAGACTTTGTCGACATGATTTCGAACCTCATCGCGATTACAAGACATATCGGGGACGGAGTAATATTGATCCTTGCCCCGATCTTCTAGATCTCACTCGATCCATTCAAGATAGATAACCGGACAAGCAGGCATAACCTAGCGTTATGAGATTGCTCCCTATCATCATTCTAAGACAAACTAATTTGTGGGCAGACTACTAGAAAGTACACCCCCGGTCATTGTACGGGCCAAGCCCAGGATGATGACGAGATAATCATCCGCCAGAAATATCCTCTCCGACTCGGACGGACTACGGAATGATAAAAGGAAATCAAATGATATTTGCAATCGAACCCATTAGGGAGATCTTAGGAGGTACCCTTTCTACTACGGACGCCAAGTTCGAATACGGCCTGAGGCGAGGAAACAGAGCTGTCACTCTGTTTCGCCTGAGGTCCGTACCTAGATCTTGTGCTGACGTTTATTGGACAAAGGTAGGCTAAATCTTGAAGGGCCGTGTTGATTTCTCATCCCTGCTATTCTAAAGGAACTGCATCCCCGAACCCGAGTCTGAATTGCTAGTGCTAGCATTACTCCCATCAACAGCTAAGGGATGATTGTGGTGTCGTTCGAGACATTCGTGGCTTATGCTTCAACGTTCTAGCACCTTGTTTCTCAGTATTGAATGAAAGCAGAAGAGCAATATTGCCGAATCGGAGTGACAGTTAGGGACCCTGAATCCTCAAAACAAATATTTGCACGTGTCGGCCACCCGCTCTCTCTCATAATGTCTTGGTCACTAGTGCGAGCTCCTCTTTCCCTGTCTTTCATGCTTGTTCACGCTGCTGCGGTGGGGTATCCAGGTCGTAGGCGTTGCTGTTGAATCTTTGGATCCCTCTTACTCAATAATTGTCTAGACAATGACCGTCGAACCTGTAACACATAACGAAGACTCCCAGCGCGAGCCGGCCTTATGTTCGCTGGCCCGAATCCCCACTGAACTCCTCGCAATCATCGTTGGCTATCTCGTGAAAAAGGACTTATTCTCTGTCGCTCTCGTCTGTCGAAGGCTCAACGAGATAGCGACCACTGTCTGGTTCGGGACTCAGAGGCAGTACCAAAAAACATACGGCGCCTTCAGCACCTCCCACGCTGGTCATGCCCTCCCTTACTCATCTTTCAAAGATCTCCGGCTCTGTCTTGTCACGAAACCTGCTATTCCCAACATAAAGCTTTCTTTAAGCAAAGATTTTGCCCCAGACTTCCGCGAGTTCCTGCGCTATTTCGACACTCTTCCTCGCGATAAAACACCTCCCAATGTCCAGATCGATCTACACCATACAGTGTGGGCTCGTTCACATGTCCGTGACGCCGACGAGTACGACGCAGAGAGGCTCAACGCATTTTTCACTCGCATCGCCGAATTGAACTGCGTTACTGCCCTCCATACATGCACAGAGAGCGAACCATGGTTAGATGTCAAGGGGGAGGACGGCCTTCCCATCTTCTCTCCTCCCACACTCACTACCCTTACTGAGGAGTACCTCAAGCCTCTCTCTGAATCCTACTCTGATTGGCTCATCCGCTCAGCCAACGCGTCACCCGTCAACAAACTCGTCATCGCATACCCAGATGGGTCAATTCTTCTTCGATTACATCTTCCCAAACTCCGCGATGCCTTGTTCAACGGCGGGAAGATATCGACACATCATTTGTCCCTATTCCTCGACCAGGAGGCACATTCCCGTCTCGAGGAGTTGATATTCGCTCCGAATACCAGCTTGTATCATGAAATGCCGGATGTGGGCCACCCGACGTGTCATATCGCCATGCAGCTTCGCCCTGGAGCGCTCCCCCGCCTCACCTCCATCGCTGCAGACACAGACGTCCTGGCGCTCCTCCTTTCGGCCCCTCTCGCCTTCACAGGCTTGCAGCGCGTGGACGTCCGGCTGCCGTATTATCGGGGACCTAGCATAGGGCGGAATCTACGCAGGATATTCTCATGGGTATCGGAGATTCCTACCGTACTGCATATGACGCTGCCGCTGGAAGACCTGGCTTACAATGATTGGGAGTACCTGTCATTGGAATCAGATGAGGACCCGATTGTCTTGCCGCATGTGAAGAAGTTGGTGTGTGGTGGGTATCCGCGGTATGACTGGTCGATCCGTCTTGACCAGATTGTGGTGTTTTTCCCCGGAGTGGAGGAGTTTGTTATGGATAGAGCGAGTTGGAAGGAGCCGCGTCGGTTGGATTGTGTGGAGCAAATGAGGGAGCAGTGGCCCTCGCTGAAACGTGTGGTTATTGACGGTGTACGTTACACGAATGGGGAGTAAGGTTGGAATGTTAGTGTTAAGCCATTTCTATCTGGGTCTGTCCCACTCGTCTATGCTATGCTTACTTATTTTGCGGCTGATTTTGGCTCGTTTTTTATAGTTAACGAAATGTACATTAGATATGTTCTAAATCAATCTTATCCCTGCTCTTCAGACTAAGGCGGTACAATTCTCTATCACATCTCAGACAGACTGTTATTGACATCGTAAGCAAGTCGGCCGCCAAAACACAAATAATAACCATCTTTCCAAGGATTCTTCTCATTCAGAGTTGTGTATTGGAACATTGGGACGGGTCTTTTACTTATATTACCCGAAGTCAAGAAGTTTACGTTTTGCCCCTTCGCCAGCGCTTATCAGTCAGACATGCTCCGAGTCTTGTGATGAGAGAATCATGGTTTACCCACAGTATCCATCGATAATCTTCAACGATACCATCATACAATGTCCAAGGTGAACTTACAACTTCGCGATGCCGTTCTCCAAGCTGCTCAGCGACGCTCTGAAGGGCAGAGTCCAGCTTCATCTCCCGTTACCAGAGACGATCCAAGTTTCACAGACTTTGATAAGGGGTACCAGATGCGCACTGAGCTCCGTCGGATGATAGACGTTGGGATCCTTGGGATGGTTAATGATCACGAGGCTTCAAAGGAAGGTGTTGCCAGTTTGAAGGTGATCACGATCGACATACCTGCAATCGGCCGTGCTGATAACTCTTCCAAGACTCTCCTTAGGCTGGCTAACAAAATTATTGACAATCCAGACAAAGAGAAATATCAGCGATTCAAGATTAATAACCCTACGATTAAGAAGGATATTATGCAGCCAAAGGGTGTACTTGAGTTCGCCATCAAGGTCTGTGTTTCGTCTATCGCATGCGAACAGCCTGGGGTTGACTGGTTTGTAGATGGGATTTCGACAGCAGGTGCGTTTTATATTTGCGGTCGCTCCGATCTGATCTGATACGGCACAGAAAGTCATTGATCTGGAAACATATCGGGTGTTCATACCCAAATATCGTGATGACCTCGTCCTATGCGCAAGCCTGCTTGAGAAAGCGATAGATAGAGAGCATCTCAGGGTAGACCCACGGCTGAAATTAGCCAGAGCAAATGAAGAGAAGGAGGAACAATGGGCAATTGTACGTAAATACTTCTTTGAATATCTTTTGAAGAAATTCACCCTTTTCTAGGCAATGAAGCGGTTTGGCGATGATAGGAAGAGGAAGGAAGAGAATGACAAGCGTGAGAGGGATGCGAGACAAAGCTCGAACGTGGTGTCGGCCGACTCAGGTACTAGCAATGACGATCAGGAGACTGTCCCGGAAATCGACTGTTCGTCCATCGAGGTCCGACTTGTCGTGTTAAATGATGACCAAGATGGCCAGAAATCTGAGGTGGACGTACATAATGCTGTCGAACTTGGCACTGAGCGTTGCGCTCAGAGTTCAAATCCTGATATCGGCCGTATCTCTGACTAACTGTTGATATATGTTCTTATGTGTTTCACTGATGCTGATGAGTACTGAATATTACATGATTGGATTCTAAGAAATCCCATCTTTGAGATTCGGTTCGATTGATGCTAGTGTTCGTCTGAAAATAAAATAAAAAGAGAGAAAAAGAAAAGGAAAAAGGAAAGGGTTGAGGGGGAAACTGTTGTGCAACAACGGAATCATTTACCATACACGGTGTATCGAGGGCTTCGCCCTCAAAGTTTTATTCCTGACACATTTGTGTGAGTACATTACGCTCCGACTTTTTCGAGCGTTTCAGACAGCGTGGTATTTTTACAGTCCTTTGCGAGTTCCAGCCTTGAAATGTTGGCCAAATATGGTCGACTGTCGCGGTGTTTTTACCGGTACTCGTAACACTGAATGCTCTGAATTTCGCATCCCTCATATAGATTGCTTTGAGGGGGGTACAGTCAGTTTGCTCATATAATTAATAGAGAATTTCCTTCCTGTTGAATTTGCGTCAGACTGAAGTGTAAGGTCCATGAACTACTTACTGGGCCACAGTTCAAGTAGTTGATACAAGCTAGACTCATATGTATGAATATGGTTGAATTTTTATAAGCCTCTTGCAGGTTGCGGGTGTGTGTGTTGCGTGAGAATATTTAACCTTATATGGCATATCCAAACCCAGTAACCGGCGGGATCAATGTTACCGCCGGCGAGAATGGTCCGTGCACCGAGTTTTCTCATCTTCACCACCACCACCACCAACCGGCCTGCAACGGGCTCGCCATGGGGATGTGCTGCACAAAAGGTATTCCAGCACTTCTTCGTATAAAAGATCACTTTTATCTCACGTCTACAGACAAGAGCCTCTGTGATGGGAATCCTGGGAATCATGGCTGTCGCAATTCAGCCTGCTCGATAACCCTGAGCAGGTGATCACTAAGATCTTTTATCGCCGGAGGCCCAGAGCCCGCCAGTCGTATGGATCCAGGTTCGATGAAAAACGATACAGAGACTGGACGGGGAAGGGACGATGGCGAACAAACGGCTCGCGCGATACCTACGGCCTATACAGAAACTTTCGGGTACAAAAGGAGACAATACATGAAAGGTACGTTCGCACAGCAGATTTTGTGGGAGCTTAACCAATGGTCTTTCTAGGGGGACATCCCTTCCGACTACGAGCAAAAGTACAGTGAGGACACTAGATACGAAGAGACGGGACCTAATGCACGAGTTTGGAGGACCTATCAGGATGAAAGCCTAGTATTCGACATAAACATGGTGGGGCAATTGCGGGATAGCGTCGATGTCTTGCTTGTCTTCGTGAGCTACACATCCAGCATTATTTTTTCATACTAAGCACTGCTGCAGGCCGGTCTTTTCTCTGCCGTGGTCACCTCCTTTGTTGCTCAGACTTATCAGAGTCTGCAAGTCGACTACGTTCAGATGTCTGCATCCTTACTATTCGAACTCGTCGCTGTCCAGTGAGAGCGAACACCAGAATACCACCACGAGCGCCGCCGTGTTGGCAGCCGTTCCAGGATCGTCCAGAATACTCCTGTTTTCCTACAAAGTCGGCCACTTCTTCGATGGCGTCCGCCAGGGAGTTAGCCGCAAGAAGGTAGAATCTTGGCGACCGAGCACCAGAGAACCACGGCGAGTGCTACGGTGTTCGCAACAGTGCCAGGGTTGGTTAACGTCTCCACCACCACGACCATTCAACCAGCAACCCAGTCTACTGGGGGCTATGACCTTCCAGAGATGCATCAGCTCCTCCCGTCACATCCGGACCTGCTCTATACCCGTATTCTTACACCATCGTCAGGCGGTTCCCAGCAGTCTCCAGCAGAGCAGAACCACAGCCCTACCCCAATACCTACCACCGGAACCTGCATCTCTGTTGACCACCGCCGGTCATCGCGTGGTGTGGTGTGGACGTAGAGAGTGGGGTTCAGCGTACAGATCTCCGCTACGTTTTCCGTCGCTGCCACAGCTTGATTATCGGCTCACTAGCACTCCCGCTCTAAATAAAAGACGTTCACCACGGCAAACCCACTACACAGGAAGGACGACCCTGAGAGCATGCATTCGCCGCTTCGATTCTCAACAAGGAACCGGGGGTGGGAATCCTTTCTCGACTATGCACTCCTATCAATTGGCCCATGGTCTACTGCTACGTGTTTACCTGCCATCTTTATCCTCGCAGAAGCAGAGAAGTGTCCATTCCTTCCACTCCGCGAATCGATGCGGGTCTTTTCGGTCAGTCTTAGCCTCGGCGGGTGGATTGTAGTGGCATGTACGCACTCGTAACGCACCACTACCTGCATGACGATCCTGGTACGTTTTCTGTCAAATTCTAGACTTCACCGAACGTTAACATCTTTGGCCAGTACCATGTCACTGTACGACAGCTTCCACTTCGAGCTGTTCTCTTTCGTTGCCTTGGGTCGAGGACTTCTCGGTGTGCATGAACGTCTTGTATTCCGCGTTCTTGGCGTCCTATTGTTATGCGTGCTTTGGTGGAACGAGATGTATGTCGTCCCGGTTGTGACTTTGGACCTGTAACAAGATCGTTAGGATCGTCGTAGAACTAGAGGATAGACTTGTTTCCGTACCTCGAGCTGCATATTGATGTATCAAAATTGTAAAATATTGTTCACAAATCCGAGGAGAGTCGGAATTTAATATTCAGAGCGAAGAAGAAAAAGACCTTATTGTAAAATTGTGCAATGTACGTTTCTTGCAGGGGACCTGAGATATCGTTGAGTCCATTGACTGGTGGAATGGCATCGGCAATGCCGACGTCTCTCTCTTTCCACCCCCATCGCGAGGACGCGACGCTTGCAAGAAACGCTGGCCCTATCGACGTGAAAACCTGGAAATCAGCTCGTTTTCAACGCCAGGACACGGCGCCCGCCGAGGAATCAACAACGAGCGCGTCTTTTCCTCGGCAGCATGATGATCAACCATAACTCTACTTTATTGTGCAACAAGACAGCCCAGACTGCAGGCAATCAAAAAAACTACGGTGTGTCCGCTCCGATTTTTAGCTTGGTCTCAGGCTGATGTCCCCAGCTAGTTCAACTGTCGTACACGTAGACTAGATCCTTGCCCTAGTTTCAGGAAACTAGTCTATTGTTCGCGCCGTCGTCATTAAGGAGTCAAGGACTCGAGACCTCATTGGCGCCCAACAAGGACATCAACCAGTTTTACTGGATACAACAATCCAAAGTTAACACTGGTTTCCCAGAGATTTCGAGCCGCCTCTACCGGTGACTGCTGCGCCAACGACATTTTTTTGTGCTCGGACGTTCACACTTGTGTTGGGCCCAAGACGGCGGTTGTGCGAAGAGCTATCTAACATTCATCGGCTCCAATTGTCGACGCGAATACCAACGTTCTTTGCCTGTGGCTGCATCACGAACTGTCTTATTCATTTTGGTACGGTTTCGTCTATTGATCTGGTTTGCTTCGCATCTAAGAGCTGCGAGCAGGACAATTGACGGACGCTCAAATTCAGCATTCTTCCTTCAATAAAAATATCGATTTATCTTAAGTATCGGAGGTCCCGACTGGTCTGCCACTTGAGTACGAAGGCTTAAGTATATTGCACTCAAGTATCTAAGTACAGCGAAAACTAGCTTCCACAGAATCAATATGTACTACGGCATGAACACTGCCACTTAAGTAGACACGAGTACTTGAGTGTATGAACTCATAAACACGCTCAAGTTGATCGACGTAAGTGAACACCCTCAAGTCGATCAACGTAAGTGAATGCGCTCAAGTGACTACACTTGAACATATTCACTCAAGTGCTGCTCCCTTGAGCGTGCACTCAAAGTCCTCCTCTATCCGTCCCCTTTCCCCGTTTTCACTTGTGAATGCGCCACTCGTTCCCCCACTATATCCCGTTAAACTGATGTCCGTCTCCTCACCAGCCATCGGCTACCCAATTAATCTAACTTCTTGTTCAACCATCATTTATGCAAACGATTTAAACTCACATTGTAGAATCCCGCTCCCACTTTCCTAGAGAAGGGCATCGAGGAAGCAAGCACTACAGTGATGGGAGGAGGGAAAGAGACAGAGACAATGCGACGATCAGCCGATCCTTTTATATTGTGCCACTCCGGTCTACAAAAGCCACTCGTTACTAAAAAAGCCAAACACAATTGACAATGCTATACACGGTTCTCCTGATCATCATCGCTCTCTTCCTCATCAACTATCAATGCGCTCGCTTCCCCTGCCTTTGTCTTGTGTTCCCTCAACCGCATTTCGTTACTAGCTTCTTCTCTTTCCTCCCAATCATCTGGTTCATTTTCGTACTCCTGTCGCTGTGCTATCATGCAATCTTCCAATGTCTGATCTGCTGGTCGGTTCAGCACATTCCCATAGCCCAACGTCTCGAATTCTCGCTTTGCCCTTGCACCTAACATCGTGTACATATGCGCTTTCTCTAGAGCATACTGCTTGAATCCAGGCAACTTGTTTGTCGATGCCAGGACTTTCCACGTCGCCGCATACTGGTCAAAGCTCCGAATGCACCTCAAGAATTCAGCAATCTTGATTTCCCATTGTTCCAGCCATCGGTCTCTTTCAGCCTCCGCACGGAAGAAAGTTACTCGATCACCTGCTAACATTGTCAGTCATGTAAACTAACCGAGTGATATTGTGCATACCCTCTTGCTCCAGTTTCTCGACATCTTCATCCGTCATACCTGGATGTCTGAGCTTATATAGATTCCATATCCAACCCTCTTCGGTCTTTCCCGCATCGTCGGAGGGGTTTTCCGTTTTACTCCTTTTTGCGGTAGATTCTATATGCACAATCATATTATGAGTTCGCTATTCAATATGAAGCCAAGAACAAATACCATCTTGATTTGTGCTGTGACTACTGGATTCGCCTTGTTCCATAGTGGTATCAGCTGCTTAATGAACACGTCAAAATGCATGGTGTATCTTGACTGGACTACGAACCAACCTTGTAGCAATACCTTCTCTTGTTTTTGCCTCTTTCGAACACCTTGTACCAGCCGTCAGCTTATTCAGGATGTCTGGTATTGTTTGCTTACCCTGAGGCTTCTTCCTAGTTATCTGTGTCCCAACAAACTCGGCCGTTTGTCGTTCCGAAGATCCTGTACCTTTCCCCAATGTTGATCCTTTGGCTATGTTGCCGAAAATCCTTCCGTCCAATACGCGTGAATCCCCCATGGCCCGCTTTCTGGTTCTTGTCTTGCGATATGTATCCTGGATCGACAACTCGGGCAAAGGAAAGCTGCTGCCACTAAGCACTCCCAGCTCCTTCATCGCCGCCCGATGGCCATTGTAGTGTTGCATTGCCAGCTCGAGCCTATTTCTCGCATCATTCAGCTGGCGTAATGACTTGGTTAGGCGTTGTTGACCCTTCACGTCGCGCTGTCTAGTCTCGTCCATATATGCCACTGTTGATGCACGTAACCGAACTTCTGCTATAGCGTCGTAAGCTGCCCCCTCTCGCAGTTCATACTCCTCCTTAACCAAATCCATAAACCCCATTTTCTGACGTAAAGATGGCGACATTGCTGAAGGCAGTAAGAGCTTGCATGTCTCAGGAACTGGCGCTGATGTCTCGAAGACCTTGTCCCATACTTCGGCAATTTCAGGATTTGGTGCTTCCCTATACCACTGAAAGATCCTGGTACCAAGTCTTTCTCGGTCATGATCAATAGCATCCCTCTCTGTCTCGTTGGGGTTTGTCTTCTCATTTTGAATTCGAAATGTAAGTTCTCGTCTGGGCGCAAAGATTAGCAAGGTCCAACCATCACATAAATTACCCTACTGGTCATTTTCTAGGAGGATACCCTCATACAGGAATGTTGTGGCGCGCGCACTGGGCATGGGTTCCTGCTCCTCCAGAGTCGCTTCTTCCATACGCGACTTGTCATCTTTCCGCAATGCCAACTCTTCCTTTTTCTTAAACAATTCTTCCGTTGTTGTCGCAATAGTCGCCATCTTCGTAATGACTGATTTGAGGGAAGGGACTAAATCTTAGTGAGTACTATAAAACATCTTTAATGAGCGCAGCTCGACTCACATTGCTTTGAACGGAAACGGTACGGACTGATGATTTCCTTGCCTTCTTTGTGTGTCTCATGACGATTCACCTTCTGCCATTCCTCGAAAGCCTCAGGATATTGCTCTTGACATCGCGCGGAATGAGCGTTGTAGAAATCTCTCTTTTTACGATACAT
Source organism: Armillaria borealis (assembly GCA_030435635.1). NCBI lineage: Eukaryota > Fungi > Basidiomycota > Agaricomycetes > Agaricales > Physalacriaceae > Armillaria > Armillaria borealis. The sequence goes on along the minus strand of JAUEPT010000086.1, from coordinate 162,288 downwards.
GTACTTCGCATCCCCCATTTCAATCACGAAGCGGTATACTGTCCAATCCATTGTTAATATCTGTTCCGTCAACCACAACACAGCACGCCACCTTGTGTGTAAGTTTTCTTCCAATTATGGTCGCCGTGATGAATGATAAGAGTGTCTTGCCGATAACCATTGTTCATTTGGCGTATCTGCGCCCCCAACGCATTTATCAAGGCCCAATACTGCTCGATACCTTCTCCATGGTTGTGGCCGTTACACTCGAAGTAGCCTGAACCATAGAGATAGATACAGTCATCTTGATGCCCTTGGACGTGGAGATCGGGAATCATGTAGCGCATTGTTTCCAAGCAGGCACGTACACCATCAAACGCCACTCCCTGAAAGCGCACACTCATCTTTTTGTGGTAGGAACAATTACAATCGTAGGACAGCATGATCGCCAGATCGCTTTTGTCTTGACCATACAAGCATACACTTGAGTTGTACCTGAGGCTGAGACCGGAAAAACTTAAGAAACAACCATATTAAAATATCTTCCTTCCCAACCCGACAACCCAATAGCTTTCTGTAGGATACACTCCAAACAAGAAGGAGCGAGGTGTCCGGATGTTTATACTCTTGAAATAAACGCGGTGTTTTCTTCTCGTTTATTTCTCCGCGCTCGGATAGACTTCATCAGCCCCGTTGCAATGGAAGAACCACTCGAACTCCGCGCTCCCGCCCTCGACGGCTTTAGCAGGGAATAGTAAGGGATTCAATAGGACGCGCTATCCAAGCGACTATTGGACTGGTAGAACTTTGATGGGGCGCTGGCAGCAAGGGTATACGCCGTCCGTTCGCTCAAGATCTCACCCTCTTCTGTAACGGAGGTCAGCCCTTTTTGTCTGATACGGCACCCTGATTTTCAAGTTGAATGCTTACGGTATCGCCGTTCTTCTCGTTCCTTATCGCATTAGGCTAGGAACGTGGGACATAGAATTCAAGAAGCAGATCAAGGGACATCCGAGGGTACTGTCCTTAGACTGGCGTATTGACATGGAGAGGAGCAACACAGCGGTAGTGGTCGAAGCCTCGGACCGGTATTCCCATTCTCGACCTTGCATCATGATCACCATTGTCATAATCACGACGATTCGGCTCACATTCATTGACAGGAAAAATGCAATTACGACTAATAAAACTTCCTTCCTTCCTTCCTTCCCATTCATACCACTGATACAATGTTCAATGTACCTAACTTTCAATTCAACTTTTTGTTCAAGAAATCGTCATATTCTTTGGCATTGTCTCAGGTGCCTCCCATAGGCAACGTAACATCAACAAGCTGAAAGATATCTTAGTCAACGGACCCACCCTCAATATCTAGACCTATAATTGATCGTCTTGAATGGGAGGTAAGCTCGGTCTTGATCGTGAGTTTGCCTCCCATTCAAGACCATCGGTTACAGGTTTGCTCAATATCCTCGATAACTTGCTGTGCTTGCGCTCACGAAAAGCATAGCCTTCCTCCTCGTGCTCAGAGATCGTCACCAGAGATCGTGAGACGGCTGTCGTGCAACGTCTTTTTACTTGAGGCCCGGCAGCTCAAATGCGGCCGTTGTCCAAGTGTTCGTGCAGGTCCATTCTACAGGAATGCAGTAAGAATTTGGAGGATGTCAGGACGACTTACTTTGGCCTGGACACGGATGTCGTAGGGTCATAGGGCCCAATAGGACGACTCGAGGAGACGATCCAAGTTGTTAGAAGACAGGCTTCGTTGCTTCAAGTTTGGATGGATAGTAGACTGGGGAGACGAGGCTGTTATATGCTATCCTTCATCATTTTTAATTCGAATTCTCGGCTGTAGGTGATTGGTATATTAGTCTAAGGATAGTACCTCGAGCAACGAACGATGCACCTTGATCTGCTTCCTGAATTATACGCGTTCTGTCCCATGTTCATAGCCTAACGCGAAAAGGAATGAGAAGAACGGCGATACCATAAATATCCAACTTGAAAATCAGGGCGCCGTGTCAGGCAAAAATGGCTGAGAATGAGGGTGAGATCTACTAGCCTTGAATGAAAGTGCCCGGCAACCATGTAAGGGAATGTCGAGGAAGTGCCAGAAATACTCCGGCGCCGAGAATAAAATGAAGCAGAATGGAGGGCGTTGGTGCTTGAACAGGCAACCGTGCGGAGGACACTTACGGGCGTCTAAGGCGCTCTGATGGCAACGAGACCCTCTTTTGGAACTTCGAGACAGTCGTCAACGCAAAACAAGCCTTTCTTATAGCAAACAGGCAGATAGTAGGCAAGCCGAGTCAACATGAAGGTTTGCTCGCAGTGAGACGGCATCAATAGAACTCTCTGCAACCCCAAAGCGTTGAGAAATTGTGAAACATTGGGATGACATGTAAAAATACTAGTGTACGCATCGCAAGATTAAGAAGCTCGAGTCCTTGAGTCGACACTTTGAGCAAAAGAGGATGGCGAACCTCATGCTCTGCCGCTTTGGTAAAGCCCCACCAAGAGTACTCCCTCACGGCGTCAGCGATGGAAAGGTGAAAAGTGTTGTCAGAAAGGCATGAAAGCCTTGTGACAGAACACGAACAGAACAACAGTGGCATAACACATGAGGGAGCCATAGCTCAAAAGTTTTGTGGCCACCCTCCTTTGTCGTAGCACAGTAGCCTTGACGACGGAATAATATGAATCAAAGCAGGGAAAGAGGGAGTGGGACCCTATAGCAAGAAGCGTCGTGACCCCTGTTTTCTGCTCAAGATAATCTGGGCACCGTCCCTCGAAATATATGCGTCCGGAGAGCAACCGGCGACATCGCAGGATGCACTCAGAGGCTATTCGAGAAAGGGTGGCCAAGATAGCGCAAGGTCCTAGTGAGAACCGTTGCAACCCGCTGGGCATCATCCAGCTCTTGTAGACACCGTCCATTGGGAAATATGCCCCCTGGGCAACGTGCGACTCTGCGCAGTACCGTACTCCGGACATTCAAGCGAGGAGGGACGAGGTACGCGGTCAGGCAGCGCAATTGACTGCAAGTTGCCACGGCCCCTATTTGACGCTTGGATGTCGTCCAGACGATTTACGCACAATCCATCGAAGTAAGGTCTCTTGCATAATCTACGACCTCGCGAGATATGCTCTGAAGCCGGTCAAGGCAAAGGGTCAAGAAAACGGGACTCCGCGAATGTCGATGATGGTGGAAAGGCCTCGCATGCGTGGAGTGAAAGGAGCCTACAGTTCTGCACAGCCACCATGTGCACTACCTTATATGGTCGCAACGAGAATTAATGTCGAGACCGTCACTCAAATAGCACACCACATTTTCGTTGTAATACACTGGTCCGATGGTGGGCACATCCAACATCCACTCCTCTGTACGCATGTCCTCCCCTGGTCCGCCTGCCTGTCTCAACAGAGAACGTCCAACCAAGTGTACTCCAGTCCGAGATTAAGCATCTCAATGCGGATCAGGTTGAGATGGACATCTTTTGGGATGGGAACGGGCTATTCATGTCTGTTGATGGGTGTCCACACAGTGGTGTGATCCTTCTCGCGGAAGTAAGCGAACACGTGAGTGAATCCGTACAAGAACCCAAACGGCGACTGACTGTCGTGCCATGAGAAGCTCGAATATCTCACATTATGCACACTGTACAGAGTACGACATATTCCGGTTTCAAACGGATGCTCAATGGGTTTAACGTCTTTTAACGTCTTCTCGAAAACCCCGTATCTAATTATCTATAATATGAAATCTAATAATCTACAACATGAATCAAATATGAATATACATTGAATGACGAGTGATGTGTTAATCGATACCCGATGCCTTCCTTGAGGATCGATGAGCTGGCTCAGTTAATCAAACAGTGTGAATGAAAAGCTGATCATTTGATATAGTCGTGAAGCTAGTAGGGTGTGTCGAGGGACGAGTGGTGTCAACGTTCTACCAAAATCCAGTAAGTAGAAAATACGACAGCGTAAGGATGGGTACGCGTACCCCATCACTCGATGACTGCTCTTTGCCTGTCTCGGTATCCAACGTGTGATTAAAACCTACAGAATCAATTCCATCAGTATCTCCAACCAGTGAAAGCCCCCAACGATGGACTCACGAATCGGACCCAGGATCACAGGCCCAGAAGAATCCGAATCGCCATCTACCCTGCTCGATGATGAGTCATTACGATTTATAACCTTCAGCAGCATAAGAGTTGTCAGAACTGTTAGGCTGTAAACGTGCCCGAGTACGACGAAGAAGGAATAGAATACTATTCCATAATAGTTAATAACTGAGGATAAGTGCTAAACTTAAATGCGCGCACTATTCCAAGCAACGAAAATAGAGATGGACATAATAGTTGTGAAAATGGCCGTCGTGAAGCCACAAGTTAACGCTTGTATCGCGGCATGTCGCAATAAGCTAAATACATTATCAATAGCTGAAAGAACCAGATTTGGAAAAGTGAATCGCTCACTTTTTTGTTTTTGCATGACGCGACTGTATGTGCCAACACGTCCAGGCCAGAGAAACTGCAATCGTTACGTCCGTTGCCGCGCATATGGAAGAACTCACACTCGAGTGTCAGCCACGGCACTAGATCAAGAGTGCATAATCTCACAGTGTTAAAGGCACAACTACCACAAGTGCTCCCAGCTGGAGGGAGGTAAAGGCAGTGGACACCAGAGTCCCAAGTATCTACAGTCATCGGTTTTCAAAGCATATATAGTACAGGCTAAGGGGACGACTCACGTTTGTTGTAATAAGAAATACGATCCATCCCGTGATCCACTTATTCCTGGAGCTAAATCATATCTGAGAATGAAATGAAAGAAGTCCGGGAGACACCTACATCGTCCAATACCGATGACAGAAAAAGGCGTGTGCAATCAAGGCGGAGGAATACGTGAGTAAGACTACAACCTTGGAGGCCCATGTAAATATGATGATGTATGATGGACCTAGATATTGATAGAATAACGAGTTTGTGAACGCGAAGTTATTACAAGGACAGACCTTGATTAAGGACCAGATACTAGAAGGCTAGTACATGAACAGGAGATATGTCAAGGGTTCAGGTGACTCACCATGTAAACGCCAACCATACCAACGATCAAACAAGTCCCGTCAATGAACAAAGATGCAAAAATCCAGCCGCGCAACCACCTCGTCGCTGTGAAGTGGCGCAAGTAATAGATGCTCAAGGCGACCTGGGACGTGTACAAAATCATGTTCAGCCACGACATCGCCAGAACCGTCCTACACTTTCCTTATAAGCGACCTTAAGTCGGATATAGACCCGGGACACGTACCCTGGAGACTGACTGAGATGCATCGATTTTAATGTCATAGCTAGCTCTTGATGTGGAGGGAGAACGCGGGCAAACCTTAGTTCCAGACGGAAAAACGATCCTTATATCTCACAGAAGTGCCTCCGTCAAGTATTCAATGGCGCGAACGCTAAAACTGAAAACTTTGGCGACGTTCCAAAGAAGACGGGGTCCTTGAGGTACTATTTAATTCCAAGGTTGCGGTGACAAATAACATTACACCCACCGTACTAGATGTAACACACCTGAAGGAAGTCTGATTGCCCGACGTGAGGTACGCGAGTTGTGCCCTTGTTATTTTCAGTATTCTATCTCACGGTCAGGTTCACAGTTAACTCGTGGTCACCACTATTCAAACCTAGGGTCGTTTTCGTTGGCCGCCCGGCCGTCCATAAGTACCAATTCATAGATCGCGAGTCGAAGGGGAACTAGAAGACATTCGGACGTAAGAGCATGTATAACCAGTCGCAGACATATATATTACCGTGTACGACGTCAGCGGATCCCGAGTCTACCCTGCATGAGTGGTGCAATGAGGGTCCACGGTTAGTGTGCGGCTGGCCGTAAAAGACGACGAGCGGATATTCGGGCCGACTTTCCGTGGAAGTTGTGATGCTCGCACGCACAAGAGGAACTAGGATAGATTTTGAATCGATGACCACCTATGCAAAGGAAATACTCAAAATATTTGTACTGACCGGGTGAAAATTAAAATCCAGAGGCAGGGGGAATGAAAGGAGTGACATCGATCCTATATAGTACATTAAATTGAAGGAGATTGAGAGTCTAAGATATGGCAAACGTTTGCGTAGGCCCAGGAACCGGTGGGCGGATATGAAATGCAAGGGTACGTGTGACAGGTTGATTATTCGCTAAGGTCCTCAAGTGAAGCTACTTCAAGAACTTTGAGGAAATCCAGTCAAGAAGAAGGGTTGTGCCCAGCCGGTTAATGTGTCGTCTCGGCATTCAGATGGATTATGATGAGACGGCGTGTCGCATGACGGTCAGGTCCTGGGGGTGCGAGAAAAGCTGGGATTGATGAACGGGGGTGGAAGAGGGTCAGTGCTGTTGATGGTGATATTCCCGCCTGAAAAGAAGTCATTAAGGACGAAAGGTAAGGAGAGCAAAGACGTACGAGAGAGCGGCCCATATTAGTACTGTATCATGATTCATATAAATTAAACAGAAATAACTGTCTGATATTTATACTGATATGTCAGAAAATACATCAACTTCCGGCATCACAAAAGAAAAACTCTTTTTTCATGCTCTCACACAAACGAATGGGCCGGCCAACAAAAAAGTTCCTACCTGTCCATGATACACACATGTGGGATCGAACCTCAGAGCCTGCGGTCCTGCATGACCACTGCACCGTACCCGGTACGTGAAAGAGATGAGAAAGCAATCACTGCATGATATAGTGGCAACGAGGTAGGCCAAAAAAGCCGTATCGACGTACTATACAACAAGTGCTCGCCGCGTGCCGGGGCGAGGTGACCTTGCTGGATATTGTTGTATGTAGATGGGCAGCATTTTCGGATATACACAGGCACCTTGGTCTCGGGAAACCACGTTGTATACTTCAACAAACATCCATATACCATTCTGCACGTAGATACCTGTTACACACCGTATATACCTAACGTACTGGTAGGGTTTCTGGACGTGTATGCAGCCCAATACTTTCTTGACAAAGCGGGGGCCATCGCAACTGTGGCAAGTCGAGTCCTCCTCAAGTAGTTTGTGGGCCGATACGTGAACAACAAGAAAACTACACCGAAGGTAAGCGATAACAATGAATTGAGCGTAAACTTACCCAAATTATATCTGGAGTGTTCAACTGCGCATGTTTCGTCGTAATGTATACCACTGGCAGGGTTATGGCATCACCTATCACTAACTGGTAAGAGTTTGACGCCGGAATCTATAATTCGTTACCATTTACCAATGTTGACTATTTGGCTAGCTTGACCAAAAGCTTAGCACCTCATCGGAGGCTTTCGTGCGACTCGAGATCAAGATACAATACCCATGGTGGAACGTGACAACTCCTCCAATGTAAAAGTGTTGTTGATGCTACGAAGACCGAGCGTCTAATCTTGGTCTTTGACGAGGGGGCAGCAGTAGGGACTCTGTCGGCAGAGATGTTGCCATTTTCTCAGGGCATCCATCGTGCTACTGGGTGGTGATTTTAGGCCCAAAAAAGCACCATTGTCGTCGTCATTGGCCGTTGGCGTGCGAACCTCTTCTCCTGCCTTCCCGCTCGTATTCTCGTGTCGTTACTCCCAATACTAGCCTTTCATGCGCACGTTAGGGGCCAGCGCCACTAATGCACACCCAAACAAGTCTCTCTGGCACTTTAGCACGTCGCCACTACTATCGTCGAGCTCCTGGTAGGGTTTATGGGCGTGTATGCAGCCCAATGCTCGCAGATTTCGTCCGATTATCGATGCTGTTGTGTCCCTGGCGTGGTTTCGTGCCTTGAATATCGTAGTTTAAGGCCATTGAAGCGAATTTCGTACGGGTAGCTATTGTGCTGAGGAACGGACTGGCGTGCTCCTGGACATACTGGGAGTTGGTGGTGATGAAAATCGTTCTGAATAACGTCCAGCATAGCGGGTGAGTCGTTTGGGGGTAAGTAGTTCGTCTGGGCTGCCTCGTTCGAGGGCTGGAGAGCTATTGATACTATTCTGGACTCTTGGGGCGACCTATTCGAAATGATTTCCGGCGAACCCTGTGTAGTAACAATAGAAATAAGACAGACAACTGTCCCGATGATTGTGAAGCAATGGAAGACAGTGAACGACAAATCCGAAGTGCATGCTGTCGACGACGGAGATCTATGTTTACACATATTTACATTTTGCAGAGTCAGATGAGGAAACCTGTGACTGGGGGTAGATCTTACTTCCAGCAAGGTAATAAGTACACGGGAGCGAGTGAGCAGTGCCGCGTGAGAATATTTATCCTTATATGGCATATTCAAATTCAGTAACCGGCGGGATCAAAGTTACCGCCATCCGTGCACCGAGTTGGATATTTCTCATCTTTACCGCCACCACCAACCGGCTTGCAACTGGCTCACCATGGGAATGTGCTGCACAAAAGGTATGCCAGCACTTCTCCGTCAGAAAAGATTACTTTAAGCTCACGTCTACAGACAGAAGCCTCTCTGATGGGAATCATGGCTGTCGCAATTCGGCCTGCCCGGGTAGTTCCAAGCTTACTCGACAACCCTGAGCAGGTGATCACCAAGATCCTTCATCACTGAGAGCCAAGAGCACGCCAGTCGTATGGATCCAGGTTCGATGAAAAACGATACAGAGACGGAACAGGGAAGGAACGATGGCGAACAATTGGCCCGCGCGATACCTACGGCCTATACAAAAACTTTCGGGTTCAAAATGAGACAATACATGAAAGGTACGTTCGCACAGCAGATTTTGTGGGAGCTTAACCAATGATTTCTATAGGGAATATCCCTTCCGACTACGAGGAAAAGTACAGTGAGGACACTAGATACGAAGAGACGGGACCTAATGCACGAGTTTGGAGGACCTATCAGGATGAAAGCCTAGTATTTGACATGAACATGGTGGGGCAATTGCGGGATAGCGTCGATGTTTTGCTTGTCTTCGTGAGCTACACATCCAGCATTATTTTTTCATACTAAGCACTGCTGCAGGCCGGTCTTTTCTCTGCCGTGGTCACCTCCTTTGTTGCTCAGACTTATCAGAGTCTGCAAGTCGACTACGTTCAGATGTCTGCATCCTTACTATTCGAACTCGTCGCTGTCCAGCGGGCGCTTGCCAGTGGTTCCTCCGTCGAATCTGTCCCTCTTTCTCCGTTCAATCCCGACACCACTTTCATTCCAGCGATAAATGACGTCTGGGTCAACGGATTGTGGTTCACGAGCCTTGCGCTCAGTTTAACGACCGCGTTGGCTGCCGTGCTCGTGAAGCAATGGCTTCACCATTATACGTCACTTCCTTCTGGGACCCCGCGGGAGCGTAGCCATGTTCGACAATACCGATATGCGGGGTTCCAGAGGTGGAATGTTCCTATGATTGCTGGACTACTTCCGGTGCTCATGCATGTCTCCCTCGCCCTGTTTTTCGCCGGGCTATCGGTTTTCCTTTATCCACTAAGAGTCTCCCTCTCTTGGATAGTCGGTGCTATCGCTGCACTCGCTTACACCGTGTACCTTATCGCTATCGTTCTTCCGATCCTTTTTCTTCAATGCCCGTATCGTACGCCACTCTCTGACCATCTTTATTTCGCCTACAACTATATCGCCTATCATTTCATTGCTCGAATCATTCAAACTCTGCTTCGATTCTTAGATGAGAAGCTTCCTCCTTCACGTCGGCTGTTGCGGCCGAACGCCATGGCATATAATTCATCGTTGAAAAATGCGGAGCAGGAGCAAGTCAAGCAGCTGTCAAATGATCTGTCGGTTGAAGCACTCCACTGGTTATTCTCCGTGTCCTCGAATCCGAGCGTACAGAGTATTGCGACGCAGGCCATTGGCGGTCTCCCAGGGTCCTCCTTGCAAAAAGTCGAGAAAGTCTTTAGAAATGCGGAAGATATTCGCGAGGTCCATCGGGAACTGTTGGATAGCTGCCTTGATGCCACTGGGATGGGGTGCGTGAAATCATTACCCGTGATGCAGTCCAAACTCGAGCGACTTCTTCGCTTCGAACTGTTCATACCTCACGCTCGTCACCGAACCTTCACCACCGACAAGAACCGGGCGTATATCGATGCTTCTGATTTGGATGATGTCGACCTGGTCGCCTCTATCCAATCCAACGACACCTTCCAGAACAGCAAATTCAAGCCGTTTAGCCCGCTCGGGCCGCAACTGTTCTTTAGAAACATCCTTCACACTGGTACGACCTTACATGCCCTTACCTGGGTCGGACTTATAAGGAACGCAAACGAGGATGGTTCTTTCAATCCCATTGACATACATTCCCGAGATCTGTATCCTCTTGAGCTCTGCGCTTCAGTGACACCCGCTCTCGACTTCAAGACAAACTCTTCCTTCCCCTCTTCCGCCATTTCGTTCGAAGATGCTGTGCGGAACTATCTTCTCGTAGACATGACAGATAATATCCTCAAGATGTTCTATGAGTTTGATTATCACAGCGACGACATCCCTGACGCGGAACCGTGTTCTCGGCATCTGAGAGTCACGCTGGCCTTTGCAGCATTCGTTATCCCTAGGCTCCGAGTTCCTTATCTCCAGCCGGATCAAACTGTTTATGCAGAAAACTCCAACGATACGGAGATTACTCGAACTCAAAATGCTCTCCGCTCTGCAGCGACAAACATATTCCGGATTCTTCTCATTCATACACACTCAACATCTCCAAGCCTCACCTTCGGGGAGAGTAATCTCATTTTCCACACCGTCAAAGGAATACTCTCCAATGATGTCGTATTTGGGGAGAACACTACCAAATATCCATCCTTGGATCCTTGTCGTCTTTTTGCATTGAAAATATACTCAAGAATGATTGGGGCGCCCCTCCTTCCGAATGCGATTACCCCTCAATACCCTCTCTTACCGGAAGACGAACCTCCCAACTGGCCTCGTATACGGGAGCTAGTGGATTTCATTATCTTTGACTACGACAATCCGAATTCCCACCCTTCCACAGTGACACCTTTTGATTTAGCTTGCGATATACTGGCCTATGCCCTAGCAAATAACATCGCTGAGGCGTTTGAAGCCTTCATAGAGGGAAAATGTCTCACGGTGTTTGGGGCTCATCCCTACCGGCTGCGTTTGGTCAGAGTCATCAATGGATACGTTGCTGGGATAACCAGGGTTCTCACTGTCGGGTATCGTATTGACTACCTCCATGAACCCGAGAACCTCTACGTCGCTTGTTCCATCCTAGCGTCGAATGACTGGACCAGGGACGTCGATTCCGTGGGTGACGATATCCTCGCCCTTCGAAGTGTCCGGCCGAATGACCCCGTGTGGGCGTCGTGTAGAGATCGATTGCGCAAGCTGGAAACTGATGCGGTCCAGAGGCCAAAGTGGGAGACGGAGCTGACGACGGAGGAGGTGAATAGGGAGAAGAGGAATATTTCGGAGGCGGCTGCGTTGTTGGAGGCGGGGGTTGTTAGCAGAGGGAAGGTGGGTTTGAGGGTTTTTTGTATCCTTTTGGGGTTTTCTGATTGGGGTGATTTAGAGACGGCGTTATCCACGGCATGGATAGAAGTGGGGCCATTTACTGTGCCAACGTGGTCTTGGTTGTGCAAGGTCTAAATTTCGCCTTGTTGTGTTTAACTCTTTCCCGACGGACTGTTCTATTTTCGCGTGCTAGGTACGGTGCAACGGTTAACATCGTGCAGTTTCGGGGTTCGGATCCCGCGTACTTGTCATATATTATGATGATGCGGCTTTTTTTGGCCTACCTCGTTGTCACTATATCATGCAATGATTGCTTTCTCATCCTGTTCACGCACCGGGTACGGTGCAGTGGTCATGTACGACCGCAGGCTTTGGGGTTCGATCCCACCTATGTGTATCGTGTACAGGTAGGAATTTTTTTGTTGACCGGCCCGTTCGTTCGTGTGAGAGCATGAAAATAGGATTTCTCTTTTGCTGCGTCGAAAGATAGCACGGCCCTTTCAGCTTCTTGACTCTGGTGGGTCATCCTTTCTCCCATCGTGTACGGTACCGAGCGGTTAACATCGCTGCATGGTGGCTCTAGGGTTCGATCCCACCGTGACGCATAGCAAGACTACAAAGGAACGATGCTTTGTTTTTATAAGTTTCTTGTTGACTTGCTCTGTGATTTTGGCGACAATCTGGATTCTCTACGCCTTTTTTTAGCAGGTAATACTTTAGACACTTATTGCTATCTATACAGATAAGAAGTCAGAACTGAACGAGAGGAAAGACACTAGGCTTTGATCGGGTCTGTCACTCCCTCCCATCAACAGGTCGACGTTTGTATCGTCGTTTGTCTATGACAGACTACCGCTGTCCAAGGTGGAGACACTTCGTTACAAATATTTCATGGAAATTGGAGAAGACTTTCTTGTACTTTGATACATCGGGCGTATCAGAACAAGTATGTCGAGCGCCGAAGAATTTTGACTATGCCGACGCTCATTGGTCCTTTGATGAGGCGATTTCTCTTTTGCTACGGCTACAGCTAGGCAGCACGTCCTTTGACTCTGATCCGTTATTCCTTTTCTCGGATACTTATGCAGCAGTAACACCAAGCTCAAGGGTTCGATCCCAGGGGTCCGCTGATACGAGCTTCAGCGTTTTGCTTACTTTTGCAAGTTCCTTGTTGACTCGTTCCGTAATATTATTTACTTAACGTAGATTCTGCAGTTTGGATGCCGGAAGTTGATGTATTTTTTGACATATCAGTATAAATATCAGACAGTTATTTCTGTTTAATTTATATGGTACAGTACTAATATGCCCGCTCTCTCGTACGTCTTTGCTCTCCTTACCTTTCTTCCTTACTGACTTCTTTTCAGGCGGGAACACCACCATCAACAGCACTGACCCTCTTTCACCGCCGCTCATCAATCCCTGCTTTTTCTCGCACCCTCAGGACCTGACCGTCATGCGACACGCCGTAGCGGGTGCGCGACGGTTCCCCGCTGCACCGGTATGGGATGACTATATCCTCGGAATTTTTACGAATATCACCGATCTGGAGGGGAGCATACGGAATGGGGCGAGGACAACACATCATCCTGTTGGTACGGCGAGTATGTCCGCGCGTGATGCTGACTGGGGAGTCGTGGACGCGGATTTGAAACTCAAGGAGGCGGCGGGAGTGAGAGTTGTTGATGCATCTGTTTTGGTGAGTTGAAGCTAGTGGTTTGACGGGATTTTTGCTGATCTTTGTTAGCCATACGTGCCGGCGGGGCATACACAGGCGGCGGTATACGCCATTGCAGAAAGAGCGGCGGATTTGATTAAAGAACAGCGTTAAGGTCAAGTTGCACTGTTGCTTGACCGAATTTCAGGACCCGTTTCGCGGGCTTATTGCTTGGGACTTTGAAAGGGAATGAAATGTGTACTGTACAAACTGCTGACAGAAGGTTTTCGAAACAGCGAGGTAAGGACTTCCCGATGACTGGGCTGGCGAAGCGTTTCAAAATATTTTGTGAGGCTGTGACGGACAACTTTCGTAGATCTGACAAAGGATGAGGGATATGAACTCAGTTTGAACTTTAGCTTTAGTCCTCGGAAGAAGCGCCTTATGATACTGCAATAAACATTGACAGTATGAACTTAACGTGTGGAAGGTGTGGGGAGGTAGGATAGGATCATAAAGCATAGATGTTTCGCGATCTCCTTGCTCGATCCGAGTGCGCAAAAATCCGCTAGTGTCGCGTCGTGATCCCGTGCTCGTTGACCGGCTCATAAGATCGGACCTCCGGACCGATAACTTGTTGTGTCCGAAGTCACGTCAGCTCTTCTTTCCGCTACTACGAGGTGCGCACCGCGAACAAGGTCAGCAGTGAAAATGCTTCGCCATGGAATTGGGCTGAACTTGAACTTGAACAGGCTGATAAAAGTCTTTTCATTGACGAAAATCCATTTGGTCCGCTTTCTTAATGTCGGCAGTGCTCCTTCACGGTCCTTCGTCGATATGGTTGCGGCTAAGAACTGCCTTCACTACCGTTACCTGGGATTTGTGGCTTTGCTTTCCGGATAGATTGCGCTCAGCCGTTTATCTCCACCTTGCGGAATGGTATGGTGTTGGGAGATGGAACATAAACCACCTTCCGTTTGGCTTGATACTGAAGCATACTCATGAACGTTCACCGACACTCGAGACATCCAACATTAGTTTCGTCCGAAAGAATACCTCCATTTCAGTCCCGGAAGTGCTGGATACCATACCCCCACGCCCTGGCCATTCCGGTGGTTTGATCATCATGAAAGCCATCGAGGGCATTACATTGCATGAATGGCTCAGCCCCCGGATCACGTTTCCACCAGAGTTTCACCATTATTTCGACCTCCTCGTTAATGGAGATGGGACCCGGACAGATGAGTTACGGACCATTCTTCAAGGATTCGAACCCATCGCCGATTTCTCGGATTCATCAGAACTCATAAGCGATCTCAGGCGTGCATTGCTTGAGCTCCGCGCTATTACTCCCCCTCCTTCCGGACAGGTATCGGGTGCCAATGGCACGCCGTTCATCACCTTGCGGTTCTCAAACCGTGATATCCTCCAGCCATTCGAAAATATTGGAGCTTTTCATGAAATGCTGCTCCAATCATGTTCAATTCGTAGTCGATTGCCTCGGCTACGAAAGGTCGCCAAACCTGTGTACGCCAGAAACCACAGGCTTTGTTTCTCCCATCTGGATCTCAGCACCAGTAATATCCTCGTCAAAGACGGCCGTCTCGCAGGGATTGTTGATTGGGAAACGGCAGGCTGGTTTCCTGAATATTGCGAGTATACCATGCTGCAAATTCGGAACATATCCCACGTCAAGGGGTTGCGGATATTTTGGGATGCCGTTGGTGTGTTCGATCATGAGCAGTATCGGGACGAATTATATCTGGAAAGAGTACTGTTTCGTTCCACTGGAGACACGGCTTTGGTTCCTGGTATAATACCTGATGACCCGATTGACCGACCTTTATCAGACGATGAAGCTGAAGCATGACGTTCGGGCGATGGTTAACATCATATATAGCCTTCCCGTATTTTCTGACTTTGTCATTTGCAATCACTTATTGGTTCGGTCAGCTGTTGGAGTTGAGTTGATTAGAGGATCAAACCGGTTAGATAACATCGAGACTTATATCGATGGCTCCGTGCCCTTCGCTTTCACTACGACGTGCCCCTCCAATGTGAGCACCCTTTCATGTTTATCAGAAGTCGCTTTGATGGTCTCCAGGGAGAAGAATGACGTATATGCAGCTTTAACGAAGAACGAGATACCTGGTACATATCATTGGATACTACTTGTTCGTCTGCTGTCGCCATCTTGACTTCCGTGATTAACGACCTGCTACAGACTCCCCGGAGTGGGTGGAAGATGCATGACGGCGATGCCAGAACTTGGAAATATGAACGCAAGACCTGGAATGGTCCTGATTCCTTCCTGGCGGTGACATTCACCAAAATAGGGCACGTCGACAACGACTTCGATGTGGAAATGCTGGAAGAATATGTGAAAGATATTCCCATGTCACTCCCAGAGGTGGATATTGGGAAGGAGCCATTGCCGTGTCTGGTTCAAAGAAGCTATTCGTCGTTTGAATCGCGCACAGCTCTTTGTTAATTGCCCTGATGTGGATGCACTGGAGAGAGAACTCGTCCAGAGGGCTTCAGCATTGGAGCTCGGACAGCTTGGGAACATGATGCTTCCCTATTTTTTACACAACGAGAATGGCCCAAGCCTGGCCTTGATACATATTACATATTGATGCATGCACCAGTAGCCAAGCACTACGTTTAAACTGTAGTCGTGAGTGACAATGGCTTGGCCTGAGATGGTAGTCAGACTACCTACAACACCAACACCTTCTTCATCGAGTCGAGCTAACAGAAATGTTAGCCGCGACCTCTCCTGCTTGACGTTCATATCCTCCATCCCGTATCGGAAATGCAGCCGCCGTAAAAAGGTATCAAACAAGATAGTTCCGGATTGATCGTTTACCGATTCCCAATTTCTTCAACTTCTGTATCTCCTTTACGTCCGTCATGGTGAACACCGCTACCTTCTCGAACCTCTGCTCTGGCAACCTTCGTCCGGCGACCCAATAAATTTCCGTCGATGGCGCAGCACGGGCTCCACTTTTCCATTGACCGCTGGCTATCAAGGTGTACGAATCTTCAGGTATCGCGTGCCGATGAGTGGCGACGATTTCGAGTGCATGCAGTGTCCCGGCATCATCTTTGACGACCAGCTTCCCTCGTCGTAACAGCCCTTTCGGATCATCTGTATCCAGTCCCTGTACACGACCCTCTTCAATGCACATGCCATCGTACCAATCAGAATTCGCTTCATCGTCACGCCTCACATCCGCGTACAGGCTGACCTTGCCCGTCGGAAGACGCTTCTCGGTGATGACTTGGTTCCAAGAGGGCCTCCAAGTCTGTTCGCTCCCAGGTCGAGGATATAGGAAGAACATATCCCCTCGATGCTTCGTCCGCATAGTATTCACAACGGCCAACCAAAGATCCTCGACAGACTGCGTCACATCGTACGTCGGTATTGCCTTGGACCGAAGAGGGAATATCAATGCCGCGACATGATCCACCGCATGCTCCGACTTGCGCCTGCGAATATGTACTAGCAAGTCGAACACGTTATCGACACGGTGTACGGTGTCCACTAGGTTCCCTAATTGTTCGTGGATCCTGTCTAGCACGGCCTGGTGGTCCCGCTCCGCGGCTGTCTGCGCGGTCGACACTGTTTCATCGCTCGTGATTCCACCAATCATCCACTTCCTGCTGATTTCTTGCAAAGTCCACGCACGGTTCAGCCAAAACCGGGGACTATCCAAGTCATCCATTGTTAAGCTGAACGGCCCTCCCAGTCCACAGAAGTAGTACACTACCATCTCGGTTTGGTGGTACACGTACCCGCTAGTGGGTACGTCAGTCTTCCATTCATCCTCTCGCAACCACTCATTTTCTTGTTTCCCGTGTCTCCTCAAACATAGAACATCCAGCCAGATGTACTCTGCGCCTAGGTTTAGCATTTCGATTCGGACGAGATCCAAGCTCCCTTGCTTATGGATGGGAACTGGCCATTCGTGTGCATTTATCGGTGTGTTGACTTGAACACGATGTTCAGGATCCATCCAAGCGTATGATATCGCCCACGGCTTCTTGTCAGGGACGATCCAGTGTGGTACAACGCGATTGCTATAAAGATCCCAGACGCGTCGAGGAGGCATATTCGGGTTTACAATTCGCTTACCCACGAGCGCTTCCCGCCGCATCTTTCGGTCCTTCTCTTCACGTGTTCGCAGTTCATTTTGGATGGTGCGCCAGTTAGCGCTGTACCAGAACGGGCGAAGACGGCCATAAGCGGCGCCAAAGTCGTGATTGTCGGAGATGCAGGTTTCGAGAATGGAGGATAACCATTTGTTCAACGTGTATGAGGTTCTGAGGGTAGTGTTGAGCTGATCTAAAAGCCCGGCGACGCCTAGGCTGGCGCAGGGAGTATTGGCGAGAGAGGAGGATATGACGGGTTTTCGATCGATGTACGATCGTTGTTTTGGAACTTCAATCGATGATTCCTCCTTTCCGCTCTCAGTGAAGGCGGAGATGGTGACTTGGGGATAGATACGAGGCTCACTCGGATGCGACAACTGTGACTATTAAACGTTATTGACTGCTCTTCTGTTTGCGTTTGGACGCTTACCCCCATTGTGACAACCGAATCAAAGTGATCGAGGTGTCTGGCTCCTAGTCACGAATGAAACAAGAATGGGTATGGAGGTCAAGCTACCGAACGCACTGTGGCCCGCCCTCCACCCGCGTAGTAGGAAGTCAAGGTACTGAAATTCCCACCAGTCTTGACCTTGATGTCGATAACGAATATGCTTTCATCACATGATGCGAAGTGAACATGGAATCACCGACTGACGCCCACATCACGACGAAACGCCGCTGACCCGTACCGTATACCTACCACGCCGTTGTAGGCTCTCGATTTGATCTGATGACCGGTCAAGTATGCCAGTCTCCATCGCCGTCACTGCCATTAATGATAATACAATTCTGGGTCATGCATACCAAACACGAACGACGTCCCATCCTCACACCCTCCTCTTGACCCTCGACCTCGCTATCTGCACCCGACTGTTCATCCAGCCCTCCGTCTGCCTTCCCTTGCCACCCTCGCCCATTCCCTCGTACAGCCACAGACGACCCCTCCCTCCATCTCCCTCTCGGCCCGTAAAGCACGACCGTCCTCCACAGCCACATACCACTACCCTCCCGCGCACACTCCCTCTCAGATGTCGAGAGCACTCCCATCTCCGCGTCCGCGCCCTGTCCCTCCTCCGTAGTGCCCGCGTGCACTCTGTCTTGTATCCGCGTCTCAGTCCGTCTTCCTGCACACCCTGCACGCATCGCCATCCCGACTGCTCACTCTAGAGCGTCAGTACCTCGTTTTTCTAGAATGCAAGGCCTCACCTTATAAAGCCTATATCGGCATGAACGGCGCGTTTGGCGGAACGTCTGGGACTAAGCGAGATCCATCATCACCGTGGTCGGTGGACGAGGGCGACTGCAGAAGAGTTGAAGGAATAAAAAGTCAATCAAAACGTAGCAAGCGTACCTTGGTGACTGCTAGCTCTGCCCGCTCAGTATCCTGTTGCTATCTACTCCTAGTGCTGTTGCTGTAGTATACCGTCGTTGTTGACCTAATGCAGTCCTGAGTTTGTACAACTGTTGTCCGTCCTTGCGTATCAGAATGCTCTGGTGAGAGCTGTGAGCAAGGAATGTATCGCCAACGCATTCAACGCGTACCTTTAATTCCAACAGCAAGCTAATTCGGCGTACATTCAACGTAGACTGGTACACAGCGAGGTAGAACCTGTTCAGAATAAGGCAAAGTGGATAAACAAAAGACCGGAACACTTACTAGGGCTATCGAGCTCATCGATGTTGGACGTTCGAGTTCACGCTGCAAGTGTGACGTTGGTCACAAAATCAACGAAACGCACAGACCCCATGCAACTCCCGGCCTCGACGTCATCTAGTATGGGGTAGTAGCAGCGTCGGCAAGTCCGAGAGGAAAAATGAGAGAGAGAAACAAGTGATGAAGAGAAATGACAGAAGGAAACCGGGAGCTGGAGTTCACACAAAAATCGACCTGGCTTTTATAGCCAAATCCCTACCCGAAACAGGGTTAGAAAGTGTGCGAGGATAAGAGAATTAACCCCAGAAAATAATACTTGCGGAAAGTGCGACGTCGCTTACGATCGACAGGTCAACGTTTCATGAATCAGAATCATCTGTTCAAGTGTCCGGTCCGATCGTCCAAGTCTTCTTTTCAGCAGCAATAATATCTTTCAAGTGTTCAAGTGCCGTATTCTTATTTAACACTTCGGTCCGTCTCCTGGGCAATTGCGTGAGCCCAAATTCTGGAATTGGACTTGTGAAGAAAAACCTTCGATGTCTGGATTGGTTTCGCGGTGATCGGATTAACAGTGATGTTGCAATCTCGATTGCCGTTCATTGCTCTCTTGTCAAGAACGGCTCTTCAGCTTCTGGTGATATAGAATATTGTGGGGATGGTCTAGAGTAGATTATAATGATATTAAAGAAAAGACGTCGGCTTCCTTACCATAATACTCTCCATGATATTCAAAGAACTCGCGACCGAGTCCAAGTAGCAGCTCCATATTCGGAAGGTGTTTAGATTCCCAACTTGGAGGGGGTCTGAACTGACAATCCGATGAACTTCTGTGCTAACACCTAACACCGGCTGAACTTACGGTCGAAATAGTACAGTAATACAATTCTAATTTCTGACTCATCCTTCGGCGATCCAGTCTTCCAAGCTCGCCCTCATGTAGCCATGATCTCTCCAACCCTGACAGGAGATATTGGTGAATGTTTCTTCACACCCGAGTGACTCGCACCAATGCCCTTGGAGGGGTCGGTACCGTTACTGAAACCTGTGAAGAGAAGGGAGTCATACTGTTTTCGACAGATGCATACCCTGCACGTGTGCTCTCAGGAATGGCCAGTCAGTATTCGAGCTCGAATCCGATCTGACAGCTGGTGGACAGGACTCGTGTGTTAGAATTGACTATTTTCCCGTGATTTTTCCAGCACTTTCTTGGAAAGTTTCAGGGGAAGTCTGACATCAATAGATATCTTGAGGAAGTCGAGCTCCAGGGCAAACGAGCGCGTTCGGAGATAGTTGCTTTGGGATGGTTCTGGTATACAGGGAGTGTGGTTCGTGTAGCATTATCATTGTGCAGAGAAAGACGCAGAATATGCCGCGGCTGTCAATGAATACGGATCAATAAGTAATAAGGTGGGATAAATAGAGTATGAATGTGGGATAAGTAATATAAATGCAGGATCACCGCAGTACTAAGGATGATGGAATAAGGGAGACAAATAATGACAAGATAATAAGAGAGAGAGGGAGAACGACAGTATCAAGAATCTCCTACAACTGCATTACTAAAAAGGGGCTGACGGTGGTTCATTATCATCCTCATAAAAATCTCACTAAACTTGTTGAGCGTCATCAGCTTGATCGTACGAAGTAGCCGCCATTCAAGCTGATTTCCCTCCTTTGATCAGATCCGCTGCCCTTTCCGCAGTCGCGTACACCGGCGCTTGAGGATGCCCCGCTGGTACATATGGCTGAAAATCACATTTTAGCAACCCCCGAAATACCACGAACAATGTGAAAAAACTTCACCAAAACTGATGCATCTACAACCCTCACCCCCCTCGCCTGCTTGAGCCTCAAATCCGGATCGACGACTCCCCAATGCGTATTGGGCGGGGACATACTCGCCGTACCCACCGAATGTCCTGCTGGCCTTGCCTGATTCCGAATGCTCTCTTCCAAATCACTTATATCCGTAGAGAGCTCAAAGATATAGTCCGACCATACTGGCGCTGCGGCGAACCTCTGTGCACCTCCAATAGCATGCTTCATCTGCACCAGGTCATGCTCATGTGCGAAGACATTAAGATCAATGACTGGTGGAGAGAGAGGATCGGTACTGTTGACGGTTACGCTCCCACCTACGCTAGTAGGTCAACAAAACATTGGAAGAGAAAGTGATGGTAGCGTACTCGAGCGCGGACACAAGATATTAACCATCACCGATAAGTAGTTCCCACTGTCTGGCACGGGTGCATTGCCAAACCCACCCTAATTATATTTGTTAGTGAACATAATTACAGTTGCTTGAGTCAGGCTTACACTGAATATCATTTCATAATGGCCTGTCTGATTGCCAGAGCAGGATTCTTTCTCCATCAGACCGTCCCCTAGGCGGAAGTATCCGACATGGTTGGCGGGAGGGTTAGCCAAAAACCCGGTCCGATTCGACTGCCACTCCGCCAGGGCGTCCTGCTGTAATGTTTCGTTCCTCCAATACACGTTTTCTACCATTTGTGTATCGTTCACAGTCCAAGTAAGCCTCATACTCACTTGGTCCCTCAGGTTCTTTCCAACATCAGGAAGATGCACCGTCGGAGTGATGCCCAGCACAGCTAGCTCATCAGCGTTACCGACACCCGAATTGAGTAGGATATGAGGAGTCCCGATGACTCCGGCCGACAGAATGATTTCCTTTCCAGCCGAAAGGACATCCATCGTTTCTGGGATCTAGTATCAGCAAGGCTACCACTCAAAATGAAGAAAAAAAACCTACTTCCGGCATCCTGTGTGAATTCAACAGAGTCGAAATACGGGTTCTTATCCACATTCGAGTCGTTCGCTACGAGAATCCGCGTGACATGCGAATCCACAAGAACGTGGAGATTCTCCCTGTTTATATACTCAGGACCGAGGTACGACGTCTCCGAACTGCTTCTCGTCCCGTTCCCGACGTTCTTTTGATGCCAACCTTTGAAAATCGCCGATGATCAGGTCGGAGCAACATCGTACCACTCCTCACTCACCGATACCCAAGTGATATCCAGAATTATAATCCAAGTTGAACGGAAACTCTTCCGGGAGCTCCTTGGTTACTTGAATGACACGGTCATCGAGGACACTGGGATATTCAGCGACCGACACAGAGTTGATTCCGTCGAAGCTATGCACCGCGGGATCATACTGACCAGTTGCATTGTGTTGGTCCGCGGAAGCGACGAAGCGTTCGTTCTATGCCCAAGTCAGATAACTTCCCGAACGCTGTGAGATGTACCCCACCTTTCGAAAATACGGCTGCATCTTATCCCACCCCCATCCAGCGTCTCCACTAACTCTCGCATAACGATCATAGTCCTCGGACGAACCGCGTGTGTAGGTCATAACATCTACAACAAGACACTAAGCGCCAGTTCACGTCAATGACATAATTAAACTCACTTATAGCACTGCAACCACCTAGACCAAACCCCCTGTAGTAATCAATGTCTCGGTTGTTCAGGCCAGGCTGGGGAATAGTAGTAAAGTTCCAGCCCAGCATAGACGGCCGAGTGATGCAGAAGAAGGGTATCTGCGAAGTCAAGATGTTCGCCGTTCTGGGTTTTGTTGAAGGATATATCTTGGAAAGAGAAGGAGTAACGTACGATCTTCCCGCTTCGAGAACGAGGACGGAGGTTCAGGGATCTTCGGTCAAACGATTGGCGAGGACGTTTCCAGCAGTACCACCTTGTAACGGGTATCAGTGATAGCGAGGAGGGGGAAAAACATGAAAATATGCACCTCCAACGATAACGTAGTCATATTCAACAGCCGGAAGGTCGGCGACTGCTTCGTATATCGCAGCTGAGCACAGAGGCAGAAATAGCAAGAGAGTCAACGAGAACATTATGGAATCGATTAGTACTGCGTGTGTGGTATATAAAGCGAACCATCGGGCCTTGAAGACGATGGCGTCCCTGTCCGGCGAGATCGCAGGGAAGTCCAGTGAAGAAGAGCACTAGAGTGGAGCGGCTAAACATTGGTGTTGAAACCTTTTATGTTTGAAACGAATTGCGCATCCGCTTTGGCTTCCCGCTCGATTCAGAGACGGGTAAGTGCCACGGGCACTAGCCTATCGACGGATCTGGTTTGTTATGCGTTATCTCGCCAAGGTACTGGATTTGCCTGAGTTTAGAGTTTAGAAGTCCGGTACGCGGTCTCAATAAGGAAGGGTTCTGTGCCGCCACGAAATGTGTCACAGATGGTAGATCCCCGTGTGGTGCTTGAAAGCCGATGTACACACAGTAGAGGCCAGTGCATTTTAGCTGATAAAAACGAAGCCCTCAACGGTTTTGATTTAGCGAAGCCTTTCTCTGTCCGTCTTGTAAAGCCCGTCAGTAAAACGGTATGAAAAACTTGTCTCCCTACCAGACCTTAGACCTAAGGCACCTCCCCGCCTTACAGCTCGCAAAACAAGGCGGTAAAAACGGAAGCTGAAT
The DNA here is from genome assembly GCA_030435635.1 of Armillaria borealis. Lineage (NCBI taxonomy): Eukaryota > Fungi > Basidiomycota > Agaricomycetes > Agaricales > Physalacriaceae > Armillaria > Armillaria borealis. The sequence continues at coordinate 138,883 of JAUEPT010000086.1, read as the reverse complement.
TCGAAACCTTTTAAGGTCCCATTTTAGGCTATTAAAAATGCACCAGCCTCTGCAACCCGATACGGGTGGGGGTGACGCTAGACAGACTCAGCTATGTGACTCGTGTCAGCGTGTTCAAAGACATGAAGCATTAGCGAATAGTCCGGACTTGATCCAATACGTCTACCGCGGATTCAGTCAACGATTACTCCTTGTCCAGCTAGTCTTCCCGTTGATGATGCTCTTGGAGCTCCACATCGACAGATGACCAATACCGACGTATACGGGATGGCGAAGCAAACAGTGGATTCGCGGACTTGCACACGTTTTTGCTTTGATGTGATCATGGTCTTGTGATATCATCACGCCGACGGGAGGCACGGGCCATACACACAGACCAACAGCAGGAAGGGGTGCGAACCTGCTACAAAACGCATAAAAATAAAAAATAAATGCGTAATCCCGTGAGAGCACTCACGTCAGCCTCAAAATTCACTAGCTGCAGTCTAAACCTTTCCCGTCTTCCAATGACGTTTCTTCCGTGCACCTAGCGGTTCTTAGTGTTCGTGACTCAGATTGAGATGAGCGTGCATATATTTAGAAAGGATGTTCGCTCTTCCTACATTTTCTTTATTGAGTCAGCGTCGATATGGAAATCGGGCGACTCACTAGTTCGGGTAACGATCCGTAGCTCCACTGGGGCGCAGTTATTCATCCCCGGTAAAGTTCTAGCCAGATTGCCGTCGCGGGCTCTTTTCGGTGGATAAAGTCAGTGTATCGCGCTGTGGCCGAGTTACATTGGTAGAAGAAGCAGTGTAGCATGTCATCCTGAGCTGGACCTGGAGCATATCTTATCGTGTTCGTCGTATGTACGAAGAGCGAACGATCAAGTGGTGGCGGTGTGTGTACCGGCATCCGTGTAGCGACGCGTCCCGGGCCGGTCCCCGATTCTTTCCATTTGTTTCAACCTCCGAATCTCAGAGAGAAGGGAATAACTTCAAGCACAAGCCGAAAGGTTCCTGAACATTTGGCATCATCATTTTGTCACGATACTCAGATATATGAAGTACTTTGTGTAGAATATTCTAGATACATTCTGCAGTCTAGTAGCTGATTAATTTAGGATTCTTACTGAGCAAGCTTCCCATTGCTAGTAAGTATAGTTACAACATTTTCTACTGGCGACTTCAAAGTTGGCACAATAAGCATGTAATATGTATACATTTACAGCAAGTGACAGGTGGAAAATACAGTGATCACCGATAACTTGTTTACGATCCGGGACTTAGAAAACCGAGTCAAGACAAAGACCCATACACCTGGCTCGCAAAAGACTCGCCTGGTGGCGGCCAGGTAACGGAGGTAAGCAGAAAAATACTGACTCAACCAAGCATTAACCCCTCAACATTAATAAACACAAAGTGATGGAAGCGAGGACAAAACAACGCATCATAGTAGACAAGGTGTTATGAAATATCAGCCTCAATATTGTCACAACCGGGCTCATCGCAGCTACCTTCATCATCACAATCAAAAATGTAAACCAAATGTGAACAATATTGCACGGGAGCCTTACCAAAAACATAGCAAGAGTCTAGTATGGTTTTACGATTGAAAAGTTTCAGGCGGGCGGGTTTCCACAATCGAAAATGACGAAAGTCGAGTCGGACAACTCGGACTGAACTGCTAGTCCCCAAGCCTGACTTCGAGTGTTAGATGACGTCATAAGAAAAAGAGGAGTGTGCTTGTTGTATGAAATCTGTGGTGTTTGCTCGTCGCTAAACAGACCTTCCAAACAGCACACGGCCGTGTCGCCTTCGACGGAGGCATCGGACTCTAGGGTGTTATTCTATTCTTGCTAGTCATCGGGGAAAACGGCGGCCACAGGGTTGGTGCGATGATGCGATCTACCTCCGGGGATTGAGGTGAACATGGAATTGGCGTAATAGTGCTGTGACTGCTGTCCATCAACGATAAAGTCCTGTCATTTACCACGAGAATTTCTCACTTTCTGAGCAAGAACGGAGGTTATGTTCGCCACTGCCTCTCGATATTGTCGTTAGATATACACCGTCCTAAGTATCGGTACCGTGGTTCGGAGTCGGATCCCTCATCCTCTGATGCGGTGGCGTTCAGCTTGATTTGCGCTCAAGGACACCGTTTTGATTGCCCCAAGGGGAAGGTTCGACGATGCCTTTCTCCGATCTAGTCTCCGTATGCAGGAAGACACCCGGGGCAGCAGTACATTCATGAGACGTCGCATATTCGTTGGACCGATAAGGCTGAAAATAAGTTAACTGTAATGATCAGCCCTTGAACACTCTACCACCAAGTCTCTTACATCATGGGTTCATCTTCGCGTGTTGGGGACGAGAACTCCCTCCTCGACCTCACCGAAAAAGTAGCTGTCATCACCGGAGCAAAGTGCGCAGTACGCGCTGAGAGCAGCTTTCCCTAACTGACTAACGATTCAGTTCAGGAATCGGCTTATACATCCTCTTCTACGTCGCTCGTGCCGGAGCTAGGGTATATCTTGGAGCCAGGACGGAAGACAAGTTTAATAGCGCTATTACCCGCCTCAAGACAGAAGGGCTTGATACCAGCAAGGTCGTATGGCTGTCCTTTGATTTGAGTGATCCTAGAAAAGCGAAGGAGTCTGCGAAGTGGCTTTTGGAGAGGGAGAACCGGCTTGATATTCTCAGTTCGTTATCATATCTAATATCAGGAGAAAACCATTTAGCCTGTCTCATCGCCAGTCAACAATGCAGCAAAGTATGCTAGTGCTGACGTCTGTGAACGTTCGGAAAGAATCGGGGACAAGGTCCCAATCAGGAACGGCCGGCTCTACTGCCCTGACATGGACATAGCAAACCATGCGCCGTGGCCATACCGTCTTGATCGCACGATTGCGTACTTCTCGCGGGGTAGAGACACTTTGCGGGGCAATGTAATGTTGGTAGAAGTGATAGTATATGCGCGTCGTTTGATGCATACGACGGAAAACGGGGAGCAATGACGAAGTCGTACCATCGCCTAATCTGAGCCACAGCGAGAGATAAAGAAATATATGCACGGACCACCAACAGAGCACACGAGCACCAAACCATAGCACGGAAACACGGAATGACAGAGCACGTCAGCAAACGATGGAACGAAACCGACACAAGAGGCATGAGTGTCGTTGGGTGGACCGAAACCATAGGTCCATAGCACGAGCCGAAACAGAAACTTTTGTTGGGGGACCGAAACCGAGACGAAATTCACGAACTGTGCGCAGCAAAGTCAATGGATGGGTCATCTTGTGGGGCCATTTACTTCCACCGTCATGTCATCGACGAGAACAAACCCATCGAGCGAGACTAGTCGCTGTTGACAAAGTAGTGGCTAGCCCGGGAGCAGCGAAGTGGCCATCTTCAGTCGGTAGTGGTGGTGGGCCCAGGAGAGACTACAGAGAGTGGCAGATATTGGAAATCGAGGTTTGGTGTTGTTCCCGGCACAAGGTCCCAATAAGGAACAGCCGGGCCCACAGCCCTGACATGGCGAACCATGCACCGTGGCCACGAAGGCTCATACCGCTGTGATCACACTGTTGAGTGTGTCGCGCGGATTAGAGACTCTTCGTAGAGTACATTGAAGACAATGGACCACGATGCTTGCAAGCTTGAGCCTGAGACCGGGAAGGCCATGAGAAGTAGACGATGGATTCCGCATTGTATGGACCTGGGATCACAGTTGAAGCTTTTTCCGGCACTAGTCGCACTGGATACCCAGAACGGGGTATTCGAAGAGTTCGGTCGCGAAATGTCCGGAATGTCCCCAGTAGGTCGACACAAAGATACCGAAGGTAATTGTATCCGACAGAGAAATTTTCTACGTGGACTACGCGCTCGGCGGGACGAAGGGAATGAGAGATATAAGACAGGTACGCCGTTGGTCCCAAAGAGGGAACATGACTATACACAAGTGTGAGACATGACGCACGGACCCATGTGTGAAAGGCGTAGTGCCCGGGTCCATGAAAACGAAGAGGACGAGACAGCAAGCGCAATACACAAACACGGGAACATAGGAAAAAGATGGGAACACAAACACGGGAACGGGAACGGGACACGAGAATGAGACAAGGAAGAAAAGGCTTAGTGAAGCAGAGGAGACGAAAGAGAAGGAGGCGCACGATGAGCTTCATCAAAAAGTCGAAGAGGATTGACCTGTTGCTCCCTGAAAAAATGCTGGTAGTCGAAGACTTCATACCGGTAGCGAAGGTTGACGAAAAGGACGGGCGCTTTGTAGCACTACCCATCAACGATTGCATCAACGCCAGGCCTGCGGGTGCCATCCATGGTCTCGACAATCCTTTGCGTAGCGGTGGTAAGAGATTAGGAAGGACGAATTCCAAGCGAGGAATGTCGAGAACAAAGTCTGAAAGGAGCTTTCATGGACGTGGTCGAAGCATCCTTGATATTCAGAAATTAGCTGCATATGGATGACGAGGTCGGCCTGCAGGAGGTGGGAGTCTCCGAGGTGGTGGGCTCATATATGCTATCGGTACTCGTTGATGCCATTTCCAGCATCCGATAACATTTCTGGGGATCGTTTTCCTGATTGATTTCGGTTAGGTGTGATTTTTTGGTCATCCTTTATGAGACCTGTGATTTCAAGCAGAAAATGAAGCTCGAGAGTAAAAGAAGGACCTTCATTGGCACAGTCGACAATGAAGAATGATGGTGGGGGTTGAGGAGAAGGAGCATTTTGGTAGGTATGTGTCAGAGGCTCATGGTGGTTGAATTGAGAGAAAGTAAGGTGGCATCAGCGCAAGGTTGAATAAGGATGAAAGGATATCGATAACTGTCCAGTGATATATGATGTGGAATGCAAAAGACTGTTTGGATATAGCGTAAAGGTTGATGTGGTCGCCTTTACCGGCACGGCAACCTTAGGGTTCGATTACCCGTCTCTGAAATTTGGATGCGAGACGTTCGACGCATCCATATCGCCTGGAACACCAGCGTCGAGTCTCGACGACAGGAATGAAATTTCTCCACCGGTCTCTGTGAACGAGAGCTGAGTCAGCGCCTTTTTGGGCCTTCCGGGAGCCCGGCAACTGCCGCCTTACCCCGCTTGGGATTCCCTCGGCATCGCCATGACGTTCATTTCTTCCACATGAAGACTCCACACATTTTCAACGTGCGCTCCTTATGCTGATACCGCATGAACACCGTATGTTTTGTTTACCATCTTTCACCTCAGGCCTCATAGTTGATTCAATAAAGGTTGCAGATTAGACCATAGACTTTACTCGTTGCGTATGTCTTTTCCTTCTTTGATTGGCTTGCTAACGCTGGAACCATTTATATAGGTTCATTCCAACTTTTTTTACACAGATTGCTCAACACTTCCATTCACGACTGTAGACGATAGAAGCTCGCTTGACTTGCTGCTCGCTCCCGCTCTGCAACCCACACGGCTAAAACGGGCACTGCTGCATGGGTGCTGCTACTGCCGATACCCCACGACTAGATTGAGAGACACTTACCGGTGTGTACTGTTCGCATCTCCCTTGTTGCCGGCCGTGCTAATTGGGGCGGTGGGAATCAGACTATTCCATCACTTACCACAGCCCACCAACAACGTCTCACCAGCACCACAATGATCCTCTCCCCAGCCTCTTCAACGACGCTCAGTAGCCTGACGCCTCATCACCACAAGCTAGGATTTGACTTTGTCATCCAGCCAAAGGGCCATCTTGAACCCCACGTCAGCAACCTGCCGCGACGGAGAGCGGTCAAGAGGAGGGTCGCGGAGAGCGACAGTGAAGACGAGGATAAGGCAAGCGCCAAGACTGAGTATTCGTCCTCGCCTAAAGCTACCGAAGAACCCCCGCATATGCGTATACAAGCGCTGGGTGAGAACACAGATGTGTGTGTGTCTATCACAGAGGTAGAAGGATGGGACGGAGATGTTGTTTGTGTCGACGAGGAAGAAGAGAATGACTGCGGCGTGCCAACCTCGTCTCGGTCGGTGTTTCTCGAGCTGGTGGCGAAGGGCTCGGCGCTGCGAAGGGTGCTGGTCGTGGGTTCTCGGGTGAACGTGTTTGCTGTTGCGCTGGGGATAATCTGCCGGCGTAGTGGGAAGGATATGATAGAGACGTATATGGAGCTACATGATACAGGCGGGTTGGAGGATGCGTGGAGGGGCCTGCTGAGTCGTGATGGCGTCGAGTGGGTTGCCGGAGAGCTCGACGATTAGATATGTATCTTTATATTGGGTATTAGATTTTTAGAGGACTCGGTGCTTATTGTATTCTTAGACAGTTTGTAGGTATAAATCACGTATTACTGACCTTGGGTCAGACAGCCGCATACGCCGTACGGAGGAGCGTCCGGCGATAGCACAACAAACACAATATCGGGCAGCTGTGGTAAGGCGGGATAGGACCATGCAGTACCCAATACCCACAGTGTTCTGGAATTGAGTAGTTACTCAGCTTGTTACTGATAGTATGAGTACTTTACTTGAACTTCGAAGTTTGAAGCTAAGTTCTAGCACCAAAAAAGCAAAAATAGAACGGTCCCAGAAATTTCAGATGGGGAATCGAACCCAAAGCTGCCGTGCCGGTACCGGTAAAGGCAACAACATCAACCTTTGCACTACATCCGATCATGTTCCACGTCGTATATCACTAGTGAGTTATCCTTCACTAGCTTCGCTACCAAAGGCCCCAGAGATCTTATTCAAGGAAGCTTACGCTGATGCCACCGTGCTTGCTCTTAATTCAACCACCATGAGCCTCCGTCACATAACCGGTTTCCAATATCTGCCACTTTCTCCTGGGCCTACCGCCACTACCGACTGAAGACGACCGCTTCGCTGCTCTCAGCTAGCCACCGCTTTGGCAACAGCGACTACTCTCGCTCGATGGGTTCGTTCTTGTCGATGACATTATGATGGAAGATAGTGGACCACACAAGACGACCCATCCATTGACTTTGGTGCGCACATCGGACTGGTTGGTCTGTATGATACGTGGAATTGTGCTACGTGTATACATGTGGTATGCAGTCGTGTAAGGCTATCATGGGAAAAGTTGTATGCGGCTCCTCATTTGCTTCTGTGGAACTACTCGTTTACATCGACTCAGGAAACAGATATCATTCAGGAGATAGATTTGTCCATTATCGACCGTATATCGCCACGGCCGCAGCACCCACCCACCGTGCCTAACAATACGTCTTTAGAAGGATGTTGGCGTTACAAGTACGACGCCACGACCCCGCAGCTGCCGCAGAAGGATCTTGCCGAATTTGGTTCCTGCTTAACACACACCGTGCATAGGATACGCGCCCATCTTGCTGTTGTATATCCAGCCCAAATCAAGACGTTTACTTGAAATTACTCCTCTCTAGTCGAGAGCCACCGTCCAGCTTTCTGGAACTCGCCTTGCGACTAATCCATTCAGTTTTCTACCTTCTGTCTTATACACCCCCACTTCGGTACTGGTCCTCCATTGCCTTACCTCCTCGATGTACTATCCACCCAAAATCCGGGCTTTGTCTGCACAACAGTGGCTTGGCGACAACAACGTACATCACGGAGGGTTACTGGAGGCTCTACCTATTCAGTATCTATTCTTGATAGGCCAGCCTTACGACAGGTTGCAGGGCAGAATTTCATCTCCAAAGAAGGCACCGTTACATCCGCTCCTAACAGAGCTAGCTCTACTTTCGTTCCTGCACCACGCCTCCATCATGCTGCGCCGTGATACACAAACCTGTCCTTTTCGCCTTTGTATAGTGGTCCCGTCGTCCGACTGTGGCGATCCGCACTACATCCAACTGAAACATTCCAAACGACAAGCACCTCGTCCATTTTGACATATGCTTTTTTACCGTCTCCCAAGGCACGTTATTTATTGGCTCTTGGAACCTTCGGAGTAATGCAGCTACTTCTCCATCCCCTTTGTCATGATCTCGCTCCTCCTGCTCTTCCTGCCTCTATGCTCAGCTGCAATATACGAAAGAGTTGCTGATCTCCCCGCTCAAGACTTTGACTACATCATCATAGGGGGTACTTATAGTATCGACCTTCCCTCGTCATCTCCATTGACATCCTCTACAAGGTGGAACCGCGGGAAACGTTCTTGCCAATCGTTTGACTGAACAGCCCGATATATCCATACTTGTTCTTGAAGCGGGGAGATCGTATGTTATTCATTCCCGTCAAGCTATCTCCTTCAACTGCAACCTAGGACCGTGGACGTCTTGACCTCGCGAGTACCTTTCTTCTGTACTTCACTTATGCAGGCCACACCTTTGGACTGGAATTTTACTACAACCCCGCAACCTGGCTTGAATGGCCGGGCCTTCCCGTACCTAAGGGGGTTCGGATTGGGTGGATGTAGTGCTACAAGCGAGTCCTATTTTCTCGCTGGCGTGTGCTCGTGACCGATGTCTTTCTAATAGATATCATGACATACACTCGCGGATCTTCGCAGGACTATGATCGGTACGCACGACTCAGCGGGGACGACGGATGGGGGTGGGATAAGATGCAACCGTATTTTCAAAGGGTTGAGTAGAACACCAATTCTTATCCTGCCGAATGTCTGACTTTGTGCAGAATGAGCGGTTTGTCGCTTCTGCCGACCATCACAATACCACTGGCCAGTATGATCCAGCAGTGCACGGCTTTGAAGGAATCACCTCCGTGTCGATCGCTGAATACCCGAGCGTTATCGACGGGCGGATCACTCAAGCAACCAAGGAACTCTCCGACGAGTTTCCGTTCAATATGGATTACAATTCGGGGTATCATTTGGGTATTGGTGAGTGCTGAGTTCGAGGAGGTCGTCGTCGATTGACCATATTTGCTGTTGGAAGGGTGGCATCAAAAGACTATTGGGAACGGGACAAGGAGTAGCTCGGAAACATCGTATCTTGGCCCCGAGTACATCGACCGGGCGAATTTATACGTGCTCGTAGATTCGCATGTCACACGTATCCTGGTAGAGAACGGCTCGACTGTGGACCAAGACTCGGAGCCGTACTTTGATAGCGTCGAGTTCACTCAAGATTCTGGAAGTAGGCCTGTTCCGTTATTTTGAGCGCTAGCTTGGATTGATAATGGGCACTAGAAACGATGCATACCCTTTCCGCTCGCAAGGAAATCATTCTATCGGCCGGAGTCATCGGAACTCCTCACATCCTACTCAATTCGGGGATTGGTCACGCTAATGAGCTGTCTGTGTTGGGCATCACTCCGACGGTGCACCTTCCCGATGTTGGGAAGAATCTGAGGGATCAAGCGAGTATGATGGTTACCTGGACTGTGAACGATACGCAGATGGCAGAGTGTTTGTATTGGAGGAACGAGACGTTCCGGGAGGAGGCATTGGCGGAGTGGCAGTTTAATCGGACCGGGTTTCTGGCTAACCCTCCCTCCAACCATTTGGGATTCTTCCGCTTGGGAGATGAGCTGATGGATGAAGAATCCTGCGCTGGAAATCAGACAGGACATTATGAATTGGTTTTTACTGTAGGTTTTGACTCAAGCGACTGTAATTATACTCACTAACAGACACACTCAGGGCGGGATGGACACTCTACCCGTTCCGGCAACGGGGAGCTATTTTACAGCACTGGTTAATATCTTGTGTCCGCTCTCTCGTACGCCACCAAAGCTTTTTCTTCTGATATTTTATTGACCTAGCATAGGCGGGAATATCACCATCAACAGCACCAACCCCCTCTCTCCGCCAGTTATTAACCCTAATATTCTCTCGAATGAGCAGGATTTAGTGTTAATGAAGCATGCGATTGGAGGTGCACAGAGGTTCGCCGCTGCGCCGGTATGGGCAGACTATATCCTCGAGCTCTATACAGATCTAGGCGATTTGGAAGGGAGCATTCGGGCTCAAGCAAGGCCGGCAGGACATTCGGTGGGTACCGCGAGTATGTCCCCGCGTAATGCACATTGGGGAGTTGTCGATCCGGATTTGAGGCTCAAGCAGGCGAGGGGAATAAGGGTTGTAGACGCGTCAGTTTTGGTGAAGTTTTTCATTTTGTTCGTTGTGTTTTCCGGGTGTGTTAATCCGTCGTGAATTTTAGCCATATATACCGGCTGGGCATACACAGACATCGGTGTACGCGACTGCGGAAAGGGCAGCGGATCTGATTAAAGGAGGGAAATGAGCTTGAATGGCGGCTGCTTTGTATGACCAAGCTGATGACGCTCAACAAGTTTAGTGAGATTTTTATGAGGATGATGATATGATGAATTCCACCATCAGCTCCTTTTTAGGAAGGCAGCTTCGCCTGTCTGAACGGCGCTCAAGCAGTGTAAAACCCACCCCGAAGTCCTGAAAAGGCACTACAGAGTTTCCCTGCATACCTAGATCACTGACTAGACCGAAAAGTTCGTGCTACCGTCACCCAAACAATCTGAGCTGTCTTTGAAAATTGAGACGAGGATCTCGTTTTTGATGGACACCTCCTGTACAGCCATCCGCTGAGGGAACGACTCGCTCTCAGGCAATTAGTGTAGTCCCAGCCTGTGTCACGCGTTCATATCCCTGGCCGTTCAGAGGTGCCCGCGAGTACCACTGTCTCGGGCATTTTTAAGGTTTCTTCCGAGTCCATTGCCAATTCAGTTGCCCCGAGATGCCGTCACCGGGTCTACATCCCGGCTCGGCAAGGTCGGATCCAAGTCGGATCGCACTGCTGCATGGAGGGTGTCTGTGAACTTAAGAATTATGGTGTATGGTTCACCCGTGGACGTTCGCCAGGGCTTCAACATACGCAGCGGCGTTTTCAGTCTGGAAGACCCGGGGAAATATATCAGAGCGGTCTTCGCCGACACCTACTTACTAGGACTGGGTTAAAACCGTATTGTCATACTTCATCTCGCTGTTTCGCCGATCCATAGCAGTTTTATTCTTCTTCAAACCGTAGCGGAAATGATTACTGGTTCGCTTCTTCTCTGTGGACTGATACCGATTTTATCTGACTAATTACAAGTCCTCAGCACAAAACCGCTGAAACCAATTCGCAATCCCTCGCGCGGACTCTTCCTTTGCCCAGCCTATTCATTTTCTCAGCCGACCACAGGTGCATCATATAAAACAAAAAACTCACGAGTATCGCCAACATTGGGATCACCTCTCAAGGCAAACCCATGCTCGACCCCAGAAAAAATCTGGAAACAGTAACTGGCCTTTACTTCAACCAGGATATCTTCAGCACGTCGACGATTTTCCAGAGGGAAGGTGAAATCAGATTCTGTTATTAGCCCAGTGAGCTGAAGCGAGTGAGACCTAAACTAGTTAGGACGTGCCCGCGCATGATAGAAATAGAGGTTCTGAACCCGAAGATATCAGTCCCGAAAGATCATACAGAGAGGTAGGTAGACTCACTCTTAATATTCCTGAAGTGATCTTCAGTAAGGAATCCTGGATGCGCAATTGCGCCTAGTATTTAATGCGTTGACAAAGGAATTTCCAAAAGGTATACTTTAACACTCACCAGCCACGATGTCCCCACGAATGGCGAGATCCAAAACGAATGGAGCACCGAAGCAGTAACCTACGGCTGCGTACTGCGAGTTCTTGCCTGTTCAGCTGAGTAAGTTTGAAAAGAGCTCGATAATTACGAGTCGACTTACCGTATTTTTCCCGGATAGCGCCCAGCCATCGTGGCGTTAATTCCAGTGCTTGCTGCCTCGACTTTTCTATCCATGTTTCCCTATCAAAGTCATGCTCTGTGTGAAGACCAAACGAATCTCCGAGGAAGTAGTCGATCCCAACAACGATGAATCCTATCAACAATGGCCGTTATGTGTAATATTCCGAAGCTGTTTCAAGGAGATGGAACCTTGAGAGGCGAAGTAGTCTTGGACAAGTTGGTTGTTGATATGCAGTGGGCCGTAGACATCAGCGAAGTACAAAACGACTTTCGGCTTTTGGACAGTCTCCGCGGATGGGGGTTCGGAAACGTATGTCGGTACACCAGCAATGATTTCGGTCCTCCCGACGGGAGTTCCTTCATGCTTCACTGCTTTAAAGCAGCATTCACCGAGAGCTCCTGCGAGAATGGGAGAAGACATGGCGGTGGTCCGCACTCGAGATGCGTATAGTTAATAAGCAGATTCCAAAATGTCCCAATTAGCTGAGACAGAAATAACGGCCCGAGTCGAGAAATTGTTGAGTCAGACAAAATGATGCTATTCGCTTTTTTGTGTCAGATGAGCTCCCAGTATATGCAGGCTTCTTGCGGAAAAAAGGAAAAATACTGGTACTTAGCAACGCTTCGTACCGGGACATCTTGGGTCCAGCTTTATAATCGCCTGAATTTATAAGGCATGAAATGCGGGAGTAGTAAAGACCCGGCACGTATTTCATTGACACTGATATTTGTAAGTGCAGAGAAATCGGAGGATGCACCGGGCGTAATAGATATTTTGATAACCATAGCTTGCCTTGAATTTCGTAAGATCAGCACTATTTCACTGACGCATTTTTATGAAAGGCAGAACGAACGCAGGCCTGCACAAGGGAAACCAACTTGAAAGGGACCCTAGGAACACGTTGACGTGATTGATTGACATTATGAAAGCCACGGGCATTGCTCTTGAGATACAGAACTGATCCTCGGTCAAAAGCAGGAGTGTGACAGCCTAGTCCACATGTAAGCTAGGAACTCCTGAGGATTACTAGTCTGCTTACGAACGGCGACACCCTTTATTACTAACTTGAGAATGAGAGCCACCTAAAAGGCACACAGCCGCGGCATATTTTGCGTCTTTCTCTGCACAATGATAATGAGTAAAGGATGGCTGTGTATTATACTAAACGAACCACATTCCCCGTATACCGGGACCATCCCAAAAGCAACCATCTCGGAGCGAGCTCCTTTGCCCTGGGACTCAACTTGCTCTAGATATGTATTGATGTCGAATTTCCCCCGCAAGTAGGCCAGATTTCCAAGGAAGTGCTGGAAAAATAGTCAATTCTAACACAAATCCTGTCCATCCGGTGTCAGATCGGATTCGAACTCGATTATGTATGGAATACCGACTTAGCATTCCTGAGAGCACACGCGCAGGGTATGCATCCAGCGAAAACAGGTACCGACCCCTCCAAGGGCATTGATGGGATTGACCCGAGTCACTTGGGTGTGGTGAAGAAACATTCACCAATATCTCCTATCAGGGTTGGAGAGATCATGACTACATGAGGACGAGCTTGGAAGACTGCAGATCGCCGAAGCATGAATCAGAATTGCATTAGCATTAATGCTGACAGCGATGGAGGCTATGGCACAGTTAACATACTTGACCGGTCATCAGATAAAATGGAGAGCCTATAATGGAGTGGTAGGACTATGTGGCATAGGTCAGCGACCGCCGACGTTTCGTTGTGGTGTTGGCGTTGTGGGCGAAGGCCCCCAGAAGCTCCCACCAAGCTTTGTTCATTTTTTAGCATATTTTAGCCCTAAAAACACAGAGAATTTGTCCAGAGTTAGCATATTTTTGGGCTCCAGCTAGGACAATCTTGTCCGAGTTGTGCCGCGTGTGAGGGGAAAGGCAGGGGAGGCCCCGGAAGGCCCTCTAAAAACAGTATCAGCACTGCAGATAATGGAAATTGAAGTGACACAAGCCATGAGAAATTCACTCTCTAGGCTCAAATTCCTCACCCAATCCTTTCGTAGAGCATCGCAGCTCACATAAATCGGTAGAAAGACGATCATCTTTTGAAGCGGAATCGGCAGCATAGGAAGTTTCGAGCTGGAGAGCTTGGTCTACGATAGCATATTTTCATCCTAAATGTTGTGTATTTGAGGCGTAATTTCCACGAATTTTCCGGACAAAGTTTGGCGGGAGCTTCTGTGGGCGTCAGTGGGTGACATTGACAATTTCCAATCGCACGCCACGTGCATTGACATCGCCGCAAAATTCCGCACGATTTCCAAACTTCAAACTTAATCGTTTACTGCGTCCACTGACAGATGAAGGGCCGCGATAATGACCGTTCCTGCCACGAGGACACCTTCGTACGCCAACTTTCTTTCCCATCAGCCTCCAGAACACCATTCCCCGTTTGCGACTGTGAATCTCCGAGGCGTGAACCGAATAAATTGAATGGCTCTTTAGTCGAACACCTTGCTGCTTGCTAGCGCTTCAGTGGATCAGAAATCGGCGAAGGAGCGGCATCTCAAGTCTCGAGCTGACTTGGAAATGATGGATGATGTATAATGAATTCATCTTGCGTATCGATCGGAGACAGGACAAAGATACTTTGAACGGTGTGTATATCTTAGTCGCTTTATTTAGTCCTTTTTTCTCATTCTGTTATGGTGCCAGCCTCGATTACAGCTGTTTACATACAGCTTGACACTCAGGGGTGTTTTCATGGATGATGAATGAAGGTTCGGACTTTGTCATAAACCGTGTTTTGCGGACTTCAACTCTTCAAGCGCACGAGAGGGCCTCCGAGATCGCCAAAATAGCCATAAATCAGCCACAAACGCGCCATCAAGTCCTCAAACCATGGTTTATGACGAAGTCTGAATCACACTCTTCTCTCGCACCAAACACATGTTACTGTCATGCTGTATGCAAACAGCTGTAATTAGACACTCGTCCGTGATGATGCATGATGTCTGTAGACCCGTCGTTCTCTCAATGTCCAACTTTCGTTTCCATTTCGGCTCTCCTACCACTGAGCGGACATAGGATAGGGATAGCGCGTCTTTGAAACGCGTAGACTGGTCCAAGATTCGACGCGGTTTTGATAGTAATGCTCGGTACATGACAGAGCCCGTCGCAGAGCATTCGACGGCACAATATACCGTGATGACTAGGGGGACATCCTACCCAAAACAGAAAAGAAATCACCGAATGATTTCCACTCCCACCTTTTGCTCGGTCCTTGTCGTCCTCCCATGGCCGATTAACCCTTCACTCTATGGCGGTCTTAGCATCATTTCCTGCATCCTATCAGAGCCCCTCCAATGAGATATACACCCAATATCCAGGTTTCATCTACTCCGGTACGGGATTCCCGTTGTGGCAAGGATCTCTGTACTCTAGCCTTGTCTAGTTCTGGCACTTGACATTCTGATGCCCGTGCTTAGCGCCATTATCAGTATCATCGTATCATCTCCCCGACCAGCTATTCATTCTTAAGCTGCACATAGACGTAGGTACTTCCCCACCCACATCATGTTCTCTCCCCTTCTCTTTCTCTTACCTGCTGTATGCTCAGCCGCGATATACGAAAAATTCGCAGACCTTCCGACTCTTGACTTTGACTATATCATCGTTGGAGGTACACGCGACCTCAGCCTTTTCTCTTTATAATCGCTGACGCTCTCCTCGAGGCGGCACTGCAGGAAACGTTCTCGCCAACCGTTTGACCTGAACAGCCCGATATATCCGTGCTAGTTCTTGAAGCGGGGCAGTCGTACGCATACCCATCATCTCCTTGATTCGAAGCTCACAGTCGACCCAGGACCGCGGACATTCTGGTTACGCAGGTACCGTTCTTTTGCACGCTAGCTACTCCCCAGACGTCTTTGGACTGGAACTTCACCACAACGTCCCAGCCTGGCCTGAACGGACACGCCTTTCCCTTCCCAAGGGGGTTTGGTTTAGGCGGGACTAGTGCAATCAGTGAGTTCGACTGAGTAACGTTGTAGTATCAGCTTGAACTCAATGCTGTTCAGATTTTATGGCTTACACCCGCGGTTCGTCCGAGGACTATGATCGATATGCACGTATCAGCGGGGATCTCGGATGGGGATGGGACCAGATGCAGCAATATATTCGAAAGGTTCGTTCATTATCACCGAGCTATGGAAGAAACTGAACTAGAGTTGGTCCAGAATGAGCGCTTTGTCGCACCTGCGGATCATCACAATATCACAGGTGAATTTGACCCGGAAGTACACAGTTTTGATGGTGTAAACTCGGTCACACTTCCTGGATATTCTCGCACTATCGATGGCCGGGTTATCCAGACCACCAAGGAACTACCGGATGAGTTCCCATTCAATCTAGATTCTAACTCGGGCCATCATTTAGGTATCGGTGAGTACGCCGCTGAAAGTGTAAACTATTTCGACTAATGAAATGCAGGATGGGAGCAAACGACTGTCGGGAACGGGACGAGGAGTAGCTCGGAGACATCGTACCTTGGCCCTGAATATATTGGACGCGAGAACTTGCACGTGCTCGTGAATTCTTATGTCACGCGTATTCTTCTAGCGAATGACTCGGATTTGAACGATGTCCCGCGCTTTGGCACGGTTGAGTTCACCCAGGATGCGGGAGGTACGAACCTAGTCTTATGTTCGCGTCTTTGCAACCTAACAATGTTACGATTGCAGAGACCAGTCACAGCCTCTCGCCTCCCGGCCTCAAGGAAATCATACTTTCAGCAGGCACGATAGGGACACCCCATATCCTACTCAACTCTGGTGTTGGAGACGACGACGAGCTCGCTACAGCGGGCATCACTTCGACGGTTCATCTACCCGATGTTGGAAAGAATTTGACCGATCACCCGAGTTTGAGTCTTGTCTGGACTGTCAATGACACGAACACAACAGAAGACGTGTATTGGAGGAACGAGACGTTCCAAGCGGAAGCTTTGGAGGAATGGCAAGCCAATCGAACCGGGTATATCTCAAACATCGCGTTGAACCACCTAGGATTCCTCCGTCTAGAAGAAGGCGTGTTGGAAGAAGAGCCTTGTGCCGGTAGTCAGACGGGGCATTATGAGCTGATCTTCTCTGTAAGTCAAGGTCGTCACGAGCGAGTCACAACTGACTAAACGCGGATAAACCTTTATCAGGGCGGAATTTTTGGAGAAGCCATTCCGGCAACAGGCAGTTATCTTACCATAGCTGTCGTTATGTTGTGCCCGCTTTCTCGTACGTTTTTCTTCCCCTTCCATTATTTACCCCCTGACGTTCGACTGCCAGGTGGAAATGTCACAATCAGCGGCACCAGTCCCTTCGATCCGCCGCTCATCAACCCCAACTACCTCTCGCACCCTCAGGATTTGGAGGCACTGGAGCATGCCGTAGAGGGTGCACAGAGATTTGTCTCGGCACCGGTATGGAAGGACTATATCATTGAACTTACCACCGATATCACGGATTTGGAGGAGACCATTAGAGACATAGCCGTACCGACTGACCATCCCGTTGGTACTGCGGGTATGTCCCCGGCTGGCGCAGATTGGGGAGTCGTGGACCCGGATTTGAGACTCAAGAGAGCGGCAGGGGTGAGGATCGTAGATGCGTCTGTCTTGGTGAGCTTTTCGCCGAGCACTTGATTTCCGTTTCGACTTATTTCTTCAACTATGTAGCCTTTTATACCTGCTGCACATACTCAAGCAGCTGTCTATGCTTTTGCGGAGAGGGCGGCTGATTTGATAAAGGGGGTCGGACAATGAAGGTGAAAGATTCGTACACAAAAGATACAAGATTACGAGTCTGAAAATTCCAAATAACGCCCTTCCTAAAGTAATTCAGATCGCGTCTTCTACTTCAGCTCTAGCAATACCGCAGTACCCGTCGTTATAAGCTCCAATAAAAGTGATATGAATGAATAATTTAAGCATAACAAAGCAGATGATCAGACATAGAATCGCGGCGGTCATCGAATTGTCCAAAGCAAGTCCAAAGTCGCGGATAAGTATTGCGGTACTACCAGGCGATATGTGAATTTTCCGTATTTACGTCTATGAGACGCATAAGACTGAGTCTATAAAGCAGATTAGCCAGGGGGTGGCACGGCTGGTTGAACTTGTGGTTGATTGTGGGTGGTTGTGGGAGACAAATTCGATGGCCACGTGCTGTGTCGTCATAAACCCGCCCTTGCATCTTACCATCACTTGACGATCACCATCCTTTTCTTGCCGCTATAGTCGAAGACCCTAAAATGTCACCTTCGGACGGAGATCTGGTTATCCCCGCTGACGCAGAAGCGCAAATCGAGGATCTCAAGCACGAGAGGGACAAATCCAGGACCCAGCATTTGGAGACTCTGAAAAAACTGCGGAGAAAAGCCGACGTGGAAAGAGACAACGACACCTTGCGCAAAGAGAACGAAGGACTGAGAAAAGATTTGGATGATGCAAGAGCGAGAGCCTTGGAGGCAGATGACCAGGCCACCGACCTGTGGGGCCAGAAGGAAACCGTCGAATACGAGAACCGCGATTTGAAGAGACTTGTGGCGAGGTTGCAAGAGAGGATAAAGGACCTTATGGAGGCGAGTATTGGTAATGGAGCCAAGGTCGAAATATCACACAGGGTCCCGGCGTCAGTTACGGTGGGCCTTATTCCGAGTCCTATGTATATAGGTATCTCGGTTATTATGTACCTTCAAAACTCCGTGGGAAATATTCTATTGATTGCGGGGATTGCCGCCCTTCGGTTTTTTGGCTCTATCGGGAGTGTCGGCGTTCTTATCGCCTGCACTTACCTCTCGGTGCATTGCCCTCTGATTTTCTCCCTTCAGTATCTTCGGCTCGGTTTCTGACTTTTCCCTTGGTGTTAGGGTTTATCAGTTTTCTTGATATCAGTTCTTTTATTGTGTGTACCTTGCTATGTTCTCAGTACATTACCTTGACATTACCCTCAAGATCTCTACATCACACGAGCCTCCCTTTTAATCAAGTGCTCATTTCTTCTCCCTCCCCCTCCTCCTTCACTTTCTCAGCTCGTTTCGTTTTCCCTTTGTTCATCTCCCTTTCCTCTTCATCCTCTTTGTCTCCGAACCCTATCTTTCTCTTCATCCTGGCGTCGTCTTCGGTTCTCCCGTCTTGGTCGCGTGTCTCTTTTTCTCCCTGTCCATGTTCTGTTTGGATCATTGCATGTTCAGTGTCATTCAGTCTTCTCTGCTTGTGAGATGTAGTCACTTACCATCGCATGTTGACAGTCTACCATGGCTAGGGCGCGTAGTACCAAATTTATTCTCACCGACGATTTTCTAGTCTTGATAAAAACCACGGAGCATGGGACCTCGAAGATGTCTCCTACTCTGAATATTTGCGGCCTCACTTTTGTGTATCTGCGGTTCATGGGTTCTCGACGTCACTTGTATTCGCGTACTTGGCCTATCACTCACCATCCTTTCCCGTCTTCTATCACTCTCTTGTAGTACTGCACCACGTTGTCTTCCATATGAATCAACGCATTGTTGCTCACCCTGCATATAATTCTGTTGGGGTCAATTTCTTGCACTATCTGTATGCCATCGTCGTCTGACATCTTGAAGTATCTGTTTGAGATGTAGACCGCTTTGTTTCCTTGGATGCTCTCGGGATTACACTGCTGCAGTTCACCCTATTTGAACCCTTGCTCTCCCGTTTGACAGGTCCCCTTCAACCTACGTTGGACAAAGGACTTACTTCCACACAAGCCTTGTGTCCCACGCAAAGCATCGTCCAGAGTTTGTGAGCTTGTCTCTTCTAATGCATAGCTGGGGTCTCGCAGGCATAAGACCGAACCTGGATCGCGTCATCACGTCAATGAGACTGGCAGAAAGTGCAAAAGATGAGTGTCAGAGACATTTGATTCCAAACAGACGGCGTCAGATAAACGGCGCGTTGTTCTTGCTCGACCAAGTGGAAACCACATCGGTTAGGCAGCACCCCATGTAGGCTGCCAATGGTTGGATAACAGCTGTGCACATGATGCGACGAGTTTCGTATTGTTCAACTTATGGACTGCAGACCGACGGCCATGGGATGAGATAATCGGGATGGACAACAACATGTGGATGTGGATGCTTGGAACCTCGTTTGCTAAGTTTGTCAGAGACGAGTATACCCTGGAGGAGGTGAGAGATTATTTCAATTGGAGGCTGCAGCGAGAGTACCCAGATGTGTTCATATTTGGCAGGTTTGTGAGTGTAGAATCCATTGTATTGAAAATTCTGAGGGGGAATGGCCCTTTTCTGTCTATCATACATAAATGTACCGCAGGTCACGAGGAATCGTGTTCTACTCAGTATTGCTGTGTGGTGGTACCCGCCTCCACAGGCAAGACAATGGTCAATGATACAGGAGTACATGACCAACTGCAGAGAAATGCCGCTTATTTTTGATGGTGCGGAATGCGCGATATATGGGGCCGGTCTAGTCCAACATCACACGTTCATGTATTCCCCATTGATACTTGCCGTGTGCATGGCGCATATGACTACACCCCCCAATGTGTCCCTCGAATTGCCGGTTAGAGAAGGTATGGCACGATACTCCTTTACGGGAATAGTGTATAATCACGGAAATGCTCATTTTACTGCACGATACCTGATGCATCCGGGATCATTTAGTTCAATGACGGTGTGGTTACTGGTAGGTCAGCTCGCATGCAAGGTACCAATGACCAGGTGGATCCGATGGCGGATCCAACTGGCATTGAAAGCAGAGACGTCTTCATATACAAATGTGAACCGACTACCTAAATACCAGAAAAAGTCATAGGACTCGGGCCTGCCATGCGCAGCGATGGCCCATACCGCTAGTCTCTCGATGAACTCTACTTTTCCAATTTTTTCCAGAGGCCCACACCTCCCTCCACTTTGAAATCCCAGTCGATGGAGGAAGCGGTACCAGATATCATCAATCTAATCGATGATGACGATGACGACACGGTCGCAGTCAGCACATCCGTGAGTTTTTCCCCCTTCCCGCACTTCCAAGCTCATCCTGCTTAGAAAGGGATATTACCAGCATCAGAAGTTGTCAAAATAGAGCCGTCAGAAGCAACGGTAGGTGTTACTTTGCAGGTCATATCTGTTATTCTTGAACTTTCATTGGCAGGCTGAGGTTAATTTGTGGACATCTGGTTGTGAAATTCCTTACACATTACATTAGGTACTATCAACACCTGCATCCACCTCTGTCCGGTCCACGAGAAATGTCAAGAAGCGGCGAGCCAACACTGATTCTGCAACCACAGCAGCGTTGAACGATGACTCGGATACACGGCCACACAAGAGGACTAGAAACGCGCACCCAACTGCGGTAGGTTACTCTTTGCTAGATATATGATTGTCATAGACGCCTAGATTAGGGATCCTCCCAAGATTTAACTGCGCGAATTGAGGTAAAGACGCGTGTCTACCCTTTGACCTTTTAATCAGCTAAAAATGTTCTCGTTCAAACAGACTGTAGGTTCTGCATCAACATCTTCTGAATCCCTGTCTCATGCCGCTCTGAACATTGACGGTCCTTTTGACGTTTGTCAAGCGTGTCTTTTAGGAAGATTCTTGCTTAACAATGGACTTCTAGGATGAATTTGATCCCAATAATATGGCATTCATCAGCGTTTGAATCGTTATTGATGGGGGTGTAGCAACTGATTTTTCTCAGGAATTGACAGAACCTGAAACTGATACGACTGATCCCCAACGAGACCACTCCGTCTCCCCGGGAGCAACCAAGCCGGGGAGACAACCAGGCGGCCCACCAGTGGCCGAAGCGGACCCTAAGAGCGAGGTTAATCGCACAAATTGATCACCTCTCCCTTACTGACCGACTTGGCGTAGGATGACTTCTATCCAAGTGATCTGCTTAGTGTCGATGATGGTTTCCATGAAGATGCATCCAGATCAAAGAAGCGTAAAGTCATACATGTTCGCCAGATTGTGATAATGTGTTCTGATGTACTATCCAGGTATCGGCATTAGCAAGGAGCACACACCTATCTGAGATTGCCAGAGGAAAGAAGAAAGCGGTACCGCGACCATTGACTGTACGTTTGACGCGTCTCTTCAAAGGACCTCCCTGACCTCTACATGAAGAAGGACGACTACCTCACACAGATCAAGTCCGTGCATCTCAAGAACGCCAAACAGTACACAATTAACCCGCCTCCGCCGGCTGGATTCTATGTCCCGCGTATCTTCGTATCAAACATTTACGGAGGCAGTTCCATGCAATCTATGCAGAAACTCACAGCCTTCGACATCCAGTGCATATGGCCTACCAAGGATCTCAACCCCCTCGTCGTAGACTCCCCTGGTGCCCCGGGACTGTTATTCACTTCGAGACCGGAGATTGTTGGAGGCACGCCTTGGCACGTTTTCTGCAGGCGGCAAGTGGAGAAACAGCTTCGCTGGGAGTACGCTGGGAAATATACAATGGTCGTCTCTGGTAAAATCGAGGCAGAACAGTTCGCGGCGCAAACAGAGGCAACGAAGAAGCGATGGGGTGACTATTTGGTAACAAGGAAGGAGGCGAGGGTATATGTTGCTATGCGAGTGCAGATCATGCTGAGGAAGCACGGCCAACCGCTTGATGAAAGAAGAGTGTGCATGGAGATCGAGGCTGTAATGGGCAGGGCAGTGGAGAAGCCAGGAGATGAGGGGATGACAAAAGAGGACAAGCAAAAGGAGAGGGGAAAGATCAAGGCTCGTGTGCCTTTGACCATTAACACTGGGGATGTGATCAAGGCGTTTTGCAATGGCGATGAGGTAATTGATATAAGTCTGTCTTCAAAGTTCGCCATAACTGACTCTAGTTACAGCATATCAACATCCTGCGAATGGATTGTATCGGGTACGACCATACGTTTGTGAGGGACTTAGCCAAAGTGGGCCATTGCAAGCATGGCAGGTACCAGTCCGAATGGGAGATGATGGTTGGCAGCGATGATGGTTCAATCTTGGGGACAAATGGTCATCACAATGACAAACCCCATGTCAAAATCTAGAAGGACAAGATGAAAATCATGGTGTAGATAATTTGTGCCACAAGGTTGATCATGTTTGCATACACCAGAGAGGCATCGCCCACTCCCAGGCGGTACTAGACCATTCAAAGTAGTATGGGGATGTATCTGGTGCACTTGTTTGTAGATACTGTTGCGGTAGTATTTTCTACAGCAAAAAAAATAGCCACCTTGGGACTTGCCCAAGGTGGTAATTTGTGCTATCCCTAGGACCCCGGCGCACCCCCATCGACTACCGTGTTGTCCACCATATTCCTCTCCCTGCTTATGGTAAAACCTGAGTCACGTCGAGGCCGTCTCTTCACTGTAGCACACGTTAAGACTGAAAATCACATTAAATTGGGTTATTTACACACAAGTTGACTATGCACTATTGTACTCCATCCGCCTACTCTTATTCAGTGCTCTCCGAACCATTTTTCCGCGAATTTTGCGATTTTGAAGCTAAAATGGCCAAGTTAGGAGCATCAATACACGCAGAACTGACACTTACTGCCACAGAGTTCTCCATGAATCACCGCATGGCGCCAATCTCAACATTTTACATCTTCAATTTCTTGGATTTGGACCTGAATTGATGTCTGTGAGTGTGACACGCCGGTTTTGCGTTTTGATGGATTTCGAGTTCTGCAGGATAGTCAGTATTCTCGATTTGGACAAGGGAAATGACGGACTTACCATAGGATCACCACGCATAGGCTCGCTGCATGGCTTTGAATTCGCGCGTTTTTGGTCTTCAAATGGCATTGTTTTCACTCCGGAGATACTCCTCTAAATCAGCACAAGATCGACAGAGTTACGCAGGGTGCAACTCACTTTTGGCCAATTTGCCTCCAGAAGCTTTGAAAGTAAAGTGGGCATTGCCATGGCTCTATATACTCAAAGCCAAGCACGACCGTAAATGATCCAGCGTAACCATGGTGATGACATGGCCCTCTTTCCTGGTGTTTTGCTCGCCACGAGGCGTCGACCTTGAAATTTTTGAGCTAAAAACATGTCAAAAAATACTCAAAGTCATGTAAGACCTAAAATGACACATCGTAAACATAACAAGAAGAGTGTCAACAATTCAGACTTACCTGTGACGCGAACGGTGGGTCCAATTGTCCTGGGGTTTTGCTCGCTGCAAGGCATTGACCCTTGCAACTTTGGAGCTAGAAAATCATCCAAAATCAGTCAAAATGGACAGCCCTGAGATTCTAAAGATGCACTTACCTCGCTTGCAGGACGCCAATCTATATACTCAAAGCCATGCATGTCCTTGTATGTCCCATTGTAAGCATGCCGGCAACAGTTTACTGTTGGTGTCCTCTTTGCGTGGTTTGGCTTGCCGAAGTCCATGGGTTCTCGTTCTTGCGGGATGGTGACACAAAGGCTGGGTGTTTAAATCTACAAAATGTTAGTCAAAACAACAGGACATAAGTGGAAACCACGCACCGTTGCTCCCCGGATGGAGATACATGGTCTCAGCGCAATAATACCTTTGCAGACTTTACCAAACACTCCACGTCAAGGTGTGGGCATTGGTGAAGTTGTTCCCCACAACGCAGTGACCTCGAAAAAACGGGTCCTTAATCTCATTGAAATTTGAGCCTAGAAGACAGTCAGCGATGATCAGTTCGGAATGAAAATTCAAGTTGAAAATTTGGTACTTACTTTGAATGAGATGGCACCCTCACAAAGTCGGTGAATTTTGACATTCCAGGGCTTGAGATTGAGCAAAACGGTACTGATTCAGACTGTCAGAAACACTTGGCATTCTCTTAGAAAACGGCAGTCTTCATATCTAATATCTCACGGCTATTGGGTATCTCTGTCTACTAACATCCGTCAATGAACTTGATATTGAGGTGATAGGAGGATGTTGTGTCGCTCGGTGCAGGGCTTCAGTCTGGAGAAAATTTGATCCAAAAACTGTCGAATTTGAGCTAGATTAGAGCAATGGAAACCGATGAGTCGCGTCCAAATTAAACAGAGAACTTACCGTGCAAGAAACTGTGCCCACCATGTCATGTCCTTCCAATAATCAACAATCCCAACCTTGAAGAGACAAAACATCAGCAAGAAAGCACAAAAAAGGACAAGAAATACCGTCAAGAAAGAAACGTGCAGGCCGGGAACACCGATCGTCGAGTACCCAACTTGGGGGCAGTGATAACGACATCTGGGGAGTAAATCAGCTTGATACTCATGATCCTCCGTGTCGAAAATGGGGGATGCACAAAGCTAGGGGGTATCCATGGCCTAGGACGGGTGGTAGGGGTCGATGTTGGATTCAGGCAGGGGTGGCAGCGGCGGCACCGTCGGTGCTGGCGTCTCTGTCATCTTGGTGTCATCCATCACGTACTGTGTAGTAGAGTCGACACCCAGATGGACGTTGTCATCACTGCCTTCGTTGAATGTCGGGAGGCCAGTCTTGCTCTTGCCCCCTGCTCATACCCTTCTGCTCTCCTGCACTCTCCTCAGCACTTCCTCCTTCCCCAGCGTCCATGCCCTACCCTCTGCCCTATCCCTCCCTCATCCTTGGACTATTCCCGCCATTCCTGCTGTCGTCGTCACCCTGTTCATCAACATCGTCCTGGTTGATGAACGTTCGTTCTCTCCCCGCACTTGCAGATGGTACTTGATCTTGGATCTTCCAGTGCATCTGTGGTCTTTGATATGCGTGAATTCAGTGTGTGCAGGCAATTGGCTCCGATGACGACACGGGGGACGCTGTGTAGGGGATGGGGGGGGATAGCACTGGTTCTCAGGCTAATAGCAGGTGGTAACAGGCGTTGGTGTCATCCTAGTTGACAGTCTTTGCTGCAGCAGTTTCTTGTAGGCATTGTACGCAGTGCTGCCTCGTGTGAGGGAGCGCTTACACGCGGGTGGGGGATCATCTATGGCTGCTATTCAGGGCTCTTGGGGCCGCATGAGCCAAAAGTACCTAGAAAAACCAATGAATACAGAATGCAATGAAACATACCTTTGTCTATGAATCCCGAGCTGCCTGTGAATGACACAGATGTGCTGTGTGGAGAGGTAAGTATATTACAAAAGTATTTGTGAAGCTATTATTTTTTTGAATTGCCATAAAAGGAGTGTTGTTTGTTTCTGTTGAATTCTAAGGTAAAAGTTAAAAGTAAGGGTCCTGGATTGAAATACAGCGCTGACGAGGCTGGTTACGGGCACTCATGAAACTAAGAGCGGCCTAGCATGGACAACACTCTAAACCACTGCTCAATCCCACTAACACACACACACACAATCTCTATAAGTGCGGAAGGGAGCAAGGAATTTAATTCTACTTGCGCCCTGACAGTATCTCAAAATATCTTAGCGAGCTCGCTAACTAATGCAACGTGACTGTGTACAATTGTCAAGCAAATCTCAATTTTGCTATCTCCTCAAAGCTTTTACAAGAGAGCACAGCAAACCATGCAACCCTCAAGGCAAATGATATTTCAATAGAAAATACACATGGACATGCAGATCCACAAAATGACCGAATTCGTTCAGTGAGCTTGCTAAGTACAAAGCGCCGCTAGGTTCTACTGCGCATGCCTTTGCCTTCTCTCTTAGTTCGCTAAGCCTGAATCCCAAACTCGTCACGCTAGAGGCCCTTGGCACTCTCAAAACACAGTACGCAAATCTCTTGTTAAACATCCCCATGAGTCCTCACACACAGTGCGCTCGCTCTAACAATGGTGCCACGAGGTCCAACTGCGCACACCTGTCACACTTCATGCAACTGCTAGAACAGCTCAAGCTGGCTGATTCCCTCGTAAATCTCCTTCAAAGCCTACACAGAGGCTTTCACAACCCAATTCTCTCTTATACTACTGAACCAGAAATATGGAACAGAGTTTTTCTCAGATGTTTTCTCAGTTTTTCTCTAGAGCCGAGCGCAGCTTCACTGACGCGGGTCTCGTTTGTTTCTCAAGTAAAACCGAAGTTTTGTATCCAAAATGTGTCTCTGTTTTCAATTTCTCTAGTGAGCTCACTAACTCTCTGGTATAGCTGAGACTCGAAGTTACTAACCCTTACGCGTCACAACAAGTCCAGATTCAGACTGAAACTTTATTACTGTACGTGGGGGGTAGGTAGCTTGTTCTAATACATGAAAATCTGCCCTACTTATACTACGAGAGAGTGATTGTTACAAACTGGTTATTAGTAAAATACTTTTGTGTCGGCCGATAATCCCTCATCCGAAACGTCACAGCTCTCTTGGCAGAGTGCCGCTTCCTCTCTGTTTGGTAGTCTCAAAGGACTGGGTGGCACTGACATCGCTCGCCCGACAGCAGTGGCTGCCCATGGGCTAACACTCAATAGCTGTATAATGCATGATCATTGATCACACGTCATTCTGGGTTCTCTGTTCTGCTCCGAAGGTGACAGCGTCATAGTCTAGACACGGTAACCAAGAGATGCATCGGAATTCTGGTCTGCTCGCTAATCTCATCGGCCAATATCCATTTCCAGACCATGCCCAGTGGTTCTCTTGATTATCTCTCACGTGGTATCACTTCTCCGGATCTCCAGGGCCTATGCATCATTGATTATTGACACGTAGTTATCTAAATTAGCTTTGGCCTGAGTACAAGTGTGTCCCACCAAGCCCAAATCCTTAGTGCCAACGGATGTCATTGCAAGTGAGCTCGCTAAGTCGGTCTGATTGCTGTGTATGCCTGTGAGGTACAGTGCAGCGACGAAGTCCTATGTTTTAATTCCATGGCTTCTTTTTCTGACAGAAGGGTATTCTGACTCAGTGACCTTGCTCCTTCTCGTGCTGCTTGCACTGTCAGTGAGCTCTCTAAGCTTACACAGTGCCTAAAGGTAATTTATTGATTTTCGCAAAATTACATGCTTAGACACGCTGCAGGCATGACACCGGGGTGCCGCGCATGTCGCCATAATCACGCCATTGCTTGGTGCTTATTCAGAGCTCCGGCTCAGGGCCAGATCCTGGTCTCTCAGCTGCGCAACATCGGTTAGCCACGCTATCCACATGTACTGATGTCACCTAGTATCTCCTCGGAGTTGTGGCCTAGAGCGCAACTCATCGTTATAGTAATAATATCTTCTAGTGATTTCCATGGTCTTCTAGGACCACCCACTTCTAGTCTAGGTCTTGTGCGCATCGGCCGAAGTCAGAGACATTGGTCTTACTTCAATTCTACACATTCTGAGGTCTAGAGCGCTAGCTTTCGGCATGGCAGTGCCTTGTGCATCATAGATCAAGATTGCATGAAGTATCAATTATCTCCTGAGCTTCGCTGGTTCTATTCTTAGCATGCGTCTTCTGTGCATTGTCAGCGTATTCAGTGTCAAGTGCTGGGACTTTAGACTTAGCATGACCCTTATGGTATCACTCTACAGTTAAGCCATGTGCTCCACCAAACATCACTCAAGGTATTGCATTGCCTGCACTTAGGACATTGCACTCTAAGGTATATCTCATTTCCTCGGTATCTAGCTTTTATAAAATGTATGTATTGATACATTTCACGAAATTACACATGTGAATGCTTTTCAAGCGTGTCAACGGCGACTTCGTTTGGCAGGCTAGGAAGCATAATAGTCGGTCAGAAATAGAAAGAAACAATGACTAGTGAAGTACTCACCGCTTTGGAAGCCTTAGGCTTGACACTAGTGACCGGAGTTTTGGTGGGAGTTGACTCAGCAGGAGTGGTAACGATTGCAATAGCAGCCGCAACAGCCACTGCTCGCTTGTTGCGCTCACTATGGATGGTCCCAGTGAAAGTACGAACGGTGTGATAGTCCTTGAAGGTTGGAACGGTGGAGTGGTCTGACTGAATTCGCTCGAAGACCTGCTTGATACGAAAAACCACATCTTTGTTCTTGGCATTGCCAATGACCGAAGTACGATGCTTCTCCACTAGCTCTGCCTGGATCACTAGTCAGTCGAAGATCGAAAATTGAATCACTAGTCCACATACCCTGATAGCGCAAACAGCTTTACACTGTTTGACAAGCGTCTCCAGCTCAACTTTGTGTTCCCACAAAGTATCGGCGGCTTGAATAGCCTCATTGGCATGAGCAACAAGGACAGCGACGTCATTAGGATTGGACATGGCTAGTGACGATTTTATGAAAAGATTTTGGAAGAATAGTTTGAAGAGTTTTGGAGTGATGAGGCTAGTCACGAAAAGAAGTCTACTAGTGAGACGATGAAACGACTAGTCAATGGGGACATTGAATTTATAGTGTGGGGAGGACCGTGCTTTGGGACTTAGTCAAAATCTCACAAAAATTTCCGAGAAATTTCAATAAGAAATTACTAAAGACTAGGCCACGAGTGACGCCACTCACACAATATCCAACTGTTTAAAAGAATACCCAAGTCGAATCGAAACAACTAGTGATGGCGAAACCAGCCACAATATCCAATTGGTTGTCAATAGTGCACCGTGATCGGACACTAGTGAAAATTCTAAGTCACTAGCAGACTTATGTTTTGAGAAAGTTCACTAGTCACACTTAAAGAATCACTAGTATACCTCAAAAGGGTGGAAACTGGCATGGCTAACTCAGAAACCTCACTAGCATTAGAGGAACTTGTACTCAAAACTGGAAGGAAGAATGATCACATCATCAATTTCTAGCTGAATTTGGATGACACACATTAGAGCAGCACTTTGAGTGCTCCCTACCCCACATCATGCAGATATGGATACAGTGAGCTAAAAAGAGTTGCAGTGGATGTAGAAGGGACTACTTTAGGACTAGAAAATGGTCCATTTAGCCCTCCAGACATTCCCGGAAAAGATAGATACAAAAGAACTGAAGACATACTAGTACCCCTCAAGAATGAGACTTAGACAGATTCTTGAAATACAGACCTCACATCACACCAGAAAGAACAAAACACGAGAAAACCATTGTATTTTAAAGTGCTCTATCCACACTTGTTGCACTATGTAAAGAATATATGCCCTGAGGGCGCGTACAGAAAAGCTATTGTATAAATGTTCAAGGAAAGTCCATGACAGGCAGCTCAAGCATCCTTCAACGACTCAATAGGCAGATGAACCGGGGAGCTCATAGTTGGATCCACGAGAGCATGAAGTTCGTCTCCCAAGTCGTTCTTTGGGGCCACGCTAACCTCTTGAGATCGAGCTGGAGTAGTAACACCACCCGAACCCTCAACGACAGGAAGGGAAGGCGATTCATTCATCAAAGGAGGACGGCGGAGGGCTTGAGCGACGATCTGATCAAAAGAGGATGTCCCAGTGGCTGAATAGCATAAGAATTCAGTACAGACAAGCCCATCAGCATAATCAAATAGAAAATGTACTATTCAAAGGGGCAGAAGAGTGCCTGTCAAGCTTGACAAGGGCGATGCAGAGTTGTTCTTCAAAGTCCAGGCTCTCAAAGATGATTCCTCGAAGAGCGTTCCTCCCTTTGTTTGCGGTAGCATCTTGACAGATCATGAGAGTCTCCTCCAAGGAAGCGCGATACTGCTGAGCTGCCTGGGCAGCGGCATTGGTGCAAGTGTCAAAGACTTGGAGGGCGGTACTGGTACAAGTGATGGAAGTATGAACATCTTTAAAAGAAATTTTAAGTAATGAATGAAAACAAAAGAAAGAGCATGTACTATCAGGCATCACCTCAACGAACTTGGCCAGCTCCTTGCAAGTGTGATAGTGCTGAACGGGCTCGGCACGGTAAGAGAACAGGCTCTTGGTAGCAGCTTTGCAGTTGTTACAGTGTTTACCCCACCCCAGGAATACGCATGGCTGGTTCTGGACACTGGACGAGCACTGAGCGCATCCATATTGAGGCTGGCCACTCAAGTATGAGAAAGGCAGGAAGAAGTATGGAAACAAAGCAACTCACCATGATCGACGCCTGGACAATGGTCTCGATCTCCTCATCCTTGACAGGGACAGGAACTTCCCTGCCATATCTGTGGGCTGAACACCCACTGGTTAGCAAAAAGAAAAGAGAAATGATGGACAGAATGCTTACTGCTGAAGGCCAAGTGCTTTTTGTTCTTGATCGTCACCGTAACTGGGGCCGCCGCCTTGGATGAGGAAGCCACAGGCTTCTCCTCCCCTTTACCTTTGGGGTGCTGCAATGCTCGAGAACCCTGAGAGCTACTAGCCGCTAGTTAAGTAGTCAGTAAGAAAGCGCTAGAATGCAAGTAAAGAAGACGTACTGGGAATGGGTTCGTCCTTTACCGAACCAGGCTGGGTCTTAGGAGCCTTCTTTGGAGGACCAACTGGTATGGTAATCGAAAGGCCAACCTCAGGTTCCTTGGGAGTGGTGAACTTCTTCTTGGGTGATGGCACTTTCTGATTTTGGTTCTTGGCAGCACCTTTGACCTAACGAGAGCGGTCAGCTAAGTAGACGGCATGAAAGAAAACAGCGACAAACCTTGGAAACGACTTCCTCTTTGGACCCATCAGATCCGTCCTCGCTTTCATCGTCACTTCCTTCATCACCACTAGTAGCGTCGACCCGATCTTCATCATCATCGTCGCCCAAAGTGTCTTCATCCCCTGAATCATCATGAGGAGGGGCCTGTCATTTCCAACCTTGATTAGACAAAGAAGCAAGAAATGCCTTGGGAAGCGGCATGTCTTCATCAATCTTGATGCGCTAGAAAGAATATCTCAGTAGGCAGAAAGGTCAAAGAAGAAGCTAGTACATACCCCAGACTGTTTGCTCATCCTGAGTTCCCAGCTGACAAAGCTAGGAAGCCGTAGGTTGGCAGGGAGCTCGGTGACAATAGTATCGCAGGTGTAGAGAAGATCGTGAGAGAAAGAAGCAGCGGGATGGGTCTTGGCCTGACGAGAAAGCTTCAGGATTTGGATCTTAAAGTAGCCATAAAATCATTAGTAAGAAGCAACAGCACTAGTAAGGTAGGCGTCGTCCGGATCCAGCACCCCCTTATGTAATCAGAACAAGCCTCGACTTGGTGACTTTATTCTCACATCCTCCGGGCACAAATGGTCAATATAACTCCAACAATAGTAACTATATACATTAAAGATGATTTCTATGCAAGCAGAATATTTTATTGTGACTTTTTTGAGAAGATATTTAACTTTTAGTGAAACTTTTTGGGGCCTATTTCTGAGTATTCTACAATGAATTTCTACGCATTTAGAGCCAAAATGGATTTTTGATCACTTCAATTTTGGCGGCTTAGTCATATGGCATATCACGTGACTTGTATTGGCAGTCTGCATTTGTCTTGGTGTCACCCTGAAGCTATGCACAATGGATGTTCAACATCAATTGTTGTCAAAGAGCAACGATTCAATTGACATACAGGCCTTCTCAGTTCAAAATTGAGCGGTTTTTCACAAATTTGTTTATGCAGACCATTGAATTTGGTGCTTATGTAATACTTACATAAGGGTGCCGGATCCAGGCGACGCCTACCTTAGAGGGATTGCCTACCAAGAAGGGAGTGCTATCCTTGAGTCATCGCACAATTTCTTTTGCCCTGTACTGGCTGCGCTTGTCAGGATTCAAAAGAGGATGGAGTTGATTGACTCTGGCAGCAAAGTCTTCAAGCTTCATTGATAGAAAGAGAGTGCTGATGTGCTCGGTAATGGCGAGTGACAAAAGACTAGTGGGCGGAAATGATCTCCAACCGACACTAAACCTCTCACAACTCTACACTATCACCAATTGATTGAATTCGGGTGTTTCAAGTATGATAGAAGCACTCTGCAGACTCAATAATCAAGGGATGTTGTTCAAAAGACACTTTATTCGTTACTAGTGAGTTTTACAAGCGTACTACTCACACTAGTGGGGTGGGTAAGACACAATTGAATGAATGTGGCTTGGTTTTGAGCTACTGCGCTCACTGGGACTATGACTGCTTTGAACTATTGGCTCTCTTGGCCCTGTACTACTTCCTACAAGTGATCTTCACTTGACTAGTTCGCACTCTTGGCTTACTAGTGGCACTCTTGGCCTAGAAACTGCTTCTTACAAGTGATAACACTTGACTAGTTCGCACTCTAGCTTACTAGTGGCACTCTTGGCCTAAGAATAATACTTTAACTTTGAGAAATTGCAAGAATTACTTTGAAACACTCTTGGTCTTTGCAGGACACAATAGTATTGCTCAAAAGGGACTTCAATTCACTCAATTCTATAGGTAACTTAGCGACTAGTAGCCGCTTTGTTGAGGTTAAGCACAAAAGCCTTTAATTGGGGCACTAAACTCTTGTTAGTCACTTGCAATCGCAGGGATGGCTTGCCTGTCCGTGCGAGTGGCTATTCTACTACTTATATACAGTAAAGAAAGGTACAAAGCAACACAAACAGCTACACTAGTGGGGTATTTTCGGTACTGATTTCTTGGCTAGGCCCGAAAGATCACGCATAAACATGCAATAGTCGGTCTAGAAATTACTATTGGATGACTAGTGAGCCACGGAGCTCAGCCAGCGGTTTAATCTCGTGTTCTTGACCCAGCAACGTGCCACTAGTGCCGGAGATGAACGACTAGCCACATCCTTGTGCTCGCAACCGTAGTCGGCCATGATCAAAAGCGCAGCCGGCTATACTAATGCCGATCGTAATAGATCTGATCGCACTAGTCGGATCTGGGTGTAACATTAATCCATTGCTAATTCATTTCTAAGTCCTGCTTCGAGATTGCTGCATGACTAGTTAACCTGACTTAGGCATTTCTGCCCCGATTGGTCTACTAGTGACTGAACTTTACAAGATCTGTGTATTCTGCTCCTTGTTTGGTGCGCTAGTCGCATTACTCGTCTACTAGTGACCTTATATTAAGTAGTCTGGCTAGTATTCAAGTCACTAGTACAGCCGGCTGGTAGATTTGACCCACTAGTGGTATCACATCTAAGTCCTGGCTTCACTAGTCACATACTGCTGTGACTATCAGCTTGAAGCCTCAGCTATAGTCCTTTTATTATCACTAGTACAGGATAGATATGCAATTGTATTGTTACAAAATCGCAAAATCTAGGTGTGAAAGCATAGATGGCATATCAGCGCTACTAGTAAAAGTGACGGCAGAATAGTAGGTGAAAAGAGTGAAAGCAGGCGAAATTTTATAGAAGTCGGACTTAGGTTTGATTCAATGCAATTTCCAAGCTGAGCTTGAAACAGTCGTACCAGCTGTGCGGCTAGCTCCTTCCTTGATCACACTAGTAGTGCACATATGCAATGAGTATGAATGAATGAAAATAAGAAAACTGTCCTAGTAAAGTAAGATTTGCGCGGTTGCACATGAACCTGCAAATCATTAAGTGAATTTTATGATCTTTGATGGCAAAGTGCCGAACGGGCTTAGTGACTAAAAGACGTGATCGAGACCTGTGACCTTGAAAGAATAGCAACGGGCCACTAGTGGGACACACTGCTAAGTACAAAAGTGGACTTAGGTGACTGAGGACAGTCACTATTTCAGTGTGGGGGAGATGATACACTGTCTATGCGTTCACACCTAGATTTTGCGATTTGGTAACAATCCATTTGCATATCTATCCTATACTAGTGATAATAAAAGGACTATAGCTGAGGCTTCAAGCTGATAGTTACAGCAGTATGCGACTAGTGAAGCCAGGACTTAGATGCGATACCACTAGTGGGTCAAATCTACCAGCCGGCTGTACTAGTGACTTGAATACTAGCCGGACTAATTAACCTAAGGCCACTAGTAGATGAGGAACATGACTAGCACACCAAACAAGAAGCAGGATACACAGATCTTGTGAAGTTCAGTCACTAGTAGACCAATCGGGGCAGAAATGCCTAAGTCAGGTTAACTAGTCACGCAGCAATCTCGAAGCAGGACTTAGAAATGAATTAGCAATGGATTAATGTTGCGCCCAGATCTGACTAGTGCGATCAGATCTATTACGATCAGCACTAGTCTGGCCCGGCTGCGCTTTCGATCACGGCCGACTATGGTTGCGAGCACAAGGATGTGGCTAGTCGTTCATCTCCAGCACTAGTGGCACGTTGCTGGGTCAAGAACACGAGATTAAACCGCTGGCTGAGCTCCGTGGCTCACTAGTCATCCAATAGTAATTTCTAGACCGACTATTGCATGTTTATGCGTGATCTTTCGGGCCTAGCCAAGAAATCAGTACCGAAAATACCCCACTAGTGTAGCTGTTTGTGTTGCTTTGTACCTTTCTTTACTGTATATAAGTAGTAGAATAGCCACTCGCACGGACAGGCAAGCCATCCCTGCGATTGCAAGTGACTAACAAGAGTTTAGTGCCCCAATTAAAGGCTTTTGTGCTTAACCTCAACAAAGCGGCTACTAGTCGCTAAGTTACCTATAGAATTGAGTGAATTGAAGTCCCTTTTGAGCAATACTATTGTGTCCTGCAAAGACCAAGAGTGTTTCAAAGTAATTCTTGCAATTTCTCAAAGTTAAAGTATTATTCTTAGGCCAAGAGTGCCACTAGTAAGCTAGAGTGCGAACTAGTCAAGTGTTATCACTTGTAAGAAGCAGTTTCTAGGCCAAGAGTGCCACTAGTAAGCCAAGAGTGCGAACTAGTCAAGTGAAGATCACTTGTAGGAAGTATTACAGGGCCAAGAGAGCCAATAGTCTGAACAGTTGGAGTTCCAGCGAGCGCAGTAGCTCAAAACCAAGTCACATTCATTCAATTGTGTCTTACCCACCCCACTAGTGCGAGTAGTATGCTTGTAAAACTCACTAGTAACAAATAAAACATCTTTTGAACAACCTACCTTGATTATCGAGTCTGCAGAGTGCTTCTATCATACTCGAAACACCTGAATTCAATACATTGGTGATAGTGTAGAGTGTAGAGAGGTTTAGTGTTGGTTGGAGCTCATTTCTGCCCACTAGTCTTTTCCCATTCACTGTTACCGAGCACATCACCGACATCTCTTCAGGATAGACACATAACCCAAGTGTGATGTCATAATATGTAGAACATCCATAACGTATTTCTCTGTCTCGCCAACTGTATGCCTGATGTGAGAATCAGATGATCCCCGGAATCGCTGTAGCTGCTTGGTCACCTTTAGCAATGATGGCATCAATTGATATCCAAGGAGGTCATAAATGTACGAATGCCCATGCTGCATGACCCAAGTGAAGTAGGCCGCCACACTTATGAGTCCCGTCATGGCAATTTTGAATTCGGCATCAGTGAATTGTCGGCATTTGGTCAAAAACTCGAAGACTTGGCATACCAAGCGAAGGGAACTGTTTTGAAGGAATGCCATATGCGTGGAGGGGGATGCAGCTGACATAGTGTGGATCACTGTAGTCACACCCCAAAGGGTGTTATAAAGATATATGTGATTTTTCTTCTCGTGAAATCGGGCAAAAGTGCCAGCGGCCCCCTGAACACATAAGCCTATGAGTTTTGTGCTATTTTCTTCGAGGCGGGATACAAGCCTAGACTGCCATGTCAGCGGCTGGGAAGTCGGTCTTGGGAGTACGTGACCTAGAGTAGAGACGGTGGATTGTATGTGTTCGTACTGGGACTCGGAGGTAAACCACTTTCCGGAGGGAGGGTTGAGCCAAAGAAATGGTGCATATTTTGTGAGCAGATTAGTATCGGAGGATAGCGCGTCGATGAAGTGGTGGTGGCTTAAGAGCAAAGAGAGAACTTCCACCGAAATACGGTGGAAGTCTCGCTCAAATTCGTGACTCCGGGATGGCATGATGATGCGTTCGCAATAAAGAGATAGCCAAAAAGCCACGGCGGGAAGAAGAGAAAAAGCAAGGTTGAAGGTCTCGGTGGTATGAGTTTCTTTCAGGCCTATGGAAAGTGCATGGAGCGCGTTGCAGCTGAGGTTCAGCGGGTCTTTAGGGTCGGAAGAAGGCACGACAGGGAGCCGTCCTTGGCTCATGGCTTGTATGGCTTTGAGTTTGAATCTGAGATTTGCTTCTAGAGCAATACCAAATCCTCGACAAGCAACTGAATTTGCAGCTTGGCTGGCGAGCGATTCCATGGCTTCGAAGGATCCCTCTTTGGAAAGTCTCTGAAAGCAACGCTTCAGCTGTAGCCTGTCAGTCTGGGAGTCTAAACGGGCATTCAACATACTATAAGATTCTCCATTCTTGTATGTTCTGCACCCGTCCAATATTACCCTGGACTGTAGCTGTGTTTCGTAGGGTCCATGTAAGCGAGGTTGGAAAGAATGTGCCAACTAGGCAACGCACCTAAATTTGTGGTCGAGATGGTAGATGGTGGAGGATAAACCAACAGCTTCAAAGTTCTGACATTCAGAAGCCTAGTTTACTGTATGTCTAGTCACGGGTAACATGGGATGTTTCGACTTCAACGAGCTGAAAAAGTTAAGTTGGAACTTTGATTGACTTTGAATTCAGGAAAAGGCTAGCACCCGAGCTGCAGCCATCCCTGACGGTTTTGTATACCTCTTCAATGCTGGCATAACCATTAGTGAGCAATAAAGGAGAAAAAAACCTCATGATTGCAGGAGTCCTAATTAGGAGCGCCTGAATTCAGAACTTATCGGTAAGGACAAGGGCGGTACATGCTGCATCATGCCGGCAAGCGCCGTAGTGCGGCATGGAGAAGCCGGAAGATGCCGATCTCGTCTTCCCGGGTCAACCCTTGGCAACCTTGTAACTCGCGTTGAAAATCAATGGACTCGTACATTCTCTTCCGCCTAATTCTGATGCTTCATTTTCAACGTGTTCCCAGTGCTACTCTCTATATCGCGGCAAAATCAGTCTCTACAAAAACGCCAGTACCGTTCTCGTAGTGTCGACAAAGTCGATTGCAGCCTCTTAGGGGCCAGTGAAAATAAATCACTATCTTCGGGCGTCGTTTTCAAGCCTGGGACACCCTCAAGAGCAACACGCGAAGCGTAAAACATTAATCTCTACATCATCGCATACTTGCAATTGCCAAAGACCATTGACTGGCCGGAAATCCCCGTTACAGCCTTGTCGCAGCTGCTTGTTACCTCGTTGCATTCGCAATCCTCGGTTGTTTCAGAATTGAGTCTCTGTCCGAGGTTTTCACTAGACACCGTCATTTTTTACCTTACTCTTATGTCACTCAAGAGCTTTGACGGTCAAAACGCGATGGCTACTGGGACATTTAGTCTTGACGGGGATGGAGAATTTCACACGAATGTCTTGGATTCTGCAGCTCGAACTCAGCACAAGAACTTTGGCTGCTTTCCTAGGTATCGTTACAGACGAAGAAAAGGTGTCTGCCCTTCATCTACTAGAAGCGGATTTGTGACTCATGCAATTTTGGTATAGGCAACGATCCGCTTGATTACGAGGGAAAATATCCAGAGGACGCAACATATGAAGAGACAGCTCCGAATGCGAGAGTCTGGAAAGCTCATTCAGATCAAAGCGCAATCTTCGATGCCGATATGGTGGAGGAGTCCAGAGATAACATTGACGTCTTGCTTGTTTTTGTGAGTTGATCCGGAGATATTACCGATACGATTCACGGCTGATATGGTG
This sequence comes from Armillaria borealis, assembly GCA_030435635.1. Lineage (NCBI taxonomy): Eukaryota > Fungi > Basidiomycota > Agaricomycetes > Agaricales > Physalacriaceae > Armillaria > Armillaria borealis. Next base: position 100,720 of record JAUEPT010000086.1, on the reverse strand, counting down.
CATTCAGGCTGGTCTCTTTTCAGCTGTTGTGACAACATTCGTTGTTCAGACCTCCCAAGATCTATCTCCCGATTACGTACAGATTTCGGCCTCGCTTTTGTACGAGCTAGTATCCAACCAACGAGAGATCGTCAACGGATCGTCGTTATCCCATCTTCATACAACCCTTCTGCCATGTTCGTTCCTTCAGCTGCGAGCGTCTGGGTCAACGGGCTTTGGTTCACAAGCCTTGTACTAAGTCTCACCACCGCACTCGTGGCCGTTTTTGTAAAACAGTGGCTTCACTACCATGTATCCATCCCTTCCGGAACGCCGCGCGAGAGAAGTCTCATCCGACATTTCCGGTATATGGGATTCCAGAAGTGGCATGTGCCCGTCATTATTGGACTTCTGCCCTTGTTTATGCACGCCTCCCTGGCTCTCTTCCTTCTCGGACTTGTAGTATTCCTCATCCCCTTACAAGCAGCTCTTGCTTGGTTTATAGGTGCTATTGCGGCAACGGTTTACGTGGCCTACTCTTCGGCTATCTTCCTTTCCATCTTGTTCCCTCAATGTCCTTATCACACTCCGATATCCGATCTCACCTACTTAGCTTACAGCTACATCTCTCAACGTCTGATCTTCTTCCTTGGAGTCATTTCGGCGAGGGTATCAAGTGGGCGATTTACTTTCCCTTCACCAGGCGGAGCTACCAAAGTACTGAGGAATCTGGAATTCGACGCGGTCACTGCAACTTCAGAGGAACTTACCGTGGAAGCCTTGCACTGGCTTTTTCCTCGTCTTCCAACTCGAGTGTTCATAGTCTTGTAATTCAGGCAATTGGCGGTCTGCCCATATCGTCCAGGGCAGTGGTGCGGCGTATATTCGGGGAAGCCCGAGACCTACGGGAACTTCAGCGGGATGCACTTCTATCATCATATGGAGACGAAGGAGAACCCTGCCTTGAGACGGAAAGAAAAACTGAAAGACTCTTAAGATTCGAGCTGTTCATCCCCCATATCTACTTCGACAGCCATTTGACGGAGGGAAACCGTTATCATCATGATTACTCACCGGATAACTTACAACTGGCTGCATCTATTCATGCGCATCCGGCTTTCCCTAGTGCTGTCACCAAACCGCGGGGTTCACATATGGCTTGGATGTTTCTCCAGTATGCTTTGGCGACTGACGCTGAATTCCCAGCGATAGTCTGGTCCGGTCTCGTGAAGAATGCAGTTGACGAAGGTGCCTTCAAACCTAGCGCTCTCCGACAACCAAAATATATTTCCCCTAATCCTATGCCGTGGATTACACGTCGCTCTCCGTTACAGCCCTTCATCTGCCGTATCCGTACAGTCCTCGTATTTCTCCATTGCCGTCAGGAGTTTCGTCCAAGAGATGTTCGACGATCTCCTCGCCATGTGTTCATCCTGCTCCAGATACTCAGACCAGGAGTCGCTTTCAAAACGCCTCAGAGTCATACTTGCTCTCACCGAATTTGCAATATCGCGAAGTCGCTCTGTGATGTTGAACGCCGACGTCTCCCGCGGTACAGAGGCTATCCAGACGTCTCAGGAGCTTCTCTGCTCCGTAAAAATCTATGTACAGATGACAACATTGTCGGATGAAGAAAGCGCGGCCGTGTTCGAAACAGTCACACGAATACTCTGTGATTCGAAGCTATTTGCAGTTCTAGGGCCTGGTCACTAGTACGTCGTCGAAATCTATTCCTAAATGGTTAACTCTTACGGTACATGTAATGGGACTGTTTCTCCCGCCGATCTACGCGCCCTACGAAGTTTACCCGCACTGGTGGATTTCATGTTTCAGGAACAGTGCTCTAAAGTGTTGTTCGATCTCATCTGTGGCATTCTAGCATTTGGACTGGAAAACCATGTCACATCCGCATACGATATTTTCCTCGACTTCAGAAGTCTTGGAAACTACTTGTACCGACCTGGCCTAGTAAAGCTCATCCGTGCGTATGTTACAGGGCTTGCACGCACCCCCGAAATCGGCATACCTCCCGCCATTGTAGAGCAGCACCTCGATTCTTTTCCTCGCATGTATCATTTTGATCACCAGTCAAGAAGACCCAGTCAAAGACCTCCTGGCACTTGTCCACCTTCGACCCTGGGATTCTTCATGGGCTATATGTCTCCAAAATATCCGACAAGCCATGTTACGGGATCCGTACACTGAAAAAGAGCGGAGAGATGTCCTATTGGCCGTTGATGTTACTGAGAGATATATTTCTGGAGAACGAGACATGGGAATGGTGTTACTTGTTTTCTGTTTATCTTTATATTGGCGGCTAATCTAACTAATACAGCAGAGAAGTTCAAAGCCTCAAGCACGATTGTCATACTGGCTCCTACCTTGGAATTGTCGTGAGGCATCAAGGCGCCAACGTAAACTGTCGACGCCGAGGAGCGTATAGTGCCAGGGATACAATCCAAACGAGCAAGTTATCGAGTGCATTCGAGCCTATTCATAACTGTAAACATAACAAACCTTGCCTGAGTTGTCACTTTGTTTTTTGATATGGTTTAATGAACATTGCCCTCTGAATGTCCGGCGCGTGGCAGCTTGCGATCAATCCGAATGTGTGAATGATATGTCCGTTTTGCTGTAACGCCCCGCGGCCCGCCACTTGTCAGATCGTCGGTCCAACAACTGACGCGACGCTCGAAACTCTTTGGTTTAGTTATCTGTACGCTGGTGTTCAGTGAATGGTCACATTCGAGAGATACTTCAGGATGTAGAGAAGCGAAGATTCTCTGGTCTTTGTTCTTTTCGATTCGCGATGCACTGGCATTCGTGGCGCTCGAAACCACCACCCACAAACACCGACGTCAGCCAACTCTATTCGCACAAAAGTATGCAAAAGCAAGCTCATCGATATACGGCGGAATTTTACTCCACGGCTAGGAATGGATCGGAATCCACGCACGGCCTCAGTGTTCGCTCGACTATCTAAGGGCGCTTCCGTCCTTTGATCAAATCCACCGCCCTTTCCGCAACCGCATACACCGGCGCCTGAGTATGCCCAGCCGGTGCATATGGCTGAAAATCACATATTAGCACCCCCCGAAATACGACGAACAAAACATGAAACTTCACCAAAACCGACGCGTCCACAACCCTTACCCCCCTCGCCCGCTTCAGCCTCAAATCCGGATCGATGACTCCCCAATACGCATTGGGTGGGGACATACTCGCGGTACCTACCGAATGACCTGATGGCCTTGCCTGATTCCGAATGCTATCTTCCAAATCGCTTATATCCGTAGAGAGCTCAAGGATATAGTCCGACCATACCGGCGCTGCGGCGAACCTCTGGGCACCCTGAATAGCATGCATCATTTGTACCAGGTCCTGCTCATGCTTGAAGACATTAAGATTAATGACTGGTGGAGAGAGAGGGTCGGTACTGTTGACGGTTACGCTCCCACCTACGTTAGTAGGTCAACAACATTGGAGGAGAAAGTGATGGTAGCGTACTCGAGCGCGGACACAAGATATTAACCATCACCGAAAAGTAGTTTCCAGTTGCTGGAACGGGTACGTTGCCCAATCCACCCTGAGTATGTCTGTTAGCGGACATAATTATAGTTGCTTGAGTTAAGCCTACGCTGAATATCAATTCATAATGACCTGTCCGATTGCCAGCGCAGGATTCTTCCTCCACCAGACCGTCCCCTAGCCGAAAGTATCCGAGATGGTTGGCTGGAGGATTAGCCAAAAATCCGGTCCGATTCGACTGCCACTCCGCCAGGGTGTCCTCTTGTAATGTTTCGTTCCTCCAATACACATTTTCTACCATTTGCGTATCGTTTACAGTCCAAGTAAGCCTCATACTCACTTGATCCCTCAGGTTCTTCCCAACATCGGGAAGATGCACCGTCGGAGTGATTCCCAGCACAGACAGCTCATCAGCGTTACCGACACCCGAATTGAGTAGGATGTGAGGAGTCCCGATGACACCAGCCGACAGAATGATTTCCTTGCGAGCCGAAAGGATATGCATCGTTTCTGAGACCTATTATTAGCTCAGGGAAGCGCTAAAAATAGCAGGAAAAGCCTACTTCCAGCATCCTGCGTGAATTCAACAGAATTGAAATACGGCTTCTTATCCGCATTTGAGCCGTTCGCTACGAGAATCCGCGTGACGTGCGAATCCACAAGCACATGGAGATTCTCCCTGCTTATATACTCAGGACCGAGGTACGACGTCTCCGAGCTGCTCCTCGTCCCGTTCCCGACATTCTTTTGATGCCAGCCTTTAAAAATCGACGATGATCAGGTCGTACCACATCGTACCACTCCTCACTCACCGATACCCAAGTGATATCCAGAATTATAATCCAAATTGAATGGGAATTCATCTGGGAGCTCCTTGGTTACTTGAATGACACGGACATCGAGGACACTGGGATATTCAGCGACCGATACAGAGTTGATTCCGTCGAAGCTATGCACCACGGGATCATACTGACCAGTCAAATTGTGATGATCCGCGGAAGCGACGAAGCGTTCGTTCTGCGCCTAAAGTCAGATAGCTTCCCGGACATCCTGACGGTGAGATGTGCACTACCTTCCGAAAATACGGCTGCATCTTATCCCACCCCCACCCGTCGTCTCCAGTGACTCTCGCATAACGATCATAGTCCTCGGACGAACCGCGTGTGTATGTCATAACATCTACAAAAAGACACTGAGCGCCAGCTCACGTCAATGGGAGAATTACACTCACTTATAGCACTGCACCCGCCCAGACCGAACCCCCTGTAATAATCAATGTCTCGGTTATTCAGGCCAGGCTGGGGAGTAGTGGTAAAGTTCCAGCCCAGCATAGACGGCCGTGTGATGCAGAAGAAGGGTATTTGCGAAGTCAAGATGTCCGCCGTTCTGGGCTGTGTTGAAGGATATATTTCGAAAAGTGAAGGAGTAACGTACGATCTTCCCGCTTCGAGCACGAGGACGGAGGTTTGAGGATCTTCGGTCAAACGATTGGCAAGGACGTTTCCTGCAGTACCACCTTGTAACGGGTATCAGAAACCATGGGCAGGACAGGTATCCAGACTATACGCACCTCCAACGATAATGTAGTCAAATTTAGCAGCTGGAAGGCCGGTGACTGTTTCGTATATTACAGCTGAGCAGAGAGGAAGAAACAGCAATATCAAAGAGAACATGATGAAGGGAATAAGTACTGCGTGTGTGTTGTATAAAGATGAATACTGAAGACGGTGGTGCGAGAGCGGCGTAAGGAAGAAGAGCAGATGAACACTGAGGCGACGAGTCTTGCTGTTTTTAAACTATGATTTTGCTGGTTTGTGGCGACCTACGATCTCGGGAGCCCTTTCATGTCATGTCTACAAAATCTGGCTCATGATCACATCTGAACGTTAACAGTTCTGAACGTTGAACCTTCTTTTACATGATCTGAGATTTAGCGTTTGTGATGTACGACGGATACTGCGGCTCTAGCACTTTCCAGGCTCCATTGCACGTCCCTCGAGCAGCCGAGCTGTACACGCCACGGGTACCTAGATCAGAGTTGACTGGCGTTTTATGAACGGAAGCAATGCTGAGACTCTGAGCCGACAGTACTAGTATGGGACCAAGTGAAGCTACGGAATTGAGATCAGAGATCAGAGTAGTATCCTTGATCTTTTGGGTTTATGGGGCAGAGAACTTGGCTTCAAGGGAACTGCTAGTTGAGCAGAGGGGAAATCGGCGATGAAACGGGTCCCGGAATGAATACCGGGATGAATGGATGCCGGATCTCGGAGAGATCAGTTGTTCAGGATACCTGAAATCTGAGCAACTGAAAGATGTAGCGGCAGTGTCAGACCAGGCGCTATCCAAACAAAGAAGGGAGGTGGTGGATGGATCGAAGGAGAGCGAAGAAATGACGGAGCGGCTTGGAAGAGGAGCTCGAAGTGAAAATACTATCGCACGGAATAGTGCAAGCTGAACAAATTGAAAATGATGACATGTAAAAGAGCTGGTTCTTGAGTTCTCTCTATACACATCTGGGGATTCGAACCCCGCCGCGAAGCAGCGGCCTCGTCCATTACACCGTATTTAGGTCTTCCTTCTGAGCGACAGAAGAAATACGACACCAGTTCTTTGCTACAAGCGGACGCGACAGAACCATACAGGTCGATGATCCTCTTATCACGAAAGGTGGATGGCCTCCCATTGACGGCTGCAGTATATTAGGTTCGAGGATAATGTGATCTTTGTGAAATGGGATAAATGGAGTCCCAGAATTGAATAAGAGGCGCGTAAGTCGGTACGTAATGATGGTAGAGCCTCAGTATAACACGCGGTGGACGATGGAGTACTTACAGTCGAGTTTCCATACCTCCACCTTAACGACAACCCTGGTCCGACCATAGGAACGAAAGCGTCCAAATGCAAGGCTGCCATCTGTGCTCCGTCGAGAGAACGTGAACAATCTTGTTTCGTTGCGAGAGTATGGGCATCCCCTGGAAGAGCAGCACGCTGGTTGAAGGCGACCGGCGGGCTCCGATTTGGTGTGACATGGTTGTGTTGAGAAGAACAAACGGTTCGCCAAATGCAATCCTCCTGTAGAGGAAAAAGAAACACGTTGCCAAACTGCTCACGATCCAGATGAGGGGAGTCGAACCCTCGCACAGAAGCAATGACATTATCTGCTGTGCGATAACTGGATCTCTATGCGTAAGCCCGTTTGTCCAGGCGACGATCCCAGCGACCAGCTCCATTTTACCATCCCCATAAAGGGTGAATGGTAACCTCCAAAAGACGGTTGGCGGTTAACAAGTCCCACTGATTTTGTTCGATGATGAGGAAAAATATTCCAGGTAATTGTAGCTGAAGAAGATGGCTGGAAAGTTTCACTTGGGGGATATGATTGACAAAATCGTTCGACGCTGATTGAAAACCACTCTTCCAGGCAAGAAGAACAAACTACACCCGATGGCGAGCAAGAAGATCCGGTCATTCACCATGCAGATCTGGGGAATCGAACCCCACAAAGCACTGAGCGACATCATCCGTTACGCCATATCCGCATGATTTATATCGTATAGACAAATCTTAGCCTCTCGTGGTACAGCACGCTGGTGTAATGCCCAAGTCTCAAGCCAATGGTGCCAGGTCCCGGGAGGTCTACAACGAGGATGTTAAAACATTCCAAAATGAGAGAGCAGCTTTTACGGGATGGACACGGGAGTCCAACCCGAAGCTGCCACGTATATGAATGACTGCTACTCCAAGTGAGTTACTGCGAAGACCGTATTGTTCAAGAGGATTGGCTTCACAGCCACCGGCGAGAGCCGTTTCTATTTTTCTTTATTTCTTTATTTTATTTTACCGATCAAATATTACTGCTTCTTGGCTTCGTACCGCGACCATCTACGTACCGGTACCCAGAATATATCTTCGTTCGAGCCACTACCACCACCTTCACTTCCCCTGCTGATGCCTATTCTCAACAGCATACCGAACAACGGCGCTTCCAACCCTCAGCTACATGCACCTCATAACTGTCTGGAGAACAATTGCATACGGAGAGGTATCATTATGGAGTTGGTGGTAAGTTGCTCGATTTCTGCATCGACGTCTGCTCAGGAGGATATAGATATTAGGAAAGAGAGTTCATCTATATCCTACAAGTCAACAACGCGTCAACGAACCGGCAACGAACTCGCGCTTCTGCTGACTCCGCTATCCTTACGTTCAGTGTTCAAGGTCCTCCTGATTGTACCCCATATCGCGTCGATGATCATCAGAGTCGTGGTGTTGACTCCTGAGAAGTGAGGTTAGGCCGCTGGTCTCGTTTTTGGCGAACTTGGTTTCTCATAGTCAACGGGCTGCAAGATCACGACAAAATAATTTGGGAATCGGACGTGCCAGGTGTTGTATAAAATAAACATTTTGGAAACAAGGAAGCAGGTGCCCCAGGTAAGTGTGTCGCGTTGCTTGTCACTTGGGGCTATCTATGATCTGACCGTACTGGCAGACGACGAGGAAGGAAGAAAACCCTTGGCGATGTCATCTATGAAATACCAAGCGGAAGTGTTTCAAGCGTACACAAGAACCAGATGAAAAAGATTCTAAGATAATTTGGACGTCTGATCACAAGCAGATGCTAGTGCGTTTTAGCTGGTAAAAGACGAAGTCCTTAAAGGTTTTGACTTAGTGAAGCCTTTCTCGGTCCTAAAATTGCCGTCAGTAAAATGGTATGAAAAACTGATCTCCTATGGAACAATGGACTTACGGTATCTTCTCGTTTTACAGCGCGCAAAAGAAGGGCGTGAAAACGGAAACCGAAATCGAAACCTTTCCAAGTCCCGTTTCAGGCTATTAAAAATGTACCAGCCTCTGCAAGGGATCGTCTTTGTGAGCTTTCTTTTCTTCAGTTCCTTTGCTCAGCATTGACCGTCCCTGAAGGGTATATCTTTATCAGCCCTTGTGCCAAATCTGCCTGCCATCGCGGCCAAAGGGCTCGCGTTAAGATCACACTTGAATAGGTTTCCACCAGTTTCCACCAAAAGTTGCCGCTTGTAGTACCGTTCTCCTCGATACTATGGCCATGGAGTTGAGCGCCGCGCCTCGCCTCCCCGGTCCCGGTCTTGTCGGATGATTCAATTACCGGAACTTCAACGCGCTCTGGTGTGCCACACCTATATCTGAAAAGATGCCTTGGACTGCGGTGGCACTCATCTGGCGAGTTCTGCTGAAGCAGTGCTACGCCCTTGCGCAGCCATGTCGGGTGATTCCATCATCAGTGATTATCTTGTACCAGGGTTTTTCTTTGTTTCGATACCCGCGTCGGTTTTCGGGACTTGTGTTTCAGTCGTCGATGCGCATATAGCGGCCCGCCATTCTGATATTGCATTCGGCTATCGGCGCGATAACCCATACCAGAGGATACAAGTGCCTTAGAGGTGCCTTGGACTGCAGTGTAACTCATCCGCCTGTACCGGGCAACCTGCATGTAGACGAAGTGCGTCCTCATCGGTTTACCGATACTGGCGCTCTTTGTCGAGGAAATTGGAGCGCGCGCGCGGAAATCAATCCCCTTTGGAGCGCATCTTTCCTATTGTTTCGTGTTGCCATGTCTCGCTACTCCGAAATGGGATCCACACGAAATCCGCATACGCCAAGTTTATCCCCAGCTGCAGCACAGCTCCAATCTTAGTGTTCAACCCTAGGGCATGCTCTCATCGCAACGGCTTCTTACGGCACCCCTTACTGCGCCTTTTGAGATATCTTACCCTTAAAAGCATGCATGTGGCTAGTGTTTCTCCACATATGTGATGTTTCTCCGTCTTCTCTTCCTAGTGCCTATATGCTCAGCAGCGATATATGAAAGACTGGCAGATGTCCCGACGCAGGACTTTGACTATATCATTGTGGGAGGTGCGTGCTTGATGTTGAACTCTGTTATATATCACTCACGGTCTTGCTCGTAGGCGGAACGGCAGGAAACGTCCTCGCCAATCGTTTGACGGAACAACAGACCACGTCGGTGCTTGTCCTCGAAGCAGGACAATCGTACGCTGTTCTTTCCCCTCCCCCATATTCAAAGCTCATATAATTCATAGGACGGCTGATGTCCTAGTTTCACAGGTGCCGTTCTTCTGCACGTCGGCGACGCCCAACACGCTAGTAGACTGGAATTTCACCACCACTCCCCAGTCCGGCTTCAATGGACGGTCTATTCCCTATGGAAGGGGTTTCGGATTGGGTGGGAGTAGCGCCGTTAGTGAGTTCATCCCGATCTTCTCGTCGGTGGATGCTCATATATGTTCTTAGATTATATGACATATACACGTGGCTCGTCGCAGGACTACGATCGATATGCGAGTGTTTCTGAGGACCAAGGGTGGGGATGGATTAAGATGGCGCCGTATATCCTAAAGGTCGGGCACACAGGACTTATCCCAGGCCTTACTGATTTCTATGGATGATTCTAGAGCGAACGCTTTGTCGCCCCGGCGGACCACCACAATATCACTGGCGAGTTCAATCCTTCAGTGCATAATTATGACGGAATGACTTCCGTGTCACTCCCCGGATTCCCGCAGACTATTGATGAACGGATCACGCAAGCTACCGGGGAGCTCCCAGACGAGTTTCCGTACAACAGGGATATTAATTCTGGATATCATTTGGGTATTGGTGAGTGGAAAGTTGGGATGTTCTGGCATAGACTGACATCGTGACGATCATTGAAGGCTGGCATCAGAAGACTATTGGGAACGGAACGAGGAGCACTTCGGAGACGGCGTATCTCGGTCCTGGGTATGTCGACAGAGAGAATCTGCATGTGCTTGTGCATGCATATGTGACCCGGATACTTGTAGCGAATGCCTCCGACTCGGGCAGTTCCCCACGCTTTGATACTGTTGAATTCACACAGGATGCTGGAGGTTAGGCTCTCTACGTCTTCGAAGAGTGAACTGTGTTACTAATGAGGGTTCCAGCCACGATACAAACCCTTTCTCCTCCTAATCTCAAAGAGATCCTCCTCTCAGCTGGGTCTATCGGTACGCCTCACATCCTGCTCAACTCGGGTGTTGGCGATGCCGATGAACTTTCTGCGCTGGGCATCTCCTCGACCGTACACCTACCGGATGTTGGGAAGAACCTGACGGATCACCCCATGGTGAATCTTGCTTGGACGGTGAACGACACGAACACGATCGAGAACGTGTACTGGAGGAACGAGTCGTACCAAACTGAGGCTCTAGAAGAGTGGCAAGCGAATCGAACAGGGTTCGTGGCCAACACGTTTTCGAATCATCTGGGGTTCTTCCGTGTGGAGGATGGTGTCTTGGACAAAGATCCGTGTTCAGGCGGGCGGACAGGGAGTTTTGAACTGATTTTCTCGGTGGGTCCGGAATGCGTGGCGAATGTCTGTTACGTGCTGAATGTGTACATGCAGGGCGGTATACCTAGTGGTACGATCCCGGCTACTGGGGACTACATGACAATGTCAGTGGTCGCGGTTTGTCCGCTTTCTCGTATGTGACCTCTTCCTTTATCTATGTTTTGGCTGACTCCTTATCGTGAAGGCGGAAGTGTAACTATCAACAGCACCAATCCCCTCACGCCACCGCTCATCAACCCCAACTTTTTATCGGAAGCCCAGGATATGACGGTCATGCAATACGCCATCCAGAAGGCCTTGAAATTCGTCACAGCGCCTGTATGGGAGGATTATGTCCTCGCGCTGGCGACGAATATCACGGATCTGGATGGAACCATTCGGAATGGGGCCATCCCGACGAACCATCCGGTTAGTACCGCAAGTATGTCGCCGCTCAATGCGACTTGGGGAGTTGTCGATCCGGATTTGAAGCTCAAGCAGGCGGTAGGAGTGAGGATCGTGGATGCGTCTGTTTTGGTGGGCTTTGTCATTTGTTTTGGTGATGATTTTGAGTTGCTAATTGGTGATTTGTAGCCGTTTATACCTTCGGGGCATACCCAAGCGGCGGTGTATGGGTTTGCGGAGCGGGCAGCGGATTTAATAAAGGGAGAGCATACTGCTTGACTATATTAAGAGCCTTTAATTCCTATAATATAGAGGTAGCAGACGTACATACTTGTCTTAGCGACACTAATGATTAGGATATCCAAGAACCCTCTTTTTGGCTGTCCAATTAGCGTGGAAGAAGCGAGATTTGCAAGCTTTTCGTCTAGTACGTCGGAGCGAGGAGGTGGGTGTTTGTGGGTGACAAATTCGAAGGCCACGTGTCCAACCGACGGCAGCCGTTCGCGACGACCTGGTCCCACTCGATCGCCTTCAAGTTCCTTGTTTCTCCACCATCATGTTCAGTCTCAAATTACCCCTTGGAAAGTTATCCTCCTGCGCTATCATTCAATGCCCTTTCGTGCTCCGCTGATTCCCAGGACGATTCGTCGCCTTAGTGCCCCACCAGAATTCTCAGAAGGAACCAATGTAGCACCCGTGCATTCTAGCTGGAGCACCAGTGAACACAAAATGGGAACGGCGAGGTACCAGACGAGCTGGAGGGCGTCTCTCCAGGGTCTGGAATACACTTGCCGACTTCGTCGCATCTTTTCAAACTCTTCCTTCCGATGCCGAACTCGACCGACTAAACCGCCTACCGTGATTCTCTTACATCCTGCTCAACCTCGGTCCCATGTCGGCCGGCTCATCCTAGGCCCTCTCTCAGAGGACCCACTACCCACTCGGATATCCTTTCAAGCTTTGCGGCCGTGTCTAAGCGGCCCTACCAGCGAACCTTTTTTTTTCGCTACTCACTCAGCAAGAAACTGCTATATATATGGCGTCTGTACTTTGTGTCCGTTCTGACACTGGGACCTGCATGTATGCATACGCCAAAAACCTCAGACCACTCAGGTCGTAGACCCCAGACCGTGACACAATGGAGGTGAGCGTTTTATCCTTCGTGCACGGTCCTTGAGCTCAAGAACTAGTTACTCATTTCCTCGCTAGTCTGATAGTATGTGCACTTCTTCAAGGAGTTAAGGCTTCGTGCAACGTCCGTGAAGCATTGTGTGTGCGTAGACGTTAGCTCCTAAAATACATCCTTACGCCAAGCACGTAGGCCGTTTAAGCTCCCTATACCATCGCTGCTGTCAGTGACGCACTGTAAACTGAATTCAAGGAACCCGGGGAGTGCGAACTGTGTCTGTAACAGGTACGCCCGCCTCTCCGAACGGCTTTATATATTTTGTTAACGATCGCTTTGTCAAGACCATCATTACAGGAGAGCGCTAAATCCCGACGCCACAAGTCTTCCGAAGTCGCACCAGGATCATACAAGTTCAGACCATTGGACATGTATCTGTGTATACTGGGGACTTAGAACACACAAATTGCGAGTCTGGCGACTATGAGGGTGGATGTTTTCCTTCCTCATGCCAGAATAGCACAGGCGCCTATTCCAGGAAGCATAATCACTCTACGTCGAAAGACTACCATCACTCTTTTTTGGGAACCATAGCATCCTAGTTGCCTCGTCGAGCTCTGTCGCTCTTTATATTACGTGGCACTCGGTCCAAATCCACCGAGGTATACAATCCACACAAAATCCCGGTTTCATCTTCGAACCCGTGCTTTGATCAGGCACGTATTCAATATCGGCGCATATTGTTAATGAAGCACTTATAAACAGCGCATAGCTGCTCGTTCCCCGCCCACGCCATGCTTTCCCTACGAATACTAGGGTTTCTTCTTCCTGTGGCATGCTCTGCTGCGATATACGAGACTTTCGCGGACCTCCCAAAGCTCGACTTCGACTATATAATTGTGGGAGGTACGCGTAGTGCCCATGCCGTCCCTCACTCGCTAATTTGTGGAAAGGCGGTACTGCAGGGAACGTTCTTGCGAATCGACTGACTGAGCAGAAAAATACATCCGTGCTCGTCCTCGAAGCAGGTCAATCGTGCGTCACTCTCCGCTCTTCCCGCGCATGTAATCCTGAAGCTATCTTATATTTATAGGACCGCCGACGTCCTTGTTTCCCAAGTCCCATTCTTCTGTCCACAGGCGACGCCAAACACGCCCCTCGACTGGAACTTCACCACGACGCCTCAGCCGGGGTTGAATGGACGAGCCATTTCGTACCCGAGGGGCTTTGGGCTGGGCGGTAGTAGTGCCGTTAGTGAGTCAGGTTCACTAAACTTTTACGTGTTTTTCATTGTCATCGTGAAGACTATATGGCCTACACCCGCGGATCGTCTGAGGACTACAATCGATATGCGCGCGTAACCGGCGACGAGGGGTGGGGATGGGATGAGCTACTGCCTTACATTCTAAAGGTTTGTACATCTCTCCCGAACAAACTTTGAAGGATATCTGAGTGACTGGTTGTAGAGTGAGCGATTCGTTGCCCCCGCAGACCATCACAACACAACAGGCGAATTTAACCCTGCGGTACACAATTTCGACGGCGTTAATTCTGTCTCGCTGCCTGGATACCCGAAGGCGATCGATGGACGCGTCATTCAAGCCACACAGGAGCTGCAGGGCGAGTTTTCGTTTAATTTGGATTATAATTCCGGGTATCATCTGGGCATTGGTGGGTATAGGTATTTTTCTGTCGGGTGGGCTGGCTAATATTGGACTTCTAGGATGGGAGCAAACGACTGTGGGGAACGGGACGAGGAGTAGTTCGGAGACGTCGTACCTTGCGCCGGGATATATTGACAGGGAGAATTTGCATGTGCTAATACATTCGTATGTCACGCGCATCCTGACACCTAACAAAACGACTTCGCACCACAAGCCGCACTTCAATACTGTAGAGTTCACACAGGATGCTGGAGGTAAGATCCATAATATTCTACCGCGAGTATGCGCTAATGATCCTAGCCACTATTCACACCCTTTCACCCCTCAAGGAAATCATCCTTTCAGCTGGCTCCGTTGGGACGCCGCACATCCTACTCAACTCCGGTATTGGAGACGCCACCGAACTCAGCACGGTGGGCGTTACCCCTACCGTGCACCTTCCCGACGTTGGAAAGAACCTCACTGACCACCCTCGATGGGGTGCCGCCTGGTTTGTCAACGATACTAACACAATTGAGAATGTCTACTGGCGGAACGCCACATTTCAAGCCGAGGCACTAGCTGAGTGGCAAGCTAATCGGACCGGGTTCATCGCTACCACAAGTGCCAGCCATTTGGGTTTCTTCAGGGTCGAAGAGGGTGTCTTGGAGGAGGAACCATGCTCGGGGGAGAATACGGGACATTATGAAATGATTTTTTCGGTGGGTCTAGGGTTCCTTCCATGGTATTTTATTATGTGCTGATTGTGTACCATAAGGGTGGGATTGCCTCCGGCACGATCCCCGCGACGGGGAGCTACCTCACAATAGGAATCATACTAATCTGTCCGCTCTCTCGTACGTCCATCTCCTCCTTCCCTTCCCTATCCAACTTCAACTTCTTTCTAGGAGGGAATATTACCATCAACGGCACCGATCCTCTCTCACCCCCACTCGTTAACCCGAACTTTTTATCGCACCCACAAGACATGACCGTCATGCAGCACGGCCTAGCGGGTGCACAGCGGTTCCTCACTGCGCCTGTATGGGATGACTACGTCCTCGGAATATCAACGAATATCACCGATCTGGAGGGGAGCATAAGGAATGCAGCGGGCTCGACGTATCATCCTGTTAGTACGGCAAGTATGTCTGCCCGCGATGCGGACTGGGGAGTCGTGGACCCGGATTTGAAACTCAAGAAGGTGGTGGGAGTGAGGGTTGTTGATGCATCTGTTTTGGTGAGTTGAGACTGATTTGACGGGATTTTTGCTGATTTCTATTTGACATTGTAGCCGTACGTACCGGCGGGGCATACACAGGCGGCGGTATACGCCATCGCAGAGAGGGCGGCGGACTTGATTAAAGAGTCACGCTGAGGCCAAGTTACATTCTTACTTCTCTTGGTTTCGGGCTCTTCATAAACGTGACCGAGGCGAACAAAGAAATTTGCTGTGGCTCGACCATCGAAAATATACGATGATATAATAACGAAGGAAAGGGAGTGAAAGACTGCTGATAGAAAAGATTTCGAAACCAGTGAGGTAACTGCGTGGCAGGACTTCCCGATGACCGGGCTGGCGAAGCTTTTGTCGAGTGCCGCTGCGCTAATAATTTTCGAGTCCGGATGAGAACATACGCCATGAAAACCGACGCACGCAATCAACAATAGATTCACAGTTAGGTCTAACCTAATTTCATATCTGCGTCGCCTCACAAGGACCAGAAAAAGGATTCCGCGAAAGTTCTCGAGCAGAAACCCTCAATGCAATTTGCATGTATTACCTTTCATTTCTGGGATTCGAGATCGGAGACGACGGAAAACTTTGCTGTGGACCAAGTCATATCCCCCTCATAATTATATCCACATCCTTTGATGAGCTGCTCTCCCGTCACGACCCGATGTCACTGAATAATGCCACGGCATCAGTAGCTGTCGTCTGACTGGGTTTCCAGTGTATGTGGTATATGGACAAGCTCGAAATTGAAATCCTACGAAGCAACCAATCCTAGCTTCGTTATTGTACGCTGCCCATCTGGGATAATCCAATATACGATGGTCCCAGCCCCCTCTCGCGCCTTGGCTAAGATCTCCGGATCGATATCTTCGACACACTTTTCCGAAGACTCGATGTCAACGTCTGGTTCAACATTAACAGCACGGTGATCCAGTATCCAGACCAAGGGCCAAAGGGGATCAGGCTCTCCATTCTCCGCAATATATTCACCCAACACATCACGTTCCCAATCCGGATCGGGACTAGGCCCCTTGTGCTTGTGATACTCCACGTATCTGTTGTTGAGGTCCTCGATCGCTCTCCGATCACTCAAAGACATGGGTAAGGAGCTACTATCTAAGATTTCGCTGAGAAAAAAACACCAAGGGAAAAGAAAAATCGACGGACCGATTACGAGTTGTTTGATCTCAGTGCAGAGGGAGCGGTGGTTACCAGATGACCAATCGTCTCTTTGGCATGTCTGCGAGCAATACAACGTGAATAGGCACCTGGAGCAAACCATGCACTTTCTAGCTGTCGTTCCAGGACACTATAATGGAGCTTAAAAAGGACTTCTAGCATCGACACGGGGCCTACATACCTGCGCGTTGCCACAAAATGAATCAGATAGAGGCCCGTAGACATCAGATTTGTACGAAGCGATGTTTACAAACTTAGTCCAAGCTGCACAAACCCCCGTCCGACGGACAGTTTTGGGATCAAGGAACTCATCAATGTGCTGTCGTTGTACTTTGAAGATGGCCTTTTGGGTTCGCTTCAGTATCGAAGGGTAGGAAAAATGGGATATGAGCATTTCAAGGATCTTCACGGTAATGATTCTCCATGGAGGTCCGGAGTACTTTCAACTCCCGGTCCATGAGCTCAGGATGAGCATGCAGGTTGCGGCACGCCTTGAGTAGATAGCGGAGGATGTCGCATCCCAGGAGTTGACGGATGTACGAATGTCCATCCTCCATGACTCTGATGATGTAAAGCAAACATTTAGATGCACAATCCGTGGCTACGCGCAGTACCACATAGGTGAATCGCGCGCCCTGAGTGGCGAATCGTAGAACACGAGACATCCATTGGATGCTGTTGTTTTTCAGTAGAGCGGTGTGGATGGGTAAGGATCGACTAGCGAGCTGGAGCGTAGAGGATGCGACAGTCGAAAAACATTGATAAATCGGAAGTTTCATGTCGGATTCCTCCGGGACATGGGCAAACACGTCCACAATGAATTGGACAATGAGGTTAGCGGTGAGTGTACTGTTTTCCGCGAGTCGACGAACGAGAATGTCTCTCAACGACGTTGAATTACATCCGAGAAGCGCATGATCAACCGCAGTGAATACTGCTTGGGCATCATCAAGGCTGTATTTCGTATAGCCAGCGGGAGGGTGAAACCACAGAAATGGAAGATAATCTGTAAGGACTTTCGGTTGCAGCTTATTTTGGTTCGTTACCCATGCCAGGATGAGTACCACGGCTTTGTGGAAATCGAATTCGAATTCAAGTGTTCGGGATGGTAAGATGATGTGCTCGCAGAAGAGGGATACCCAGAATGGTATGGCGGGCATAAGGGGGAGCATAGAGGAAGCGGTGTCTGCGATGCACACAGGCTGAAGGAGGTACTTGTATCGGATGCCTGTAGCCAGTGCGAGCATCGAGGTGCAGCTAAGGTTGAGTGCATCTTTGGGATCGAGTGAAGGCATCAGTGGAAGACGCCCTCGCTTCAGATCCTGGATAGAGGTCGTGTTGAACTTGAGATTCTCTTCCATGACACGAAAGAAAGCTTCATGGGCCCTTCGGTTTTTGCCAGCTTGTGAGGCAAGCGCCATCATTGCCTCAAATGATCCATCCCTGGCCGATTTCTGCGCAAATGGATCAGTATGAAAAGTTCCGTCAAGATGTAAAACTGTACTCGCGATGAGCTTCTCCATCTAACTTTATGATCCTTGGTTTTGACGACAGTGTGGTACTTCTACAGAAGATAGAATATCCTTCTGTGAAAACGCGACATATCCATTGAGTGATGAAACGACGCGAAGCGAAAAAGTAGCATTTACGTCCACAAAATAGGATCCGAACACACTGAGCCAGCCAGATGTGTCTTGAGTACTTGAAAACGGGCTTAGAAACTTGAAAAAATAGTGCTGGTAGGCCGGTCGCTACGCAAGCAAATGAAGACGCATCGGAGCGGGAGCGTGAGAACAAATCCGCAAATTCAGCGGCAAACGTCTCGAGCGGCTGAAAATTTTCTTCGGCATCTCTCTCTTATTTGTAAACACCGAGGCGACGGGCCACAACTGACGAAGATCGCCAGCCTCCGTTGGCGTTTCGCGTTGAACCAGTGACAGTTCAGAACCACATGGCACGCCATGTCAGGGCCGTGGGCCCGGCCGTTCCTTATTGGGACTTGTGCTGCTACCACCACCACCACCACCTTCGACGATTCATTTTTAAGTACACTTGTCGTTCTTGGAAAACTTATTGGAATGTCTTTTGCTATGAGAAACGACTCTTTCCCTCATCTGGTCGCTTCGAAACTGATTATTCCGTTACCCCCAAAACTTCCCATTTCCCCTGCCTTGAGATGGCGACTTTCAGGTCTTGACGAAATTACTCTTGGTTACAAATATTCGTGGTGCTGTTCCAAACGTTCAAACCGGCTTCTTCAAGCACGAAGACAGCCAATACTGCTGTAGGGATTCCAGTAACTGAAAGGATGTAGAACGGCTCTGAAATTCCCAATAGTAGTCTCCAGATAACTTATCCTTGCCTGTCAACTTAGCTCATTCATTTCTCAGTCACCACTTCCGCTGCTCTCGACTTTCTTTTCAAGCAGGGGACGGCTTGTACAGCAGTGTCGATTACAAGTATTACAAGATGTTAGCCCCGGAGTCCAGACTATAATCTCCAATGTTGCCTATAACCGACGCACGGGCAAATAGAATGGATGAGACGCACGGTAGATAAATACCTCCTTCAGGATTACGTACAGGCCGTCCAGTGTCAACATTCAACGCCTAATCCTCGTATTCAAAGTTTATATGGTGTACTGCGTCTGAGTCAAATTCAAATTCATATGCGGCAGCCGTTTTCACTCGAGTCGTATTGACCATCGTTCATTTCATGTTTTCGCTCCATGTTTTCCGGCAACAACTGAACAAAAGTAAGATACGTACAAATTGCGTTTAGGCTGAGCTAAGTTATGTCATAAACTATTGCTCTGTAGAAACAGAAAAGCCTCTTGATCCAATCTTGATCAACTTTAGCACCTAACTGCTTTCCAAGTCGGATATGGTGTAAAGGCTAACATTGCCGCCTCTCATGGAGCTGGATATTTCATGCGCGGCAGCTCGGGGTTTGATTCCTCGTATCCGAATCTATGTTACTTGCCAGACTCCATTGTTTTTCTTTTGAATCGTGCGAGATGCACTGATGCCATGGCCCATGACCCATGAGTCCTGCAGGCTGGGACAAGAGCAGTACGCACTGAGCAGTGAGCACTCATTTCTCCCTTGTAGCGCCGACAAACGGCATTTTATCCTTGGTGAACTGGCTTCGATATCTGCTATGCTGATGTCGTACCCGACAGTTACATAGTCCACGATCTCATTCTCCAGCGCTGATATCAAGAAAGTACATGACTTGAGGATATATACTTATGGGAAAACTGGGCGACTTCGCTTCAAGGGTATGGTACATCGACTCCAATTCCTTGAATTCGGATTTCGTACATCCTCCATAACACGACCAGAGATGCATAGTGGCGAGAGACCAGGCCGGCGCTCGTCTGTTCGAGTGAGGCTTGCATTATGTGAAGATCAGCGCGTATCTGAGTTGGAGTGGTGGTGTAACCCAGGCCTGCTTCACTACGGTTCGGATACATAGCGGTTAAGATGGCCAGCCCGGGGTTCGAATCCTCGTGTCCGAAATGCGGAAGTTTCCTTTGAGCCTTTTCCCTGCGTTTGTTATAAAGAATTCGGAATGCGAACTCACAATAGGCGGTGTGGTTAGAGGGATTACTTATTTCTTTCTCGGGTGTCTTATTCACCTATGCCAGCACTTGTCAAGAAACGGGGTTTATGACTGAGTCTCTGTCCTTGTCTGTTAGGGAGACTTTGTTTTGAGCGAAGCCAATGCGTATCATAATCGTTGTCGGCCAAGTCTTCCGATACCCCATACAGTCCCTCTAAATAACAATATCTTCCTCTATATCCTGCGAACGTCCGCGGGCCGTCTTCTTGTCCTCCGTCCTAAGCTTCTTCTATTTGCAAGGGAGAACACAAGGCTTGAGATCGTCGGTGAATATGAAGAATTTTGCACGCCCGTTCTATCCTCACATGTAAAACAAGAGTGGGCTGCTAAGAGGCTAACGCGCGATGGAAAGGAAAAGAGTTGGCGGCGACGTTTTCTGCACGCGTTTGACGGTGGCCAGCGATATCGACGCGGGGTGTGGTGAACGGATAGGTTTTGACAACTCTATTTGAGTAGAGCCAGGAGCTTGAAGGCCGGATTGGTATGCGGATTGTAGACGAGGGAATGCGACCTGACCTGGACTAGGCTACGGACACGAAAAGGATAACACAGTTACAGTCAGGCAATGCAGAATAACCAACGAGACGACGGACTCACCAGAACACCGTGTTTCCGAGCTGTGCATACAAAGAGCATAACGAGGTTCCGCTCAACCAACGAGGTGCATCGTTCAAAAAGTTCGAAAACGGGAAATTCGTAGATATTCAGTGAATCCGGTGAGGTTTCCGATATCTTGGCGAAGATATACGGCAGTGAGCTTGCGCTACGGTTGAAGTTGAAGCTGTACGTGGAGTCTACGTATTAGATACGCGTGAGGACCAGATCTGAACTGACAGTCAGACAACTCAGAGTAACAAAAAAGCGACATGCACCCGCTTTGAAGAATACTCGACGGCTATCCTCAGTGACGCGAATCCTGCGTGTGAGGTTCAGAGGCGAAATCGAAGAGTTCTGCATAACGTAGCGATGCCTTGGCGCGATACTGATAAGGTCGTTGTGGTGAGAGAAATGGCCGCAATTGTTCCCACGATACCGGTCCGTCGTCCGATACCTCTCTTGAACACAACGTCCAGCTACTATAGCACTATGGGTCGCTCGCCCGCGCTGCCTCACAAGTAACCGACGTAGTCCCAAAGCGAATCGACGAACCTTTGAGCATCTATTTTACAGGCGTCTCGAAAGCAAAAACCCTCGATACCAGGTAGACTCGAACCACTCCCCAGCTCGGTTGATGACAGTCGATCAACTAGAGAATAGGGACTGGAACATAATGATCGTGGGCTGGCACGGTCAAAAAATTTCCCACGATTTTTTTGGATTTCGAAAACTTTGAGTCACCGATTTTGGATTCAAGTACATAGAATTGTGAGGATTAACAATACAAGATTCGTCATGTTTTTATTTTCTCGATAGCTGGACTGTAACTCCCGAAATAAATGGATTAGTGAAATAACCCCTATTGATTACCCTTTTCGGTCAGCGCCAGCGAAGCCCACGTCGCTCGACCATCGTTGCTCTCTGCTGCGTCAAACACGACCTTATCTCTCTCATGTCATTGACAAGCCCCTACACTGCTTATTCCTGCCGAGGAGCTCCCCTTTTAACTTATAGTTCCGTGTACAAGTTCCTGGACATTCTCCTAAATGCAATGCAATGTCTTTCGTTCCCGTCGCCTCGCCTGACCCCCAGAAGCTCAATGAAACTAGAAGAATTCTCTGTGAAGTGTTTAATGTGCCTGAACTCCGCTCTTTTCAGGACGAAGCCGGGCAAAACATGTTAAAAGGCTTGGATACCACTGGGGCGGGTAAGACTTTGTCATTTTTGTATGCGTTATTCTATCACTGGAGGCCTGGAGATATTCCAAACCCAAAGACAGACAAGATTATCCTGGTCCTGTCCCCACTTATCGGTCTTATGTGTGTGGACTGGAGCCTTGGAAGCTTCACTCTTCGGACAGGGAGTGTGAACGACACTTATAAGGCATGACACAGCTAGGAGGAGACGTAAATTGTGAATTAAAGGACTTCTAGACTGAATTCAGGAAAAATAAAAACATACAGCACTTTGTAATTTCTATCGCTATCACTGAGTATATTTACAGAGAGAAAGGAGAGATGAAGCTTGGGGGTCTAGGCGGGGTAAGAGAATAAATCGTGGGAAATTTTTTGACCATGCCAGCCCTCGATCATTATGCTCCAATCCCATCCGCCTGCCCGAGTTGATCGATTGTCATCAACTGGCGGTGGGACTGGTTCGAGTCTAGATACCAGGCTGGCGCATGTCCCTTACCCTCGCAAGGGAATAGGCCAAGGACGTCTGCCATGCAGATAAACTAGGCGGCATCAAACGTATCCTTAAACCTGAATTTAGACGCATTCGCGCACAAGGGCTTTCACTCCAGGATCATCATTTTGCTAGACCCTGGACATGACATGGAATTTTGCGAGGAGCCGTTTCACCCAGAGGTAAACGTTGAACGTTGAACTCGGACGACCTTCGTGCCAGGGTTATAGTCGGGTGGATCCAAAATCAAAGGTCCTTAATCGGCAGTGGCAGAGGTTGGCTGAAGAACGAGATCTCCTACTGAGGGAAGTATTGAACCTCATTGTAAGTACGTCGTCGTCTACTCTGCGCTGTACTGAGCATCTAATAGCACAACCATCCCCTACTACCGTTATGCACCAACTTCCCATGATGACCCTCAAATTAATCTGACAACCGCAGGTGTCAGGAGGAACACAGCGACCAGCCCAGAGTCCTATTCACGCCGTGCCAGGTATGGAGCATACCAGCTCTATCCTGTTCAGTTTTGTAGAGGAAACAGGGAGAAACACTCTCGTGGGCTCTCGGGTCTGGGTGCGATTTTGGGTCCTGGGTGTTGCTTTTAACGTGTTGTATATCGAGAGTGCACCAGGAGGGCCCTATATCATCCGGATATGGCGTAACGGATGATGTCGCTGCTACTTCTTGGAGTTCGATTCCCCAAATCTGGATGTGCCTACCAAGTGCCAGCCTGCGTTATTTTTTGTACTTATTTCTCTACACCCAGTTGAAGATCGCTGTATCGTCACCGGGGGCATTCGACAAGCGTCCTTGGTGCGCAGCAACATCGCTACTTCTGGTAAGCAACTGTTTCGGGTCCGACAAAAACTGGGAAAATCGGATCGGATTCGCGGTCGCAAACTTTCCCTTTAATAGACCCGATCGGGCACGTAGAATTTTGCGTTTTCCCCTTGCGAGTTTCCGTTTGCATTTGCATTTGCGTTCATATGCACGCGTTTGAATAAATTGTATTTGTGTTCGATCAAATGCATTTGCGTTTCTCAGTGTGACATCATTTGTGTGCATGACATGATCGACTCTCTCGAGTTTTTGATGCCTATCCTGAGTCTGAAAGTATACTAGACCTGTGCATTGTGTGTTGTAAATCCAGTTTCAACACGTAGAAACGTCGATGATAGTGAGAACGGCAATACGTTACGGTACAGCCACCATGATCACAAGCTGATCGGGCATCTGAGAACCTCATTCATTGGAATTCAATTCCGAAATCGAGAAGGCGCTTTATCTACATTGAAAAGTCCTGGCGCAACTCATCAGCAATCCAAACGAGGTAGACGACGCCCTGGTACCAGCCAAAGTATGGCTGAACTCGCTGAAAAAGCAACCTCTCGTCATACATTGGACTGGAAGCCTTACACTTAACGATCTTGCAAGAATCAACAACTACTTCTTCCGCCGTGTTCTAAAGTTCAGCAAAGAGTATCCACTAGACTGGGCAGCTGGTCTTGCTATGTCGCATGCACGAACAATTGTCGTTGCATACAGACATCGAGAACTGTTCTTACAGGATGAAGAGTGTCCTCCCGCGTCTGAAAGCGAGAGCGTTGGTCGTTTTGCTATCGAAAAGGGTTGGGAGCGATTGGTTGATTTTACTGGGCGCACTACAGATGGGAAAATAAAGCCTGAAGTAGTGGATGTTGACATGGAAGCTCTTGTCTTACTGGAGAAGAGAATGTTCGATACATCGGAGGATGCAGGATTTGCAGGCAACAATCAATGGGGATTAGACATTGGTATGCACCAGGATAATTGGTATCCTTGGAACAGCCCTAGACCGGAGGATGAGAAGGATACTCGTGAAGGAAACGAGTCAGAACTCGATGTAAGCTTCCATGACTTAAATTTAGCATAGCCGGACTGAATTCTTACAGGTAGGGCCGGAGTTCGACAAGGAAGAGCTGGCGAAATGACACAGAATCGAACTAGAGAAAGAAGAGGCAAGGAAAGAAATGCAAAAGGCAACACGCCCAAGACCTACATTGCTGAGAAAGGGTACGAGAAAGCGGTGGACTGTATACGAAATTCCGGTAGAGTCGGTCGAGTTAAGACCCACTGATGATAGCGAGGAATACCAGCCACCAGCTAAGTGTACCTGTCGCAAATTGAGGGATATTGATTCTAACTGAGTAGATGATAAGTAGTCTATAGAAAGATGTTAATACACTTTTACAGAGTAAATACAAGCGCATGAGCCAACATTGAGTAATTTCATACCAGAATAAGTGCACAGATAAATAAAACGAGCCCATGAGGGGTAGAAAAGCGAGCAACAACGGAGTTGAACTCGACTTAAACTGGTGTCAAACGCAAATGTGACAGGTCTGTCACATTTGCGTTCATTTGCGTTCACCTTGTAATGCATGCGTTCTCTTTGCCTCGCATGCATGGGACGTTTTACCATTTGCGTTCTTGCTTAAACATTTGTGAGAAATGTTAGAACGCTTGCGTTCACTTTTGAACGCATGCATAAAACATGTTAACGCATGCGTTCATGACTGAAACACTTGCGTTACCTTGATCGGCGCATGCGTTCACATACTTTGACTTGCGTGCGACCTTCCACTGATTTTCTGATGGTATTATGGTGCAACCAGACCATCGGACCAGCTAAGGGGACCTTGTAGGTCAGTGATTTACTGTTTATTAGGTCTCAAACACTTAACTTGACACTGTAATCTATCATAACAGTGGTCAAAGCTCTTGAGGATTAAAAAAGCTTCTGGTGTGTATATTTCCCTCGCATTCATATGTACTAACATGCATTAATGATGTCATAAACAATTTGATGGGAATGCAAATGATTGCAAATGAACGCAAGTGAATGCAAGCAAATGCAAGCACGCAAATCACAAACGCAAAATTCTCCTGGCCCGACCCGATCGCGATGCATCAAAAGCCTGGGTCAAATTGTCATAGGTTTTCCGATTGCTTCCCTTGTATTTTGACTGGCACGAATTAGTCGCCTGCTAAGCTAGTGACGCGCTTCGCCGACATCCCTTTTGCATCGCCCATTCCCCGCACCATCATATTCCACAAAAACCTTTGTATCCCTGAACCTAATCTTGCATGGCCCATTTTTACGAAGATCATCCTAGTGTGCATATAAGCAGTGGAGTACCGAATGTCCTCTTGAGTTGACGTCGACATGCTCGCTCTCAGGACAGGGCTCAGTTTGGGTGCTCCTTGTTAAATGCACAAGGCGGCCTCTAAATCATCCAGATATAACCTAATGGATTATCTTGCTACTTCGTGGGGTTCGATTCCCCAACTCTGGATACTGGATTTTCAGAAAGATTTTTTTTTTGCTTGTTTTTTTGCACTCGCTGCTGAATTTGATGTCTCTTTTCAAGCAGTTTCTCCCATGGGGAAAATCCAGGCTTTTTATGAGTGCTCCACCCACCCAGCCCTTCAATCTACCTGTTACGCCGGCGTCAATTTTGGCTGGCACAACTGGATTCGCTGTTGCAAATGAAGGAGATGAGCTTGAAATGCATCAGGCGGTCACGACCGACTCCTAGCAAAGCGCTAATAAAAAAAACCATATGCACCGTGAATGGGAGTCCAGTCCCCAAGTCCGGTATGGCTTCTCGGGGACAAACCAGGCCATTTAGTACAACCAACAAAACATTCCTAGCACGCTGTTTCATTTTGGATCGGGGAATCGAACCCCGGCGGTGCAGCATGGGTTTGACTGTTAGACCAAGACTGCCTCTTTCTACCTGCTGGTTACTTGCTATCGACGGATTTGGTCCTTGCCCACATGAATCTCGTTAAGTGCTGAATTGTTTTCTCACTGCACTTGAGGACTCTGTTTAGATGAAAAATCATCGCAGCTCGTTTCCTCCGAAGTAGAAAGTGTTAGAATCGTGGGGCCATTCTCAAACGAAGTGAGTGGCAGAATTTACATCTGTGGCAAACGCGACATGGAGGCTAACTACAAAATATCTAGCCTTATATACTACGAAATCCCCATGGAAATAAGCAAACACCGTGATGTAAGTAAATCCGTACGAGAACCAAACAGCGACTAACTGTCTGCCATGAGAAGCTCGAATATCCCACAGAAAGCGTCCCTTCAGAATTACTAATGGCAAATTAGATTCAGTCCTTGGAAGTACATAACAGAACTGGAGAATCGAACCCGAGTACAAATCCAAAGAAGCAACGTTCATCGTGCCAGACCAGCTTTATGATGTTATGGACGATTCAATTCATTGAAAGTACTCCATACTGCTAAGTCGACTGATACGAGTCCCTACTAAATGCTACCATGCACAACAGAGGAGTCGGGAGTCCGTCTAACTCCAAATCCAAATCCTATGAACCGATAAATTCCACCTTCCTTAAAGTATGATGCCCATCTGGAATATAACAAAATACGAGGGTCCCAGCACCTTCTCGCGCCTTGGCTAAGGTCTCCGGATTGAGATCTTCAGCAAACTGTTCAGAAGACTCGAGGTGAATGTCAGGTTCGACACCGATAGCACGATACTCCAAGACCCAAATCATGGGCCACAAAGGATCAGGCTCTCTATTCTCCGCATTATACTTGTCCAACAGTTCCTGCCATTTCGAAGACTGTTTGTGGTATTTCAGACATCGGATGTTGAATTTCTCGTAGGCTCTATGATCGCTCAGAGACATGGGCAAAGGACCACCATCTAGGAGAACAGTGAGGAAGCACGAGGGCGCTCAAAAGTGACTGACAGACCGACTCTGATTTGTCTGATCTCGGCGCAAAGAGAGCGGTGGCTAGTCGATGGCCAAGACCAATCATCCCTTTGGCATGTCCGCGAGCAATACAGCGTGAACTGGCACCCAGAACAAACCATGAACTCTCTAACTGATGTTCCGGGGCACTATAGGGGAGGTCTAAATGAGTTGACTGAGAGCATTGATATGGGCTACACACCTGTTCATTACCACAAAACGAATCAGATATAGACCTGAATATATCGGATCGGTGATGTGCTCGGTAACGGCGAGTGACAAAAGACTAGTGGGCGGAAATGATCTCCAACCGACACTAAACCTCTCACAACTCTACACTATCACCAATTGATTGAATTCGGGTGTTTCGAGTACGATAGAAGCACTCTGCAGACTCAATAATCAAGGGATGTTGTTCAAAAGACACTTTATTCGTTACTAGTGAGTTTTACAAGCGTACTACTCGCACTAGTGGGGTGGGTAAGACACAATTGACTGAATGTGACTTGGTTTTGAGCTACTGCGCTCGTTGGGACTATGACTGCTTCGAAATAATGGCTCTCTTGGCCCTGTACTACTTCCTACAAGTGATCTTCACTTGACTAGTTCGCACTCTTGGCTTACTAGTGGCACTCTTGGCCTAGAAACTGCTCCTTACAAGTGATAACACTTGACTAGTTCGCACTCTAGCTTACTAGTGGCACTCTTGGCCTAAGAATAATACTTTAACTTTGAGAAATTGCAAGAATTTACTTCGAAACACTCTTGGTCTTTGCAGGACACAATAGTATTGCTCAAAAGGGACTTCAATTTACTCAATACTATAGGTAACTTAGCGACTAGTAGCCGCTCCGTTCGAGGTTAAGCACAAAAGCCTTTAATTGGGGGCACTAGATACTACTAGTCACTCGCAATCGCAGGGATGGCGTCGCCTCCCGTTGCGAGTGGCTATTCTACTACTTATATACTGTAAGGAAAGGTACAAAGCGACACAAACAGCTATACTAGTGGGGTATTTTCGGTATGGATTTCTTGGCTAGTCACAAAATACTGCGAAAAGGCACGCAATAGTCAGTCTAGAAACTGCTGCTGGTCGGCTAGTGAGCCACGGAGCTATGCTAGCGGTTTTACTTCGCATTCTTGACCCAGCAACGTGCCGCTAGTGCCAAGGATAAACTACTAGCCACGCTTCCGTGTCCGTAAACGCAGTTGGCCGCGATCGAAAGCGCAGTCTGGCTAGCCTCGTGTCTGATCGTAACAGATCTGATCGCACTAGTCGGATCTAGATGCGAGGTTAATCCGTTGCTAATTCATTTCTAAGTCCTGCTTCGAGATTGCTGCGCAACTAGTTAACCTGACTTAGGCATTTATGCCCTGATCGGCCTGCTAGTGACTGAACTTCACGAGATCTGTGTATTCTGCTTCTTGTTTGGTGCGCTAGTCGCATTACTTGTCTACTAGTGGCCTTATATTAATTAGTCCGGCTAGTATTCAAGTTACTAGTATGGCCGGCTGGTAGATTTAACCCACTAGTGGTATCGCATCTAAGTCCTGGCTTCACTAGTCGCATACTGCTGTAACTATCAGCTCGAAGCCTCAGCTATAGTCCTTTTATTATCACTAGTACAGGATAGATATGCAATTGTATTGTTACAAATTCGCAAAATCTAGGTGTGAACGCGTAGACGGCATATCATCGGTAGGAAGCAACATATACAAATTGGGTCCATGCGTTGCAAACTTGCTTCAAACCCAGGCCTTGAGATTCGAGGTTGAACCCATCAACGTGCTGCTGGATTTTGAAGATCACCCTTTTGGACCGCTTCAAAATCGAAGCGTAAACAAAATGGAATATGAATACGTGTATGATGGTCTCAGTACGATGCTCCATGGAGGTCTTGAGTCTTTGGTTCTGTTGGTTGATGAGCTCGGGATGAGCATGCAGGTTGCGGAGCGCCTTGAACATATAGAGAAGGAAGTCATAACCGAGGAGTTGATAGATGTATGAATATCCATCCCATGTGATCATGATGATGTAAGCCAAACCCTGGCTAACACACCTTGTCGCTAACAGTAGTGTCAGATAGGTGAATCGTACACGCCGGGTAATGAATCGGAAAACAAGACACATTCATTTGAGAATGTTGTTTTTCAGTAGAGCGGCATGAATGGATCATGATTCACAGGCGAAGTAGAAAGCACAGGATGTGACAGCCGAAAAGGATTGATAGAGAAGCATCGTGTCCGATTCCTCCAGGATATGAGAAAACTGGTCCACGATGAATTGGACAATGAGGTTAGCGGTAAGTGTACTGTGTTCCTCAAATCGATGAACAAACAGTTCTCTGAGCGACTCGTCGCATGTTATGGTCACATGGTTCATGGTGGTGAATAACGCCTGTGCGTCATTGAGATCGTATTTCGTACAGCCAGGGGAAGGGTGAAACCAAAGAAATGGAAGATAATCCGTGACAAGCTTCGGTTCCATCGTCACTTGGTTCTGCCTCATGGTCCAGCCCAGGATGAATACCACTGCGTGATGGAAATCAATGAATGTGAATTCTGGTGTTCGGGATGGTAAGATGATATGCTCGCAGAAGAGACACAGCCAAAATGATATGGCAGGCATAAGGGCGACCATGGAGGAAGTCCAGTCTGCCAATATGGGTTGGATGAATTGATCGCAGAGGCATGTAGCCATTGCAAGCATCGAGCTGCAACTGATGTTGAGTACATCTTTGGGATCGAGCGAAGGTACCAGTGGAAGCCTCCCTCGCTTCATATCCTGGATAGAGGCCATGTCGAACTTGAGATTCTCTTCCATAACACGAACGAAAGCTTGATGTGCCCGCTGGCTTTTGGGAACTTGTAAGGCCAGCGCTGTCATCGCCTCATATGATCCATCCTTGGCTGATTTCTGAGTAAATGTATCAGTATGAAAAGTTAAATCGAGATGCGAAACTGTACTTGCGATGAGTTTCTCCATCCAGATTTATGATCCCTGGTGGAGAAGATAGACCTCGTATTACTGCTAATGAAGATAAAAATCCTTCTCTGAGGATGCGACGTTACCATGAGACTTGAGTGATAAAACGATGCGAAGATTTACGTTCTCAAAATCGGATCTGAACACACTGAGAGCCAGATGTGATTTGAGTGCTTGAAAATTGGCTTTGGAACTTGAAGAATGCCGGCAGGCAGGTTGCTAGCGACCATCAATGATCATGCATGATGGAAGGGGGATGTTCGGAAGTGTGAGAACAAAATCAGCAGCCGGCAAGTCGGCTCTCGACCGGCTCAAAAGTTTATGATTTCCGGCCCGATACTGGTAGGGGAAGGAAGGAAGTTTTATTACCCGACGGTGGGGGAAGTAAATTAAATAATTAAAACTTGATGCTCCCTTTTCCGCTTGTCTTCCTTGGCGACACTGAAATGATCTTTGCTATTCTTTCCCTTCGACTGACTGTGACATTGCCCTCTGCCCTGTATTTGGTGAACACTTCATAGATCTTGGCGAAATTCACTCTTGGCTACAATTTGTTTCAATATGTTCTTTAAGCACATCTGTTAGTCAAGATCACCGCAGGTGAATTCCTGGTAGCTGGAAGGATACAAAAGGGCTACAAAATCACTTGAATTCTCTAGACAGATCAACCTTGTCTACTTACTCCAGCTCATTCAATTTACTGTGCATTTTTCTGTTGCCACTCTCATCCGAGATCCCTCTCACCGCTCTTCGCCATCTCTGACCTCTCGACTTCCATTCAAGTTAGGAACAGCTTATATGGCGTTGTCAATTACAAGGGCAAGGATGGCCACAACTGGCCGGCTGGCAGGAGAACGAGATACTACACCGAGGGCAGTAAACCTGACTGTAAGTACCCCGTCGTCTACCCCTGCACTGTACTGAGCATCTACTGCCAGCACAACTACTGTTATTAATCATCACATTCCACGATGATCCTCGACCCTAATATGACAACAAAGGAGGAACAATCACACAGTGGCAAACCCTTTATTTCCTTCACAGAATGGATCTACGAGGAGTATGCCAGCTCTATTGCGTTCATCTTTCTTAGAGTCGGACCTGGAGAAAAATTAAGATGCTCACTTTTGGGACCGGGTGTCATTGCATTTCTTCTGTTTACGGCTTCATGCATACTGGGAGGGCTCTAAATCATTTGGATATGATGGAAATGGAAGATGTCACTCCGTGGGGTTCGACTCCCCAATTCTGGATCGGCGAAGAGATTTGTTTTTTTTGTACTCGCTGTCAAATTTCATTTCTCTGCATTGAACAAGTTCTCTGGGACATTATTGCATTCCGCAAAATTCTTGATAAGATCTCGGAACCTAATATGCCATGGCCCATTCTTTATGAAGATAATCCTAGTGTGCATATAGGAAGCGCCATATGGAAGTTGACGTTCAGGAGAGGAACCAGCACTTTCAGGACGGGGTGCAGTTCGGGAATTGCATTGCTTCTTGTTGAACACACATGGAGGTCTCTAAATCATCCAGATACAGTCTAACGGATTATGCTGCTGCTTCGTGGGGTTCAGTTCCCTAATTCTGGATAGCCAAAGCTCGAGTCTGTCCATGGCATTTTCTGGCACTCGCTGCTGAATTTCACTTCTCCGTCTATTGTCACTGGGGCAAAAATCCAAGTTTTTGATTCTGCGGAAATAGCCAACATGATCCTGACAGCCTTTCGATCTACCTGCATCAATTTTGACTACTAGCTTAAGTCGGATTGTGTTACTCTCTGCTGCAAATTAAACATCTGTCACAGAGAGCAGGAGAGGAGTTAGGCGACGATGACCGACTCCGAGTCCTAGTAAAACATATTAATTAAAAAAGCCGGAGTCTAGTCCGATAAGCAGCGTATGGCCTCTTGGGGAGACCTCCGCATGATCTGTGGTGGATTTGTATATGAACCATTACAGAATTTAGTTTGGAATCCCTCTGCAACGCAATAAATAATTCAAGTCCTTTAGTACAGCGGCAAAATACGCTTAGCTTAATTTGGAGTAGGGAATCGAACCTCAGCAGCATAGGATTGACTGTTGAACGTTGAACCTAGATGGCTACTGGGGTGCTGTAGCAGAACTCGTCTCGTTCTTCCCACTGGTTACTACCAACGGATTTGCTCCTCCCCCGCATCGTTGATGTGCTCGGTAACGGCGAGTGACAAAAGACTAGTGGGTGGAAATGATCTCCAACCGACACTAAACCTCTCACAACTCTACACTATCACCAATTGATTGAATTCGGGTGTTTCGAGTACGATAGAAGCACTCTGCAGACTCAATAATCAAGGGATGCTGTTCAAAAGACACTTTATTCATTACTAGTGAGTTTTACAAGCGTACTACTCGCACTAGTGGGGTGGGTAAGACACAATTGACTGAATGTGACTTGGTTTTGAGCTACTGCGCTCGTTGGGACTATGACTGCTTCGAAATAATAGCTCTCTTGGCCCTGTACTACTTCCTACAAGTGATCTTCACTTGACTAGTTCGCACTCTTGGCTTACTAGTGGCACTCTTGGCCTAAGAATAATACTTTAACTTCGAGAAATTGCAAGAATTACTTTGAAACACTCTTGGTCTTTGCAGGACACAATAGTATTGCTCAAAAGGGACTTCAATTCACTCAATTCTATAGGTAACTTAGTGACTAGTAGCCGCTTCGTCAAGGTTAAGCACAAAAGCCTTTAATTGGGGCACTAAACTCTTGTTAGTCACTTGCAATCGCAGGGATGGCTTGCCTGTCCTTGCGAGTGGCTATTCTACTACTTATATACTGTAAAGAAAGGTACAAAGCGACACAAACAGCTACACTAGTGGGGTATTTTCGGTACTGATTTCTTGGCTAGGCCCCAAATATCGTGCATAAACACGCAATAGTCGGTCTAGAAATTGCTATTGGACGACTAGTGAGCTACGGAGCTCAGCTGGCGGTTTAATTTCACATGCTTGACCCAGCAACGCGCCACTAGTGCCGAGGATAAACTACTAGCCACGCTTCCGTGTCTGCAACGTAGTTGGCCGTGATCGAAACTGCAGCCTGGCTAGCCTCATGTCTGATCGTAACAGATCTGATCGCACTAGTCAGATCTAGATACGAGGTTAATCCATTGCTAATTCATTTCTAAGTCCTGCTTCAAGATTGCTGCGCAACTAGTTAACCTGACTTAGGCGTTTATGCCCTGATCGGCCTGCTAGTGACTGGACTTCATGAGATCTGTGTATTCTGCTCCTTGTTTGGTGCGCTAGTTGCGTTACTCATCTACTAGTGGCCTTATATTCATTAGTCCGGCTAGTATTCAAGTTACTAGTATGGCCGGCTGGTAGATTTGACCCACTAGTGGTGTCGCATCTAAGTCCTGGCTTCACTAGTCGCATACTGCTGTAACTATCAGCTCGAAGCCTCAGCTATAGTCCTTTTACTATCACTAGTATAGGATAGATATGCAATTGTATTGTTACAAATTCGCAAAATCTAGGTGTGAACGCATAGACGGCGTATCATCATCCTCATCACAGGCTTCGAGTGCTGTATTATCTTGTCATCTTGCACTTGAGGAATCATTAATCATTAATCAAGTTCCGTTCAGAAGTCGTTCTCTTCAGTATTATTCACAAAATACATTCACACCTATACAAGATAATCAGGACAAGGAATTGAACCCCAGTACTGAAATTATGGAAGCAACATCCGCTGCGCCAGACCGGTGTTAGTTTCTGTCATAGAAAGCCTCCAATTCAATCCTTGCCATTTTCCGCTGCCGACTGATATTCCCTTGCCAAATGCTACTGAGAAGACGGTAGTCCGTCTTTCATCCCCATTCCTCAGACTGAGGTGACGGCTCAGGATATATCCATATCCTTAAACAAGTGAATGCGAACCAGGCTGGCTTCGCTCAAGTGAAAAGAGTTGGCAAGGATGCATCTGCAGCGAGTTTGACTTCTGCTCCTCCAAGCGATATCTGTGTCGGAATATCCTAAGAAACACGAGACTGGTGCAACACTAGCACTAGAACAAAATTGAGATGGAAGCAAGACCCTTTATAGAGTTTAGAGTTTAGAAAACCGGTATAGAAAGCTTGGACTCTTGCCCGAGAGATAATACATTGGTGGAATTCGATAGTGAGTACAAAAGAAAATGGCGCTTCAAGTCATCACATCCAGATTTGGGGAATCGAACCCCACAAAGCCAGCAAAATCATCCACTGAGCCATAGTATCTGGATACTTTATGGTCCGAGTCCTTCCTAACAGCGATTACAACAAGATGAAAATAGACCATGGGGTAAGAGAGAAGACCAGAATTGTTCCCATGGTAGCGATCCTGAGACCTAATCACCATAATCGATAATCAACAGAGGCGTTCGGAATGTTGGGTCCCTCAACGATTGCTCAGCGCTCAACGTCAACAATGGA
Organism: Armillaria borealis; assembly: GCA_030435635.1. Taxonomy (NCBI): domain Eukaryota; kingdom Fungi; phylum Basidiomycota; class Agaricomycetes; order Agaricales; family Physalacriaceae; genus Armillaria; species Armillaria borealis. The sequence goes on along the minus strand of JAUEPT010000086.1, from coordinate 66,154 downwards.
TCTTTGCGTCTCGTCAACTTTGCCTGCTGCCCCTCCCAAATCGCACATGTATGGACAGCGCAAATCCCCACCCTCGAATATAGCACATCTACCGACCCTTTTGCTCCTCTCGTCAAATCGGGCACCAATGTACTGTGCTTCACATACCCACGTGAGGTCTTCTAGATAAAGTATATCGACGGCAAGGATTCTTGCCTCGTTTGCGCCTCGTCCCTGTACAGATGGCCAAGAACATATCTTGTATCCACCATCGATATGATGTTACACTTGAACTTGGACACATTTGCACATGGGGTGTACCATGGACTTTCACCCCAGGATTGCCATTGTTTTGCGAAGGTCACGACACTGTGAGGAGTACTATGAGAAGGAGGATTGCCGGGTGCGTGGATGACGTTTGTGCACTGTTGGTCGAGCAGGAGCAGGACGGGTTGGTGGATCCTCAACATCCAACATCGACAAGCACCACAGAAATACATTGAGTACACTGGTTAGAGACCAAGATCATTCGCTGGGGCAATAGCTATGGGTATGGATAAATTGTAAGTACCTCATCATCTGCTGCTTCATTATTCTGAGTATCTCAGTATACCTGCATACATACATCACAATGACCGCCTCCTTTACCTTCTCGAGCTTTGATGCATAGCATGAGCCGATGCCTAAGAAGTCATCCTCACTCCTACACGAGCATTGTCAGCGTGGTAGGCAGAAATGAAGTCCGACTGCAAGGACCGTGTTGTTCATCTACACCTCCACTGTCTTCCGTGTCTGTAACTGGAACACACGTTGACACCTACCATCATATATGCAGCGTTATTATGGTAAACCCAATGGATACAAAAGCACCGTGATGACTATCTGCCTCAGCCCCTTGCCAAAGCATATCATACCGCTCGGTGAACTCTGGGAAATACTCCTCATCGCATTGGAGATACGTTTGTTCTGCAACGGTGCCTACATCAAGAACAATGGCGTAATAGTTGCTGTTGCTGCTTTGTGGCGGGGTTTGATTCCCTCTGTCTACAATGTCACTGAATGGAATTTTTCCTTTTACTTGCCATCGGGGTATACATTGTTCCTCTTGCCTGGAAGAGTCTGCGTTGTGTTGCACCCCAAATTTGCCACCTTCACACACAGCTACATCACAAGACTCAGAATCTTTTGCCTCGTCATCACAAAAGGACCTAGTAGGACGTGTTGAGGCAAACCCTCACAGCGGGGGACCGATTTTTTGTTCTGCTCGGTGAGGATGTCAAGGGACGGTCACTGGGATTGTCATGTAGACAAGCTTATGCAGAGATCCCATTATAATTTATGGTGACTCGTTCTGCCTGCTTCTTACTATCAACGAGCTTTCTTCTGTAGATGAGTGCCGAATTATTTTCTTATCTTGCACTTGAAATTTAAGGATTCCGTTGAGACGAGTTATTGCTGCAAAATCATCACAGATCGTTTCCTCGACATGGAAAGCTTCTCTTCAGTATTAGTGGCAAAATGAATTCAATCAAGATGAAACCGGGTCTAGAGAATTGAAGCCCAGTACTCAAGCCACAGAAGCAACATCTGTTGCGCCATACCGGCGTTAAGATGGTATGTAGGAAGCCTCCAATTCAATTCATTGAATTTTGAAAGTTCAACTGTGATGGAGGAGCCGGTAGTCCATCTAACTCCAAATCTAAACTCTATGTCGTACGGACTTTAAATTAATTACTGATATAGACAAATTTCTTCGCCTTCCTTTGGACCTTCTGTGCGTTACCGTTGTGTGTTACCTCTGTGTGTTACGCTGTGTGTTTGTGTTTTGGATGTTCCATCATGTTCGTTTTGTGTGGTTCCGTCGTGTTCATTGTTCCATGTTATTGATGTTCCTTGTGTTACCACTGTGTGCTCGCGTTTTTTGGGTACACTATCCTCTCTGTCCCATGTTCCATTGGATTCGCTCCGCTGTGTTATGAATCTTCCATGTGGTATCTTTTCCAGGCATCTGCTTGCATATGATGATATTCCCTATGCTGACATGCATCTTTAACAACATAGATCCTGCACATTAATGTCATAGGATTGTGGGCTACAGGCTTCCCCTCTTGGGTCTTGCTCAACGTTCTTTTGGGGTCCTACTCACCGGTTGTGTCTTTCTTTTCGCTTACTGATCTGCGGAGTAATCTAACATGGTGTGATCACAACGGTATGAGCCTTCATGGCCACAACACATGGTTCACCATGTCAGGGCTGTGGGCCTGGCCATTCCTTATTGGGACCTTGTGCCGGTAACAACACCAACACCAACACACCATAAGCAGACTGCGCATCGGCTTCTCTCCTTCCGTCTCTTTGTATTCCTTTCACTCCCACTTCTGCACACTGCACTGGTGTTTTGCCAGACATTCAATATTGTTCTGGCAACAGAATACAATCCTCGTTCTTGTTTGTTGTTGGTTCGCTTGTCCCTGCAACACTTTAAATTCATGAGATGTCCTTGGCTGGCAACTGAGGGTATCGCAGCGACATGGAGGGTCGTGGTCTGGCACGTTTCGTGGCAGCACAGAATCCCGGTGTTCCTTTTTGGGACCTCGTCCGGTTATCTATCTATCTATCTATCTTCGATTTCACATCCATATGTCTTATTTTATCCCTACAGCTTGATCCTCACCGTGCACGTCTCTTTACACTCGCTCACCACTGGGTTTCTTTGGCCCTTCTCAATCCTCAATCCACTGCTTAATATATAACTCCGCCATCGTCATAGTACACCAACCATTTGGGATAATACAATATATGAGGGTCGCAGACCCGTCTCGCGCCTTGGCTAGCATCCCCGGATCGATACTTTTAGCATGCAGTTTCGAAGACTCGACATAAAAGCGAGGTTTGACGTTGACAGCACAATAGTCCAGTACATGAAGCATGGGCCACAAAGGATCAGGCTTTCCATTCTCTGCAATATATGCGCTTAACAACATGTCCCACTCCGAAGGCTCTTGTTCGTGAAGTTCAATGTATTGACAGTTAAGCTCCTCAAAGGTGCTTTTGTCACTCAAACACATGGGTAAGGGGGCAACGTCTAGGATTTCGCTGAGAAAACAATGGATTTGAAGGTGAACTGACGAACCAGTTCTGAGTTGTTTGATCTTGGTGCAGAGGGAACGGTGGTCACCAGAAGACCAGTCATTCTTTTGGCATCTCCGCGAACAGTACTGTGTGAACTGGCAGCCTGAACAAGCCACGGACTTTCCAACTGATGTTCTAGGACACTTTATGGGAGGTTAGAATGATTGACAGATGCTTGACATGGCACTACACACCTGGCTACTACCACAAAACGAAGCAGATATAGAACAGATATTGGATCGGTACGAAGCAATGTTTATGAACTTTGACCACGCTTCACAAACCTGCTTCAGGCCTGGGTCTTTAGAATTGAGGAACCCATCAATGTGCTGTCGCTAGATTTTGGAGATTGCCTTTTGGGACCGCTTCAGAATTGAAGTATAAACAAAATGGGATATGACCATGTGTACGATGGTCACTGGTATGATTCTCCATGGAGGTCTTGAGTATTTGGTTCTCCTGGTCGATGAGCTCAGGATGAGCATGCAGGTTGCGGAGTGCCTTGAACATATAGAGAAGGATGTCATAGCCCAGGAGTCGATGGATGTACGAATGTCCATCCTTTGTGAGTATGGTGATGTAAACCAAACCCATGCCAACACACCTTGTCGCTAAGGGCAGTGTCATATAGGTGAATCGTACATGCCAGGTAACGAATTGGAAAACAAGACACATCCATTTGAGAATGTTGTTTTTCAGTAGAGCAGCATGAATGGATCATGATTCACAGGCGAAGTAGAAAGCACAGGATGTGACAGCTGAAAAGGATTGATAGAGAAGCATCGTGTCTGATTCCTCCGGGATACGAGCAAACTCATCCACGATGAATCGGACAACGAGGTTAGCGGTGAGTGTAGTGTTTTCCTCAAGTCGGCAAACAAAAAGTTGAGCTTGTGGCTTGTCACATGTCATGAACCCATGATCTACGGCAGAGAATAATGCCCGTGCGTCGTTGAGATCATACTTCATACAGCCAGGGGGAGGGTGAAACCAAAGAAATGGAAGATAATCTGTGAAGAGCTTCGGTTCCATCTTTATCTTGTTCTGATTGGTGGTCCAGCCCAGGATGAATATCACAGCATGGTGGAAATTGATGAATGTGAATTCAGATGTTCGGGATGGTAAGATGATCCGCTCGCAGAAGAGACATAACCAGAATGATATGGTAGGCATAAGGGCAACCATGGAGGAAGTCCAGTCCACGTCTGCCGTGCACATGGGTCAGAGGAGGAATTGGTTGCGGAGGCTCATATCAATTACAAGCATTGAATTGCAGCTGAGATTGAGCACAGTCTTTGGGATCAAGCGAAGGCACCAGTGGAAGACGCCCTCGCTTCATATCCTGGATAGAGGCCATGTCGAACTTGAGATTCTCTTCCATGACACTGAAAGAAAGCTTGACGGGCCAGGCAGGCTTGGCTAGCTTGTAGGCCCAGTGCCATCATAGCCTCATATGATCCATCTTTGGCCGATTTCTGAGCAAATGCATCAGTATGAATAGCTGCATCGAGACATGAAACTGTACTTGCAATGAGTTTCCTCATTGGAGTTGATGATCCCTAGTAGAGAAGATAGACCCAAGGGGCTACCAGAATGTCGGCCCGGAACACCAGGTAGGTAGGTAGGTTGGGCCGGCAGGCCTGAAAAAAAAAAGTTGACCCTCCTCAAATGGCCTGAAAAATGCCTTCCAAATGTAGAAAGGTGATATGTTTAAGTGCCAATATGTCTGATCAATAGACCTTCAATCTTTATAATGTGTATGCAATGCAACATTGGGAGTAGACAGTGGTTAGTGGCACTGCCATCATGAGTCAGCATATGACATCATGTGTCCAACTTTATGTATTTTCTTTATCTGAATATAAATGTCTCAGATTGTACTCAAAATGATATTTAGTTGAATAATAGTACATAAATACAATGCAATTTAACATTTTCACTCGAAAATCCACTCAATTTGGACAGTATGACATCATACAGGTCACATGGAGGTAGGTAGATCCAGCGCTAGAGCCCGAAATTTTTTAATCGACCCCATGTCATTTTTTTTCATATTGGTAGCCCCTTGGATAGACCTCTTATAAGTTGGTAGTGAAGATATAAATTCCTACTGCGACACGGCATGACCATTGAGTAATGAAAATATGCGAAGCAAAGACATAGCACTCAGGCTGTTTACACATCAGCAAAACAGTCACTTCATCTTTGTGGTCTTTCAGTACTTTCTAAAGTCATAAAAGCTTTGAAAGATATGAAATACAATGTCTTTCTGCAAGAAGAAAATGTATTTCACAAGATACGTACCTTGTCTTGTCAAGCAGATCAAAACTTTGAAAGACAATGCACCAGCTTTGAAAGACTAGCGCATCGTCTTTCATATGGCAAAATCTTTTATATATTTCAGTTTGCTTTGGAATATTCCGAACGATGAAAGAGCATAGAAAGCATAATGGTAATTGGCATAATCATATTACATGGGCATAATGGGCATACAGCAAGCAGGAATGTTTAAATGAGTACGAGAAAGCTTGATTACATGGGGGAAGGATGTCTGAGCTCTGGTGAGAAGGATAATGTGTGCTGCAGAAGGGAGAAATAACAGATATACAGTCTAAATCCAATGGTCAACAATGAGATGAAAGAGGATCAGAGAAGCACGCACCTGCTGGCATGTCCCTTCCTGGACAACCATCATCGTGGTCTCCACAACAGCCCTCTACAGACCCTCTAGATCTGCACGAACCTCCTTATGGCTCCGGTCAGTTCATATCGATTCTCCTTTCCACCGTTAGCAATGATAGCAGGCTCAACAAGAGATACCCATACCTTTGCCCACCTTCATACCACCAGTGTATGCCGATGATTGCATCATGAATACTAATTTGCAGCGAAGCGACGGTGATGGTGAGGAGAGAGGTAGGGAATCCACATCGCGCAATTCGGACTCCAAGTCCAAGTCCAACATCACGTGCGTCCGGCAGAGTTTGAAGGAACTTGGCAGATTTTTTCTTTCTGTTCTGCTGTTGCGCTGTCTAGACGTCTACCACTACCATCCCCTCTCACCTTTCATACTCTCAAGCTGTACAATATAGTAAATAAGTACCCAGAACACCAGTCATGGAATTGCAACTTGACTTGGAATTCGTATCTACTGCTACTATGATGTAATCTTTCAGAACCCAGTTCTGAAACCTGATGTCATCACCAGCACGTTCATGCTCGAGCGTTCGACGTCATAGTATGATGTAAGTGTCGAGCGAACAAAAATTGTACTACCACATGGATTCGAACCAACAGTCTCCATCACAGACATGCATTCAACAAATTGCACCATATGTACTTCCAAAGTTTGGTAGGTTGCCAAAGATATTCAAAGTCCGGCTCCAAAGACCAAGACATGGCTCCAAAGACCAAGACACCGGTTCCCAAGATCAAGACGCTGAAAGAAATCCAAAAAAAGACAAATCTGCTAAAGACAAATTGGCTGTTTTGCTGATGCATTTGCAAATCGGATCCGAGCACACCGAGCCAGCCAAACGTTGAGAACTTGAAAATTGGCTTAGGAACTTTGAAAAAAGATTGCCAGCAGGCCGATCGCTAGCAAGCATTAACGAAGAAGCGTCCAGTGGTCTGAGCGTGAGAACAAATCTGCTGGAGGTGCAACCGCCGGCAAGTAGCGGCAAGTCGGCTCTGGAGCGGGAGCTTACTTGTACGTATGTCTCGAGGTGAATGGTTTCCGTTCTTGACGCTCTACGTTCTGCCTGTCTTCCTTGCGAAACTGAATTCACCTCTGCTTTGAGCATTCAAGTTGCCCTTTCCTTCTTATGAGACTATATGAGACCGACGTTGCCGTCTGCCCTGTATTTGGAGACCGCTGCCTTGACGAAAATCCCTCTTGGCTACATATCCACCATCTCGTTGTTCCAATATGACACTCTTCAAGCACATCTGTAAGTCAGCCGCAGGTGAATTTCTGGTAGCCGAAAGGATACAAAAGGCTACGACATCGCCCGAATTCTCCAGGCAGATCATCCTCGTCTGCTTACTCCAGCTCATTCATTCACTACGCGTTTCGCAGTCGCCGCGCTCATCCCTCTCACCGCTCTCACTGTCCTGCCCTCTCGACTTTTGAGTTAGGGATGAGTCGGACCCGGGACGAGTCGCATGGGGGTGTCGATCACAAGGGCAAGGACGGCTGGCTGGAGAACGAGATACTACACTGGGGGTAGTAAATCTGACTGTAAGTAAGTACCTCGTCGTCTACCTCTGCGCTGTACTGAGCGTCTAAGTACCATCAGCACCATTATGCACCATTACATTCCACGATAACCCTCGACTCTAATCTTGCAATGAAAGGAGGAACGTAGTGATCGACTCCATTCACAGCATGGATCTACGAGGGGTATACTGCTCTAAGACTCTATCACGTTTGGCTTTCTTCAAGTCGGACCGGGAGATAAATCAACAAGTTCAGTCCCGGGACCGGTCCCGCCATTGCATTTCTTCTGTTTACAACTTTGTGCATAACATGAGGGCTCTAAATCATTCGGATATGGCAGAAGGGAGGATCTCACTTCGTGGGGTTCGATTCCCCAAATCTGGATAAAGATTGTGTTTCCTTCTCTTTGGTATGAGTTCTGGGACACCATCACATTCCGCAAAAATCTTTGTATCCCTAAACATTTTCTTCCATCGCCCATCCTTCACAAAGATCATCCTAGTGTGCATATAGGAAACGGCGTACGGTTGACGTTGGACAGAGAAATTGGCCCACTCTCGGGACAGGCCACAGTTTGCGGATTCTTGTTGAAGCCCTCTGAATCATCCAGATACGGCCTAACAGATTATGTCGCTGCTTCGTGGAGTTCGATTCCCCGACTCTGGATAGCCAGTAGGGATGAGCCAATTTTTGTTTTCCACTCTCTGCTGAATTTCGATTCTCTTTCTATTGTCACCAGGACAAATATCCAGGCTTTTGATGAGTCCTTTCGCGGAACTAGCCCGGCAACTTCAAGAGGGACACAGAGGTGCCGTAGCAAAAGACGCCCCATTCTGCCCACTGGTAACTACCGGCGGATTTGCTCCTCCCCCACATCGTTCTCATCGGCTTCGAGTGCGGAATTGTTTTCTCATTTTGCGCTTGAGGATTCCGTTCAGACATTGTTACTGCAAAATCATCATAGCTCGTTTCCGCGAAACAGAAAGCTTGTTTTCAGTATGAGTGGCAAAATACATGCAAGGCAATCGAAACCATGACCGGGACCGAGGAATCGAACCCCAGTACTAATTCCAAGGATGCAACGTCCGTTGCGCCAGACCGGCGTTAGGATGAGCTGTACTGGCCGTAGCAAGCTTCCAATTCAATTCATTGAAAGTTTTCAATCCTTCGCTGAGTCAAAACTGATACCTTCTCTACATCCCTTGCCGAATGCTACCGCGTTGGAGGAGTCGGTCATCTCCACCGTATCCTTAAACTGGTGAATGCGAATAAGCCTGGCTTTGCTCGAGTAAGACAGTTGGCAGGGATGAGGGCTGCCTTTGTTACAGGTTCGACGGCGGCCATCATGTCGACGGACATGTTTCGTGAGCCTCATCTCTGAACATCCGCAGAAACACGAGACCGGTGCAGCAAAAAGATTGGCTTAAACGTAACGCTGATGCGGAAGCAAGACCCTTCATCGAAGTCTGGATTTTTGCCCGGGAGATAATAGGGCGATGGGATTTGACAGCGAGTACAAAAAGATTATGTGCATTTGCTTATCTTACGGTGATCCAGAGCTGGGGAATTGAACCCCACGAAGCAACGACATCATCCGTTACGCCATAGTATCCGGATGATTTAGGATCCTCCTTGTGCGCACGAAGTCGTCTCTCAAGGTACAACAGAAGAAATGCAATACGTCCGGAACGGAGAGCATTGTAGCGAGCGTGCTGAGTTTTCTCCCTTAGTCCTAACCGGTGACCACACGAGATTAAGGCAGCAAAAATGCTATGGATGGGACTGCCATTCACCAGATAAACCTATGGACGGGCAGAATAAATAAATGAAGAACGACACCTACACCTACGGCGACGGCAATTCTCAGTGAATCCTGCTCTCCTATGTATTCGGCAGCGAGACCAAGGAGTCCTGCCCAACAGCGATGTGTGATTACGGCAAGACGAGCAAGATCGTGGTGGGAAGAGAGAAGACTAAAATTGTTCCCACGATACCGGTCCATCGGCCGACACTACCAAGACCTAACCCGAACCACTCTAGTCTCTCTCCTGTAATCAACAGAGGCGCTCTTGAACGGAACATTTTGCGCTGAAGACACTGTTCGCGAGGATCCATGGCCCGCCGCTTACCTGACGCCGTCGTCCCAAAACGAAACGACGGGTCCTTTTAGCGTCTGCTTTCTTTCCAGCTCCATCCTAACGAACAACCACCACTCACCGAAAACAAGAATCCTTGATACCAAGACGGCGCCATAGCTGATCAACTTTGCAGATCGCCTCGCATATTCTCTCTGAGTTTCGATGGAGTACATCGACGGCAAGGATTTTCGCATTCTTGTCCCTGTACAGAAGGCCAAGAACGTCTACAGTGCGCGCAAACTAGCATCATCAATATGGCGCTACACACCTGGACACTTTCGCACGTGGGGCGTACCCCAAGGATTTTCAGCCACTGAGTGTCATTTTTCGAAGGCCTTGACGCCTCGCGGAGTTTTATGAGAAGAAGGATTGCCCGGCGCGTCCGGAGATGGACTTGGATGACGTTCATGGAGTGTCGGTCGATTTAGATGAGGCCTAGCTGGCGGACGCTCGGAAGGAACTTAGAAATCGGGCGTACCGAGCGAGGGCTATCAAAACTCAAAAGCTGGTTGGGGAGAAGGTGATCCACTGGGGGGGCAACCCGACTGTGACTCGTGAGTAAGCTAATGGCGTAGAACGGTGACAGATTCACCCATCTGCGGTTCGAACCTTGAAATTCTGAGACGTTTGTTCTACTTATCATCACCGTTTGCGAGAAAAACTGACATATATCATTTCGCAGTCACAAAGCACTGACAAATACAATCGATCCTGAAACTCAACACGAAACTGCTCTCATCTGAGAGTAAAGTACAAGTCAGGAAAATGTTCTAATCAGAGATATTAACTCGACGTACTGCGGTCATTAAACAGGAAAGACGTATCCTGCGATACCTTCATCCACATACCCGCCGCCCTGAGCTGCGGCTTTTTTCCCGTTCTCATTCACGGTGTAATAATGGTCGTGCACCGTGGGGTTGTACAAGCGGTAGAACGGGACAGTTCCATACACCGCGGAAGGATAGATGTATGCAGCGATACCCGCATACTTGTATCCCGAACTCTGGACTGAGTTACGCTCGTTCTCATCGGTGGTATAGAAATTGTCCACGACAGTGGGCTGTAACAGGTGATATAATGGTACCGTTCCCGGTGCTTGGAAATCAAAAACACGACATGCGTCGCCCTCGGAATTGTACTTGTACAGGGTGATGGCGTTTTCCATTTCCTGGGCGTTGGTGGTGTAAAAATGGTCATGATATTCCGCGTTGTATCCTTGGAGGAAAGGTACTGGCTGGCCGGGGAGGTAGGCATCCTGCGTATAGACGTTTAACTAACTACAGCGAAAGAAAGGATGAAGTAACCTACCTCCGTTGCAGAGACGACGCCGAAGGAGAGGAAAGCGATGGTGCAAGACAATAATAAGCCTTTCATGCTCGAAGGATATCCCTTAGTTTGAGGATATGCATTCACGAGAGAATGCCTTCGTTTTATAGTCGAGTTGAGTGACTGGTTCCTTAGCGCTTAGCTCCTGAACTGAAAATATAGGAAGTAATATGCTCGATCAAATTGAATGACGCGGTAACCTCGCGATCCTATCCTTGCCCTCAGACCGGGGCAGTTGCAGCGCCGCCTTCAAGAAACCAACCTACCTCGCTTCCACAGTCGTTTCTTGATGCCCATACCTTCGCAGGGAGCAGGACCGTGCACGCTGCATAATGGAGCACATCAACGGTGAGGATTTACGCCGAGTCCTCGTTCCTTTACAGAAGGTCAAGAGACGTCTGAGAACGCATTCAGTGCACACGGGGTACATCCCATGGACTGTTAGTATAGGAAGTTGAACGTCATTTCGCGGAGGGCTTGATGCTCCGAGATGATTTTGCGAGAAGCTGGTAGACTTGGACGGTGCTCGTGGTGGTCGGGCTAGCGGAAGATACCTAAAAATCAGGTGTATCTAGCCACGGTTGTTAACAAGCACCGGCGGATATACCGCACTGGTTTGAGAACAAGATCCAACGCTGGGGGCAGGTGGAAGTACCTCAAGCACTTATGGCGGGGAATGAGATCCTACGATAGCTATGGAAACCTTGTCGTGAGTACCTCATCTTCCACCTCCGTGCTACACTGAGGATCTACCACCAGTAGATACCGTCATACACCCATAATTCTGGGCCCCATCGAAGATCTCCGTATCCTCGAAGCTAATGCACCGTGGCTCACCCTTCGTCACTTCCTAACAACTTGAAGATGAATTTCAATCCACGTATTGAGACGCTCCGTCGTGTTCAGAGAAGAAGTGGCGTTGTGTCTCTGAGAACGAATGCCAGACATGGCCTAACGGACGGAGTCGCTGCTTCGCGGTGGGGTTCGATTCCCCAGGTCTGACTAATAGGAATTGAGCATTGTTTGATTCGTTTTCTCGCCGTCGGTTCTCTTTCCTGGAAGAGTCCGCAGCACACACTGTCTCATGCGGTTTACCTTTCCATACCAAAGGTTCCGTCTGAAAATATTATTCTTTGTTGATGCCAACGGGACGGGTTATACTTAAGTGCATCCCTGACCTATTTGGTGGTTACTGTTTATTCGCTACGTCGAAGGAAGGTTGGTGAAGTAGGGTTTTGATACATCGGGGAGGAAGCCTGAAGAGCTGCCTGTCCCTGAGGAGCGTCGCATAGAGGAATGGCCTCATGCACAGAAGTCAATATATCCGTTGATGACATAGCGGATAACGCTGCGTCCATTGCAGGGGTTCGCCTCCCCTCTGGATCATATATTTGTAGCATTAGGTCCAGCCAAATTTTGGTTGGCTGCCTGAGTTGAGCCAAGGTTATGTTCGAGTCGAAACAGTGTAGCGAAAATCAACATTATGTTTCTTCTGTTTTGCAGAAAGGATGGCCCATCGGACGAAATCACTCCTTCGCGGTGGGGTTCGATTCTCTGGATTCAACTGGGGTGACATTCTTTTACTCGCCATGTTCTATCTTTTCTAAAAGAGTCCGCGCTGCTCTCACATCCTGCCTTCAACTACCATGGCGGGAAGGAGTCGAACGATTAACCGTGACCCTTCATCATATTCATCCTGGCGCTCAGTGCTTTCTATCGCGTTCCCAAGTCAAATTGAAGGTTGTCGGAGACGAAGCGAGAGATAATAGAGACACCCTGGTTTATGCACGCGGAAGACTCTAAACCATCCGATTATGGCATAACGGGCGATGTCGCTACGTCGCGGTGGGGTTCGATCCCTCAGGTCTGGATATTTGTCGAAGGCAACAAACAAGGAACTTTTTTTGTACTTGCCGCCGGGTAGATGGAATGAGTGGACACGCATCGCTTTTTTGGTCTTGGTATGCAGTGACCAAGTAAGTGATATACATCGTCGAAATGGCTGGCTCGACGCATGCGCCTTCGTTCCCACAATACTTTGGCTTTTTTCGGTATGCCATACCCCACCAGATCCACACACCTCTGCGTAAGGCTGACTCGGAGTCGTCATATTATTTTCCTTCTGGTACCCTTCTCTCTCCACTGTCGACAAATATAAGCATACTGACACGAGAGGACGGATGCTCCTTCCTATGGCTGCAGAAATCGAGCATAATCACCTCTCCGTGATGTTCGGCTCCGAGCCTCTTCTCTTGTGCAGTGAGAGTTCGGGAGCAAAGACATCGCGAAAATGAGTCGCAACTCGAGTATCCCTCCCTCAAGTCGGATAGGTGTAACGGGTAACGTTCTCATACGCGGGGTTCGATTCCCTGTAACCGAATCTTCTATTCTTGTGAAACGCTTTTTGGCCCAATAAACCTTCCAGGCCGCCCAGGGGGCTTGCAGTGTCGTGCACTCTTGGATATATGACACGAAAAAGCGGTCGATGAAGAGTACTGGTTCCCTGTTACCCACAGGTCGGATAGGTGTAATGGCTAGCATTGCCCCAAGGTAACGAGGTTCGATTCCCAGACTCCAATCTGGCTCCCGTCTTTTTTGGAATAAACCTTTCAACTGAGTACAGTGTGCACCTTTCTTGCCGTCGCCTTGTTCCCTGTCTCCATGCGTGTACTAGGGTTTTGGAGAACTTCGTTGTTTCGAGGCGAGCCGATATTACATGCTGGATATACATCTCTGAGTACTCCAATAGTACCTCTCAATAACGGTGCAGTCGATGTTTCTCTCCCAGGCTGCCTGTCCTGCTTCACCAAGAAACGTGTCCGCTTTCCTTCCAGACGACGGTGCGCAAAACCAAAGAACGCCGCCTCCTAGTGGGTGACGTCCCCGTCTCATCCTTCCCAGATCCATGCTTGGGTTCCTGAGCGAAGGGTCGGTTTCTGCGCTCGCTCTCAACCAGCACGTCGGCAATTTCAGATGGGATATTTTGGAGGGGCAGGGGACGGCGACATGAAATAACGAGGGAAGCGGTCCAAAGGGGATCGATTTCGTGAGCGTGCTTCGCAACAAATAGCACGAGGACCAGTATCGATGGGCGGTCTCGGACGGATGACACCAGTACAAGGTATCTCTGAGGTAATGCGTTGTTGTGTCGTTTGTCATAGTCAAGCAGGTCGCGGTTGACACGGACGGAAGGCCAGTCATGAATGAGTACTAGTGCTTGAGTGTCAACGGAGTATCGAAGGCCGTGGCACAGGAATCGCCCGACGTGACTGAGGGGGACCGGTGCACGCTCTATTTCACGTGAAGCAGGGGACAGAGCTGGCTCGTCGCCCTGTTTCACCAAAGTTGGAGCTCAAGTTGGAAGGAGGCGATGGTGTCAAGAAGAGATGGCACTGCGCGTAGAAAATTGTGATGGAAGGAAGGACGACAGCTTGGTCGGCAGATTTCGGTCACAGTGACGGAGAAAAGAGCTGCCTTGCTGGAAAGTCAATGCCAAGCAGAGAAACGAAAGAAAGAAGGCTCACAGGAACCAAACATCTAAACTATCCCTTCATTCCTTCATCCTATGCCTGTGTATACGCTTGTAATGGACCTTCCTCCTCGTCGCCTACGACTACAGTCGGACAAGAACGACAAACAACGCGACACACTCACCGAGGACGCGCGCTTTGTTGACCAAATCGGAAGTCGGCCAAAGCGAAAGATCACTGAACAAGTGACGCGCATCATTCGCAGAAAATCGGGGTTTCGTGCATGGTGAGTGAATTCAGTATTGTTTCGACGTGATCCTGGAGTTCTGCGGTCAAATGAGGGTGACGTCGTAGTGAGAGCGTAAGGCCGGGATTATTCCCACGACGTCGGACCTTCGTCCCGACTACCACCGAGATCTAACTTCGCTCTTGAACATCAATGGCAAGGATTTTCGTATCCTCGTTCCTGTACAGAAGGCCAAAGACATCTGCGACCCACACAAGTTGGCTATCGTCAACATGGCACTAGATTTGGACACATTCACACACGGGGTTTATCCAATGGACTTTTGGCTGAACGTTGGCCTCGATACCGCGTGGAGTTTTGCGCGAAGAACGACTGCCCGATGCGGTGCGAGGTAGACTTGGACGACGTTGGTTGATTTGGTAGAGATAATCCTCCGAACAAACTCAACAATGTGGCGTACCGCGCGAGGATTGTTAAAATGCACCAGCGGAAGTACCCCATGCACTGGTAGGAGAATAGCTGGGGGCAATAGCTATGGGGGTCTTGACTGTGAGTACTTCGTCGTCCATCTCCACGTCGTACTGACTCTCTACAGCCAGTATACATGAACGTTACCGATCCTCAGACACCATTATTCGCTCACTAATTCGCAATAACTTCCTCTTTCGCGTCTTTAAGCCTCTATGAACAATGGAGCAGGAGTACAGCGAATAACCCTTCCTCGTATTCAATCGGCACGAAGTACTTGCAGTACTCGTAACAGCAGATAAAGCGTATCCTAGGCTCCCACCAGTTTTTACGATCGCGGGTGCGCATCTTCCTCGTTGACCACAACCGTGAAACAGGTTACCTCGATATGTGTACAGTCAGTTCAGGATTGTGTTTAGGGCTTCTGGGCGTTACGAGGAAGACTGCACTGGAGACATGAGGGTTTCGGCGCCCGCTTGCTCTCCTTATCAGAATGTTCATGATTAGTCACCGTCATGTTAGCCGGAATTGACGCCCTGGTCCTTCCCTAGCCCTAATGCTCGACTCCAGCGGCCAATCTGATGCGTTCCCTCAAACTGGTTGCTACCAACAATTCCATTGCTTCCGCTGGTCAACTCAGCGATTGCTTTTGGCGAAGATATTGAGGAGCAGCCCCGATAGTTCAATGAAATCGTTTCTCTAGAGGGTTCCGATCTGACCTGCTCATCGCTCATTGAGTTCAGGTTACATCGCGAATGGGATGTGCAGGTTGCCATGTACTCTACCACTACCAATATACTCTTGAAGAAGACGCGCTGGCTCCTTTTCTCAAAGACTGGCACCTTGACCTCCTGCTCTGAGTGACGCACTCTCTGGTCGATAAATTATGGGCTTCCTCTAGCGACGGGGACCACATACCCGGGATTTCGAGTGATTACGTTCCATTGCCGCTACGTTCATTTTGCCATCTACTACGCCTGTAGCCGATCATTGTTCAATACACTGGGTGCTTGTTTCTAAGGTGCTGCTAGCATGTGTCACTCCTGGCAGGTGACTGATTCGCGCCGGTCAAATGCAAGGGAAACGATTGAAATAGGGAAGATATTTTTATACATCCTTCTGTCCCCAGAAAAATTCACCCAAAGGGAACCCCGACGCATTTTACTGCGGTCAAAAGGCCATGTCAAAGTTTTATACGACTTTCCGTGGTTTTTGCTTACTCCGAAACAGCCGCTTTTCAGAAGTGTGTATCGTAAGCGCTTCTAACTTCTCGTTCTATTTGTCTTCTCATTTGACGTTGAACTTTGTTAAGATTCCCGTATTCTTTCATCGTGAACACTAGTGAAACGAGGACATGTTGACTCCAACATCTCTGTGCCGATAGCAGCGCGTTTTACGCTTTCATATAGGTGTGATATTCCTATGGGAACCTCGGTGCGGATGACTGGCGCTTATCATGAAGGCCCGTCTTCCAGTGATAGGAAAGCTGCTTCATTTAATGGTTCAGAGGCTACTCAGATAGTTGACTAGCCTCGCACCAAGGGATTGCATCCTAGTTACCGATCTACTGACGCCCCTCGCAGACGACTGATTAAATCAGCGGGCGGCTATTTTGAGGGTGGGCGTGTCTCCCGTAAGTTGGCCGTAATCATTTGCGGGCGCTTGCCTTGTTGATCTGACCTAGCATTTTTTGGGTAGATGGGTATACGTGTATTCGGTTTTCACGGGTAGAGGAACTAGATCGCAAGCTCGACGCGAGGCACAAGCGGCTTGTGCTTGTACCAGGCCAAGGTACAACTGAGGGTAACAACACGCTTTGTTTTTGATCGAGTTGTATACAATCGCCCACCATGCTTCGCGGCGCTGAATTGATTTGCTCCAATTCTCGTCCTCAAGTCGAGAACTTCCTGAAGACTCGGGTCTCCTGCCACTTCTTTAGTCGGTGATGCTTGGTCACCCTTCCCCGGAAGTCGTCCTTCACAAGCGGGATACTCACCCCCCCCTCAACCTCCAAGATACTTCGCATCTTGGTTCCTCTTGCTCAGATCTCACTCTATTTGGTTTTAGATACATCAGCCATGTATGCACGCAGTCTTACCTTGGAAGGAATAAGGCGGCTCCAAGGCCGTGGATATAGTATTGGTATCCCCATTACTGACCTAAATGCGATGACCAGAGGTACGTGTCTGGTGTTTGAATGCTTCCTCACGACATTTTTCTGATCGTCACGTAGACAATGCGAGCGCTTAAGGACGGCGCCGTTCGTCGTGCTACGAGGGATTGGGATTTGAAAATTTCTTGTTCAAGGTTTATTATGGCAAATTTCCCTGCATATCGTTGGACGGTCTCTATCGTAAACATTTCACTCTTCGTTGATGAATTATTCATTTCTGATGCTGCCGTAGTTTGCATAAAGCGATGGTATGCATCTGTTACAGATGATGAAGATGTCCATCATCACAAGGGACTCGCGTTGGTTGGATACTATATTCAGGGTCGGCAAATCAGCGTAGATATGCGGTCCCGGAGCAGGCATAGTCCTGATTGCTGCTGCTAGACGACTTCGGAGATCTGCAGTGAGTCAAAATGAATGCGGGCTATGAGACGATCCCGTTCTGCTCCAGATCGATTTGGGACGGACATCTAAAATCCAGGAGCGGAGCCGTGATCCAACGCCGCCGCTGAGAGTATCAAAATGGCGACAGTATAACGAGATCGCCGCCGCCACTGAGTCTGAATGCAGCTGCTTCCAGTTCTCCAGTACCATTACCTCCGACATTCCGCAGGGCGCGAAGAACACGCACGAAAGTGACCGTTTGTATTCCACGTGCACAACTCCGCTGAGAAGAAAAAATACCAGCCTATTTGCGACTCGCTGGTTTGGTGCTACCTATGATCGCATTTGCACTGGTTGGATTCGCAGGCGCTTTGGATCCTGGTCCGAATGTTTTCCTTGCAAGCAATGTTTACTTCCGATAGTACGGCTAACCCTCGTTTCTCACTACTGCGGGCGATACAAGAATCATGAACACAGTCATGCGTAGGATTCAATCAATACTCGCCAGCTTCGACCAGTACGACACAAATTCAAATGGTGTCAACGCGTTGTGTTGGGGCCTGAACGTTGGTTAAACTCTGCAGCTGTTCGCAACTAATTAAAAGGAACACGTACGTTTCTGGATTCGAGGAAAGAGGCAGCTTTGCGGACGAGGCAAGGACACGGAGCTGATACAGCGTGTAAAGGTCTTTCACGGCTGCCAGAGAACTAGCGTCTTCTTGGGTAAATGCCCTAGCCTTAGTCTCGCCGAAAACTTCTACTGAGTCGATATCTCCAGACATGCCATAAGCATGTGCTAACTGAGCTTCGAGCTTTTCGAGGCGATACATTGTTTCTGCCGGATTTTCCTTTTCCACGGCAGCACGCTGGAAGAGACTATCAATAGCATTCCAAGGTACAGTAAAACGTCTCTGCATACCGGTGTCATCATCTCCTTCGAAACAAGATGGGCAGCTGCTGTAGCCATAGCAAAGTATACGATATATCTGTGAGTGGAGGACTGAACTGAAATCTGGGGTGACATGGAATTGACCTTGCCTTTTATTTATCATCCCCTTCGTCGATCATTTCGAACTATTTCACACTCAATGTGTTGCACACATAAGGAGCCAGGGTACACAACTAAGTCACATGTTCTAGACTTCTCCACCGCCTCGAGTAAGTATAGCTGCACGCCTTCCCTGTAGTGTGGCGCCACTGCCTCAAGGACCGATACAACTATCAAATCACAGCATTATAGCTGACAAGGAACGGCCGATGTATAGTCTTTAGAAAAATATAGAAGTGGCGGCGGCTCATGCGAATGTCGCGTGATATATTGGATTCGAGGTAGAAGGCCCATTCAACGTTACCTTTCAAGCACTTTCTCAATAGAATTAGACTGATAATAATATATACATGTCATCTACTACTTCGGGAATGGATTATGCGGCATGGCGTGCTGTAAGTTTCGCGGCAGGTAGATACGAGTACACACTGCATGAACAATGACGATATTGACAAGGATGACTTTGATAGTACAACCGTGTACACACATTGATCCATCGAATCGTGATTCCTATTCTTCCGGGGTTACAATTTGAAGCACTGTTTTCTTGTGAGCAACCAGATACGGAGCATTACTGAGACGTAATGACCTTACTATCCTGCGGGCGCTTATCCACTCAATTCTGAGGTATGTGACAACTCGACTTTGTCTTGTCCGGGCTCCGGACCATAGAGGGATATAATAATGCGTTAAGCAAATCCTGGGAAAGGAAATCCGACACGTGCGTGGAAGACTCATATGAACATCGCGAATCACTTCCACCTTACCATCACATATGAAAATTTCAGAATATATGTGTAGCCGGACAAAGCAATGAACCGTAATAAGGAGGCTATCATGCAAGCAGGCCAATTACCATATGGCGTCTATCTATGCATTATGACAGACAATACGGCAAGGCCCTGCTACCCCTGCACACTGTATCCGGACCGCTGCATGGAAAGACCAGTTTCAAGCGAAAACCATCCGTCCATCCTGCCTTTTCTTAGGCTACCACGTAGTTGGTTTGTCGGCTGTCATTTGTTAAACAGAGCAAGCGACGCTGATTAGCTGATGACGTTCAATCATGCTTCGGTACCTGATTGCCTATCATCATCTCACTTATGTCCTGATCCACTGTTCGTGGCCGTATTGATAACATCTTTCGTGAGATACAGCAAATGTATAGTGGCTATCGTAATAGAAAGAGAGGCGTACTACGTCTCTGCATTAGTATCACATACGGAAAAGCCCAATAAAGAGATAAATAAGCTGGGGCCCGGAATGAAGGTACCGTGCCGTGTAATGATCATGAGATAAGATGAGATTTTGGGAAATTACAGTTAAGGCCCATTCTCGGCACTTCACCCGGTACGTACACCAAAGGCTAATCTGACGACACCTTAATATTGCTGCTGTCATCATCCTGAACATATGTGGTTAGCTTTAGTACATGGACAGGAAGTACGCCCGTACCTGGAACCAAAGTCGCAATTCCTTGAGTTTCCCAGCGATGACTGGATGCTGGGTATCATTCTTAGGCAACATCGCAATGAGCTTGGAATAAGTCATTGACTCGTCATTCAAGTCAGCCAACTTGAAAGCGGAAATGAGTGCCCGAGTGAAAGCACCATTGAACCTGCTGTCCCCCTCCACCGTGCCCTCTTTTGCATACTCGTATTCTTGACATGCTGCCAAGACTACGTGCGAGTCCATTTTAGCCCTCCACCTCGCCTCTGATATCGATTGATATCCAGCAATATCTTTCAAGGTCTCATCGGCAGCGCTAAACATAGCTGCGATTGAACTAGATGGCAGCGGCGTGATAGCACGCACTCCTTCCTGTGGTCCTCTGGTGATGCTGAAGGAATGACAGCAGTCGAGGATGAAGGTGGTGTGATTTCCCTTCTTCTTGGCTATCTCGGCAAGAATGGTATTGATTTCCCGGTCGCTGATGTCAGGGACTTGGGGATCGCTGGTTTCTAAGCTATTGGCATAGTTGGTGTCGGGTGCTTTTGTACTGCCAGTGGCGGTAGGTTTGAAGCGGCGGTCTATGGGGCACAGAGCTTCGATGGTCCCTAATGCAGCAGCAGTTTCTTTCTCGTACTGAGGATAGTCAGCACATTCGTATGTTGTGCCATGTCCGGCAAAGTAAATGAGGATATTATCGCCATGTTGGATGTCGGTATTGGTAGATAGACCGAGAATTGCCTTGATAATGTTGGCACAGGTGGGCTTGGATATTCCTTCATCAGTTAATTTGACTGCAAAGTCACAGCAAGGACTGACTCGATTGCATTCCTCGATACTTGTACTGAGAAGGAGTTGTATGTGGTTCCCTGGGACGTGCAGATTGCTGGTCAAATATTCGACCACCATCTTTGCATCCGATACGCAACCACGTAGCGCAGAGGTCTCGTAACCATCGATGCCGATGACAACAGCCCAGAATTTCTGGCCGTCGACTTTGCCGTGTTGTGCCTAAAGTCTCTAGTCAGTACTGCAGTGTCCGAGAAGCCCAGCTTAGCTGGTGTTAGTACACGTACAGGCGGTGTCTTTTCAGTGTCAGGGGAGGTCATTTCGTAGAGGGCTTTCTTAGAGATTTTCCTCACAACTCCCACATTTGATGTTTTTATCTTGACGGAACCCGCCCGATTCCCCAGTTTGGGAGTGATGGGAACATGTTAGTATCATGGCTAAGCGCTAAGCGCTGCTATTCCCGGCCTTGGATTCAATTCATCCTGGTAATATATCTGAACCAACGAATGTCAGCGACATTTTCGGGGATCCTAGCTACTGGTACCTCCAATAAAGTTCAATTTTGGTTCAATTGAACGAAGAGCTCCATCACGGTGTTGATTTATACCCGGCGTCATGTTTCTATGCAGTCTTGGTGATACTGATCTGTTACCGTTGAGCATGCTTTGAATGTTCAAGAGGCGTAAAAAGGGGTTAGATGACGCCGATCAAGATGTGTGAAAAGCGGTTAGACGACGCACAATTCTCGTGTTGTTCCGTTACAATGGTATTCAAGTGTCTTGACACCACTAGTTCCAGGTCCTAGCGTGGAACACAGCTCTCAGACTCACAGTTGTTGATCTGTGTGGTCTTTCAAACTCACATATACTTGAAACGGCAGAAGCTGAACCGTGTCTCGATAAAGGAAGCAGGCTATCTTTTAGTGCCCCCAGACAAAGCTGTGTGAAATCGGGGAATGATAATATACTTAGTAAAGCATAGTTTCCTACACCACTAAGATTGACGACGAGCTGCAGCCTGCGTCATGGCATGAAGGGGCATCCGATGAATCTCGCCCTTATAGAACCATAAAACCTGGCAGAATAGTTATCACCATAAATTCAGAATCAATACCAGGTGTGAGAATGTCCGTATTCATCGCCTCATGAAACAGACAATGAGGACAATCATTAGGGAATTACGCACATCTATCCCTAATCTGAGATGATATCTTGATCTTGGACTCAGCTTCGAGCTATCTATGACGTACATGTTCACGAAAATACTACTCAGATCTGCAAATGTGACATGTGGAATTTAAGTATTTTGGATTACCACTGTGTGTGGGAGAGAAATGTACCTCTTTGATATCGTCACAAAACTATCCATTACGCTGCCCAGATACCACTTGGCCAATGGGGATCCTGAGGGATTATGTGAATATTGTATATGGATTAAGGTACTATGCATATCGTGCCTCGAGGGGAAAGCCATTATTTTAAGCAAATGACGCCACAAAACAAAGCGCCGACTTTGTGAGGGCCAACACATTTTGTTTAAATGATTTGGTCATGCATGGCTTATTAAATTCGGAGCTGAACCTATCAGTCGAACGGATTCAGTATCCTGACAAAAACAACGATCTGGTATCGTACTGACCATTTTCTACAATCTCTCTTGATACATCGTATTGCATGTCTCACGTGGCTGAAAGCCACTGTTTGGATTCTTGGCCGAATTCACTTCAGTGCTTGATCGTTCGGTCGTTCATTTCTGAGGCGATTTCACAGTATATATGCCTGCATTTTCCCTTCTGAGTTCTCGTGTCGTGTTTCTAACAGAGTTTTTCCGACCCATTTGGCTTGCGCTTTGTTTCGTTTCATTTCCTAGGATCCCAGCATAAGATTCTGCCAATGGGTTGTATCCTGTCAATTATGGTATTATGCATAGTAGGGTTGAATTCTTACTGAGTCGTTTAGTCTGACCAGAGCATCCCCTGTGGCAGGGTTACCGCCGACCGGTGGAAATGATCGAAGAAGATAGCTGAAAGCACAGCTTAGAAGTGCGGAGCACTCGGCCCGAAATGACTTCGGCATTCCGGCGAGTGCGTAGAGTCTAGAGTCGGGATTCCCCGGCAGCTTGAATGATGTTGTGTCTCCATTATCGCGCTTTTCATGCTGCGTGCTCATGATATTGATTCCCCGACATCGCAGAACAGGCCACGAACCCAGCTTGCAGTCTATGCAGATGCATCATTTTTTCTGAAGGGCGATACAACCTCGTTGCTTTAGGCTGTCTTTGAATTCTTCTTTGCTTCGATGATTATCGATTAATATCTGTGGAGACGTTGGCTGATCAGAACTGGACGGTCGCACTGTGTACTGTGGACTACTTGAACGTGTCTGGAGCGTATGCTACATGAGACACAGATGGCGTGCGAAACCCTGCGTGCAAGGTGAATCTCAAGGCTTTCTCCTCTCTTCCATCACAATATACAGTTGAACCACGACGATCTAAATATCCTTCATGGAAACATGGTTCATATACTACCTGATATCGCTGTATTGTCGGATAATCCTTCACTTCGACTGTTCGCAGAAAGTGGCGTATCCCCTGGCCAATCACTGAGGTTAATGTGCTTAGTCGAAACTAGGGTGTCAATCGCGGAGCAGAAATGGAAGCAGATATCTAAGAGAATAGGAGAGCTACAAGAACTGGAGAGGAAGCTGGCGACACAACATGGGGGGACTGGTTTCGCAGAGATAGATTCGGTGGAAGTCTTCGACGAAGCCAAACACAGGGCGTTTTCTGCTGATGCTCAGTGTATTCGGGAGGCCGAATTGATGGATGAACTGTACACGGCTTCATCATTGGCAGTGCAAAGCATGGAGGATTTGAGGCAACGGTTTCTCCTGCAAATGTAAGTCATGATCTTATTGATCTTGTAACTGAATATTTACGTTGATGAATAGACGCTGGCCGTAGAAGGGAAGATCGGAGGGTAGATTTGTATTCGCTCTTGAGCCCCTACTGTTACCGCTTGGGCCAGGTTTTAATGCCATGGTTATCGATCCATATAAATAGGGTCGGTTGCGTTCAATGACCCAGCTTAGAATCAATCTAAGGTACAACGTTCAGGATTGGTCTCGTTCAATCAAGTTACTGGAGTAACGCACCTTCAAGCTTCGTATCCCATAGTGCGCATAAAATTTCATCCAACTGCCTTTAGTCGTTCACTCGGCGAATGAAGCTCATAAAGGTAAGTGCTGGACCAAAAACTTGGTCAAATACCTGGAGTACCTACCAGAAAAAATTGGTGTTCTTAGCTTCGACGCCAATTTGACCCAAGCGCGGGCCAATAGCCCAAGACATTTTCTACGTCTAAGGGTTAGTATGCTTGAGCAGGAATCTCTATGATTCGCAGGGCCTGTCGCCAGGGTCCCACATGATTTTCAGGGTCCGACCGGGCTCTTCTTTTGACCACCACCATGCGGCTCTCACTTCGAGGACGACTAGAATATGTTGTCCTTGGATGGAGGATTGGCCATCCAAGTAGGATGTTCATGTACATACCCTACAACTATAGTCGGACTTGATGGCGAGAATCGGACCTTTGGAGGGTGCACAGGTGATATGAGGCTCAGTGAACTGCAGGTGCAGTTTTCCCTCCTTAAATTATTCAAAATTCCTCACCTGGGATAATTAGTTCTGAATTTCGCAATTCCCACCGATTTCTAAGTCTTTCTTCTGGTTATTTATTTATCCCAATCATTGCTGACGATTCACGTAGCACTTTGTCGTCGCCGCCATGTTGTTCTACCACGACACCATGGGAGGGAGCCCGATGACTAATCCTCTATTGTATTCATCCTGGCACGAGTGGTCTAGGGTATATAGCGCCAGCTCTATCGCATTCTCAAGTCAAACAGGTTGACGTTGCTGGCTTCGTAAGACCCTCAGGGAAATTTTGTCAAATTGACGTAGTAGGAGGGAAATGATAGAGCCACCTTGGACAAGCGCACAATGAGGGCCCCAAACCATCCGAATATGGCATAGCAGGTAACGTCGCTACGTCGTGGTGGGGTTCGATTCCCCAGGTCTGGATGTGGAAGGAAGAAAATTCCCTTAGTACTTATCACCAGGTATTATCTCCCTCTGGGATTAGTGGTCACGCATCACTCTCTTAGACATCGGTGAGCGTCCCGGCGAGTACCACCGGTAGCCGTTGTCGAAATAGCAAGCTTCATTTTGCTGCAGCGAGGCTCTTGCACTGAGATTTTCACCAGATGAATGCAGAAATCAGTCGTAACTGGAGTTGGACAGGTGCAACGGGTAACATTCTCATCCGCGGGGTTCGATTCCCCGAACTAGGATGCGGCTCCCAAAACATCTTTCAAACTTTTTGGAATAAACCTTTCGAGCCACGCAGGGGCTGGTACACAGTGTACACTTTTCTTGCCTTTGCTTTCTTCTCTATCCCGATGTGTTTGGGTGAACTTTATTGTATCAAGCCAGTATTACATGCTGGATATACACCACTGGGTACCGGGTCCCCTATGATGCAGTCGATGTTTTTCTCCCAGCATGTCTGTCCCGATTCGCCAAGACACGTGTCCACTTTCCCTCTAGACTCGATGGTGAGTGGATTCAAAGAACGGTCCCCGGCTCGTCCTTCCACCCAGATCCCATTTGGGTTCTTGAGCGAAGAATCGCCGGTTTCTACGCTTGCTCTCCTCCCATGGGACCAGGTTGTCGGTGAGTTTACATAGACAGGGGATGGCGACATGAAATAGTGAGGGAGGGGGTCGGTTTTGTGCGCGCTCCCAACAGATAGCACGAGGACCAGTATCAATGGGCGGTCTCGCAGTACAGGCGTACGAGTGACATCGCAGTGCAAGTCATCTCTGAGGTAATGAGTTATTGTGTCGTTGTCATAGTCGAGCAGGTCGCAGTTGACGGAAGGCCGGTCATGGATGAGTGCTTACGTGCCAACGAGCCGTGGCACAGGAATCGCCTGACATGACTGAGGAGGACCAGTGTGCGCTCTATTTTGCATGAAGAAGAAGGTAGAGCTGGCTCGTCACGCCCTGTTTCACAAAAGTTGAAGCAGAAGTCGGAAGGAGGCCATTGTGTCAAGGAGAGATGGACTGCACGTAGAAGATTGTGATGGAAGGGCGTGAGCTTGGATGGCAGATTTGGCTGGTCACAGAGGCAGAGAAAAGAGCTGACTTGCGAGAAAGTCAATGCAAAAAAGAGAAACGAAAGAAAAGAAGGCTTACAGACAGGAACCAGATGTCTAAATCATCCCTTCATCCTATGCCTGTGTATGCTTGTAATAGACCCTAGGTAACATCACCAAGGATTTTCCCTCCCTCCTCGTCGCCTACAACTACAGTCAGATACAATGATAAGCCAGTGCTCACCGAGGACACACGCTTTGTTGACCAAATCGCAAGTCGGCCAAAGCGAAAGATTACTGAACAAGCGACTCGCGCCAATCGCAAAGAATCCGGATTTCGTACATGGCTAGTGAATCCATCATTATTTCGACGTGATGCTGGGGTTCGCAGCAGCGAGAATGAGGGTGAAGTCGTAGTAAGAGAGTAAGGCGGGATTATTCCCACGATGCCGGACCTTTGTCCGATACCACCGAGACCTAACCTCGCTGAGCTTGCTATTGTCCTACCAGTGACATCGTTCCCAAACGGACTGACGGACCTCAGCTCCAACGTCCATAATCGCCGTCTGTCCATCATTCTTGCCATTTCTACATCCTCGTCACAAAAGTCTTCAATCCCGTTTACCTGGACTGGCCTTCACCGACCCTTTGCCTCTAGATTTGTGCCACAAGCCTACTGTCACCTGCAAGACATCAACTTACCACAGAACATAAGGAAACAGGACCGCCCTTGATGGATCGCATCGATGGTAATGATTTTCGTATCCTGAGCCTCGAACCCGTGAACAAGGCCAAGGACGTATGCGGTGCACACAAACTAGTCATCATCAACTTGGCACTAGGCTTGAATCTGGATGCATTCGCACACGGGGTTTATCCCATGGACCTTTGGACGAATGTCATTTTGCGGAGGCTATTCTGCATGGACTTTTGCGAAAAGAACAGCTGCCTGAGGTAGACTTGGACGACGTTGGTCGATTGGGTAGATGTCTGGTCGACGAATCTTCAGAACAGACTTAGCTCTGGTGTACCGAGCGGGGGTTGTCAATGTCAAAAAGCATCAACAGAAGTACTGGTTGGAGAACGAGATCCTAGGCTGGATGGAGACTTGACTGTGAGTACCTCGCCGTCCACCTACACCGTACTAACTCTCTACAACCAGTATACATTCGCACCCCATGCAACCCTACCGATCCTCATTAGCTCACTAATTCGCAATAACTTCCTCCTTTGTGTCTTCCAACTACCAGCTTCAAAGCTTCAAGCCTCTATGAACAATGGAGCAGGAGTGCATCGAGCTACCCTTCGTCGTATTCACCCGGCACGAAGATCACCAGCATGTTAGGCGTGTATGTCTACATAAAGAGAGGATGATGGGATCTGTCTCATTCGGCTTTCTTTGAGTTGACGAAAAAAGGCTGGCGTTTCGTGTTCATTCAAGCCAGTTCGATACATCCACCGAAAATGTCGGGTGAGACGGCTGCTAACGTATATGGGTAATGGGAAACTAGTCGATCATATTGTGGGGTTCGTAATCTGGCCATAATCACTTGCGGGCGCTTGCCTTGTTGATCTGACCTGGTAATTTTTGGGTAGATGGGTATACATGTATTCAGTTTTCGCTGACAGAGGAACTGGATCACAAGCTCGATGCGAGCTTGAGCTTTTGTGCCAGGCCAAGGTATAAGCTGAAAATTCTTCAGTCGGTCACCCTTCCCGACTTTCCTCTCTTTCGGAAGTCGGGATACTCAGCCCTCCCAAACCACCGAGGTACTTCGCATCTTGGTTCCTCTTGCTCAGATCTCACTCTGTTTGGCTTCCGATACATCAGCCACGTATACACACAGTCTTACCTTGGAAGGGATAAGGTGACTCCAAAGCCATGACCGTAAAATGCGATGACCAAAGGTACGTGTTCCTGGTGTTTGAATGCTTTTTCATGACAGTTTTCTGATGACTATTCAGACAATGTCGAGCACGTAGGGACGGCACCGTTTGTCGTGGATTGGGATTCGTGTTCCGGGTTTATTATGGCAGTTTTCCCTGCACATGGTTAGACGATCTCTATCGTAAGCACTTTACTCTTCCCTGATGGACTATTCATCTCTGATGCTGCCTGCAGTTTCGATCATCTTCCCTGGTGGACAGGCTACGTCAACAGGGTCATTAAAAATGAAACATTCTTCATATCTGCTATGGAAGATGAGGATGTCCATTGCATGTTGGTTGGATACTATATTCAGGGTTTGTGAATCAGCATAGCTATGCGGTCCCAGAGCAGGCACAGTCCCGATGGAACCCTCATCTAACGCCGCCTGAGAGTATCAACCTGGTAGTAAAGACAGCATCCACTGTTAAAGGGCCCCACTGAGCCCCAAAGCAGCTGCTTCTAGTTCTCCAGTAGAACCACTGCCTCCTCATAGCAGAAGACATTAAACAGGGAGTGAAGAACACGCTGGCCGTTTGTATTTCACGGTGCGTGCACGACTCTGCAGAGAAGAAAAAACACCAGCCCATTTGCGACTCGCTGATTTGGTGCTACCTATGAGCCATTACACCTATCCGACTCAATAGTAACAGGAAACTGGTACTCTTCATCGACCATGTTTTCGTGTCATATATCCAAGAGTGCACGACACTACAGTCCCCTAGGCGGCCTAGGATTCTAACTGAAAGATTCTGCCAATGTGTTGTGTCCTTGGGAGGATTAAATTCTAACTGAGTCGTTTAGTCTAACCAGAGCATCCCCTGACCGGTGGAAATGATCGACAAAAGCCGAAAGCACAGCTTAGAAGTGCGGAGAACTCGGCCCGAAATGACATCAGCATTCTGGCGAGTGCGTACCCCCGGCAGCTTGCAACCTCCATGGTGCTGCGTCTCCATTATCGCTTTTCATGCTGCTCGCTCATGGCATTGATTCCCTGGCATCGCAGAACAGCATCCAGCTTGTAGATGTATCATCTTTTCTGAAGGGCGATACAACCTTGTTGCTTTAGGCCGTCTTGGAATCCTTCTTAGCTTCGATGCTTATCGATTTAATATCTGTGCAGCTGGCCAATCAGAGCTGGACGGTCGCACTGTGTACTATGACGACTTGAACGTGTCTGGAAACGTGTGCTACATGAGACACAGATGGCATGCAAAACCCACATGCAAGGTGAATCTCAAGGCTTCCTCCTCTCTTCCATCTCAATATAAAGCCGAGTTGCAGACATTCTGCGACCATCTTTGACAAACATTCTCCGCGGCAACATGCATACACCACTTGATATTCCTATATCGACGGACATTCCTTCACTTCGATCGTTCACTGAAGGCGGCGATGTTCCAGTATGTTTAGTCTTCCGAATCACTGAGGTTAATGCGCTTAGTCGAAACTAGAGTTACAATAGCCAAGCAAAAATGGAGGGAATCAAGAGAATCGGAGAGCTAGAAGAATTGGAGAGGGATCTGGCGATACGATATGATATGGCTGGTATCGGGGAGATAGATTCGGTGGAAGTTTTTGCAGAAGCCAAACACAGGGCGCTTTCTGACAATGGGTGTCTTGGGGATGCCAAACAGATGGAAGAACTGTACAAACTTCGTCGTCAGTGTGCAACTGGAGGCATTTGAGGCATTTTCTCTTGCAAATGTAAGTCATGATTGTATTGATCTTGTAACGAATATTTACGTCGATGAATAGACGCTGGCCGTAGAAGAAGGGTAGATTTGTATTCATTTTTGAACCCCTATTGTTACCGCTTGGGCTGGCCATGGTTATCGATTCATATAAATAGGCGGTCACGTCCAATGACCCAGCTTAGTCTCAATCTAAGGTTCAACGTTCATGATTGGTCTCATTTCAATCAAGTGACTGTACTAACGCACCTTAAGCTTCATATCCCATAGTGCGCATCGGCTTTCATCTAAAAGCCTTTAGTAGTTCGCTCGGCGAATGAAGGATATAAAAGTACTGACCAAAAGATTGGTCAAATACGTGGAGTACTTACCAGAAAAAATTTGGCATTCTTAGCTTCGACGCCAATTCAACCCAAGTGTGGACCAATAGTCGAGACGTTTTCTACGTCTAAGGGGTTAGAATGCTTGAGCAGGAATCTCTATGATTAACAGGGCCGTCGCCAGGGTCCCACATGATTTTCAGGGTCCGAGTCTGACAGGTCCGCTCTTCCTTCGACCACCATCATGCGGCTCCCTTTTCGACGACAACTAGTCCTTGGACGAAGAACTGGCCGATAAGCTAAGTATCACTTGAGAGGGGAATGGTAGGGTAGTGTACACTGGATACATGGTAAATACCTACGTATACGGTGGGTTGTCTGAGACTTGGGCTTTGCAGATGGGGAATCGAACGGCCAAAGGGGGAAGTGGCATGAGAATTGGGGCCGACTTGTAGAGGTCCCAGAGTTGGGATAGCGCTGCGAAGCCTCAAGTCTGGAGCGCTCAGTGAACCAGAGAGCGGAAGTACCGAATCTGGCAACACCAAACACTGAAGGGCATAGGTGGGTGGGTCAATAAACGACGAGGCGAGGGTAAAGAGCTTGAGTGCTAGCAAATGAGGAGAGAAATGTTTGGTGACGCGTCGAAGGACTCAGAAGATGCGGTCAATACTTTGGGGATTGGGATGTAGTGTTTGTACATGTGTTGAATAAATGCCTTAGTCCTCATTGAGTAGCTACCTTAGCTTATCCTCTGATAAGCCCTCCGCTCGTGCCTCGCTGCAGGCTTATCTCGGATCCAAGTAGGTTGTTCATGTGCATACCCTGCAACTATAGTCGGACTTGGTGGCGAGAATCAGTCCTTTGGAGGGTGCACAGGCAATATGAGGCTCAATGAACTGCAGATGCACTTTCTCCTCCTTTCTTTATTCAAAAATCCTCACCTGGGATAATCAATTCAGATTCCTGAAACTGGCAATTCTCACCGATTTCTAATTCATTCTTCTGGTTTGATTTATTTATCCGAGTCATTGCTGACAATTCGTGTAGTCACTGTCACTAGTGCCTTCATCGTTCGAGCCTAAACTGTCATGACACAATGGGAGGGAGCCCAATGACTAGCTCTCCATTGTATTCATCCTGGCGCGAGTTCTCTAGGGGTATATTGCGCGAGCTCTATCGCGTTCTCTTGTCAAAAACATTGACGTTGCCGGCTTCGTAAGACCTCCAGGAAACTTTGTCAAATTGATGTAGGAGGGAAATGATAGAGACATCTTGGACAAATGCACAGTGAGGACCCCAAACCATCCGAATATGGCGTAACAGGTAATGTCGCTACGTCATAGGTGGGGTTCGATTCCCCAGGTCTGAATGTCAATGAAGGAGGACAATTCTTTTAATACTTGTCGACGGGTCTTGTCTCCCTCTGGGATGAGTGGACACACATCACTTTCCTAGACTTCAATGAGCGTCCTGGCATGCAAACATCGTCCCGAAGCAACACACTTGGAGAGGTAGGGAATGTTCGTTCTTCACGTTTAGCTCCATCACAGGGAACAAAAGCTCCAATGGCCTGAAGACTCGCTGTCAACCCCACTTCCAAGTTCCAGGACATTTCTTGAGGTATAAATATTAAGCGAGTCCCCAAGCACTGAATATGATAATACAGACGTGTTTTCTAGAAACAGTAGACAGCACTCGAGTGAGGGGCAGACTGTTCAAAAGCGAGTTTAAATGAGTCCTTGATGTCACCCAACGACTCCCAGAGCTTCTTTTGAATAAACCTTTCAAGCCATGCAGGGGCTAGTACATAGTGTGCACTTTTCTTGCCGTCGCCTTTCCCAGTCCTGACACGTGTACTGAATTTGTTGTTTTGAGCAAATATTACATGTTGGGTATACACCACTGAGTACTTACTATTACTGAGTCCTGTTCTCGATAACGATGGTGTCGACACTTCTCTCCCAGTATGTCTAGGTCATGCCTGACCCGCTTCGCCAAGAAACGTGTCCACTTTCCCTCCAGACTCGAGATGGCCGTGGCTGAGTGAAATCAAAGTATGCCACCTCCTTGCGAAGTGACATCCCATCTCGTCCTTCCACCTCACAGATCCAGATCCCATATCTGCACATTTGAGTTCTTGAGTGAAGAGCCAGTTTCTGGTCTCGCTCCTCTCCCATAAAACCAGGATGTCAGCGACTTTACGTGGCATATTTTGGCGTCGTGTCAGACGGCGATATGAAACAGTGAGGGAGGCGCTCCAAAAGGGATTGATTTCATGTGTGCTTCCATTTCCCCGACAAATAGTATTAGGTCTAGTATCGATGAGGCTGATAAAGGCAGTCTTCATCTATGCGCGATGAGCGATACTGCAGTCCAAGAAGGGATATCTGCTAACCTGTTGGTAATCTTGTCGATGCACGATTGTGGTAGCAGGTTGCAACGGTGACTCAAGGTCATGGATGAGAATCAACGGGGACATCGAAGGCTGTGGCACAGGAATCGTTCAGCAGCGCTCTATGTTCCGCCCGTTCACATGAAACCGAGTGTAGAGCTGGCTCATTGCGTTGTTTCACAAAAGTCAAAGTCAGAGAGAAGCCATGGTGTCGAGGAGGGATGGCACTGCAAGCAAAAAATTGTTATGGAAGGGAACGGGCCTGGACAGCGGATTTTGGCCAGTCACAGTGGCAGGAGAAAAGAGCTGTCTTGGGAGAAAGTCAATGCAAGGCAGAGAAACGAAAGAAAAGAGGGCTTACAAAAATGGAACTAAACATCTAAATTTATCCCAGAGTCCCTTCATCCTACGCCTGTGTATGGGCCTTACAGTCATCCACCTGGTCCTTGATACGGCACCACTCCTTGATACATTGGGCCTTCCCTCCTCAGAACCATACCTATTTGCTTCGGACTTTTTTTATTATATGCATAGACATGATATCTTCATCTGCTATGAATATCTATGATAGCCCTGAAGTCAACGACCAGCAATCTTCAAAATTATCACAAATTACAAAAAGGATGAAATTTAATCTGCATCTCAATGCAGTTCAATGGAAAAAACCCTGATTCTTTTCAGTACATATTATTTCAGAAGTATGAAGGTCCATTAATCACAACTCTGAAGGGCGAAGCAGGCATGTGAACCCTTGGTTTTTGAGATTCAGTGCAGAACTGATTCGAAACTGTCACAGAGTGATTACCAAATCAAGAATAAGTAAATTTCCTTGGCATGCTTCCAATATTTTCCAGATGTGGCATGGACACTCACAAGGCTCAGGTATCCAGAATAGAGGCATTGAAGATAACGAAGCTGCAGCAGTCGACAAAGATGAGAAAATGGGAGACAGCAGCTCAGCGATGGGAGTGATGATGGCAGCCAAAACTGGCATATCATGCGTGATGTGACTCGTATCAAGGACCCGTGAACCCATTGATAAGGACTTTCGCAACTGATCTGGTCCGATATCATGCTACTCACTCTGCATATGCTCAGAAATGTGATTAGATATATATATCAGACACAGATGCAGTAATTGGCGCAGCCCGATTGGCCTCCTGACACCATACAAGATTACCCGAGGCTCTTTTCGATTTCACCGTATCAAGGACCAGTGGATGACTGTAGATGGCATCGCCAAAAATTTCTTCCTTCCTCGTCCTACCACTACAGTCAGAACGGACGACACGACACACTCACTAGTATTGAAGTAAGTACTGAGGCCTAATACTGAACCGGTGACACGCTTAATTCGCAGAAAATCGGAGTTTCGTACATGTCTAGTGAATCTGGCATTATTTCGACATGATGCTGGAGAACTTCTGCAGCAAGGTGAGGGTGTGAGAGTAAGGCCGGTATTATTCCCACGACATTGGATTCGTCCGATACCACCGATACTTAACCTTGCTATGGCCCATCGCTCACCCTGACGTTGTTCAAAAACGGTAGCTTGACCACCGCCTGCCTGTCCTCATCACAAAAGTCTTCGATCCTGTACTGACGTTGACCGACCCTTTCGCTCTCATGTCACAAGCCTACTGTAGCCTGAAAGATGCCAACGTACCACCATTCCACTAAGGACACAAGACCGCTCTTGATGCATGGATCGCATCGATAGTAAGGATTTTCATATCTTCCTTCCTGTACAGAAGGCCAAAGACATCTGCGATGCATACAAGTTGGCTATCGCTAGACTTGAATCTGGATGCATTCGCACACGGGGTTTATTCCATGGACTTTTGGCCGAACATCCGCGTCATGTTGTGGAGGCTTCGATGCCGCATGGAGGTTTGCAAGACGAACGACTGCCCGGTTGCAATTCGAAGTAAACTTGGACAACGTTGGTCAGAACAAACTTCGAGCCTCGATGGAAAACTGAAGCAGGCACCTAGGAAGTAATTCTCTGTTGTATCCACTCTTACACTAGCATAGTCGGTGTGCTAGGCATGCAAATTGAATATTGAAGCCCAACTGTAAGGTCTTTGTTGTTCATCTCTGCTGTACTCAGTGTCCACCACCAGTATGCATTGTCACCTACCATCCTACGCGCAGCATTGTCGCCCAACCACAACTTATCATAAGTCTCATGGATACAAAACCACGGTATCTCCCTCGGCATCCTCGGCCCCTTCGAAGCGGTTGCCAAAGAATATACTTACACTGCTCGGTCAACTCTGGGAAGTAATCCTCGTTGCATCGGAGATATGTTTGATAAATTTGTTCTGCGACGGTACTTACATCAAGAACAACGGTGTAGCTGCCGATGCTACTTTGCAGGTGGGGTTCGATTCCCTATTTCTACATCATGAATGAAAACGATCTTTTCTTTTACTTGCCATCGGGTATAGTCTGGTATATGTTGTTGTTCTTCCCTGGATGAGTCCACACCGTGTTGTACCCCAAATTTGCCACCTTCACGGCTACAACTACATCACAAGACTCAGAATATTTTTCCTCGTCGTCGAAAAAGGATCTGGTGGGATGTGTTAACTGTCGCGATACGAGTAACGCATGCACAACCCCTCGCAGCGGAGGATCACTGTTCATTCTGTACGGCATGGGACGAGACTGAGCGGGTCGCTGGGATTGTCGCCTAGACAGGTAAGCTTACACAAAGACCCAGCTACATTCCACAAAGGTTGCCGTATCCTTGAACTTAACTTTCTAACGTGCTTGCAATGGGAGGAGCAATGTGGTGTTAAACCATATCACGAAGACTTGTTGTGTTTCATAGTACAGAAGGATGGCTCAAAGTTGTCTGGGTATGGCCTAACGGACGAACTCGCCCCTTCGTGGTTGGGTTCGATTCCCCAGATCTGGATTATAAGCACCTGTTGCCAAAATTCTTTTACTCGCCAGCAAGCTTAACTTGTTCATTTTTCCTAGGAGAGTTTGCACTGCTCTCCAATGTGAGACCTCGACGCATGAGGGGAGGAGGTGTGCAATGAGTAACCCCTAGGCATGTATGGTACGAGGGGTGTGCAGCTCCTGCTCTCAAGTCTCGAGCCGAAAGATTGGAACGATGCTCAGAGGACCACTGCCATAGCGCTTTCGCTGTGGGAGAGAGATGATAGAGACTCCTTAGACAAACAACTTTCTACCCACAAGGACCACCCCAGAAATGGCATGACAGTTGATGTCACTGCTTCGTGGTGGGGTTCGATCCCCCAGGTCTGGACTTTGAACCTCTGTCAATCTTTTACTCGCCGCCGAGTATCATCTCACTCTCGTGTCCCTTAAGCCACAATAGAATTCTTGGGCTCCTCGAGTCCGATTTACCACGACGCACAATGGGAGGGGGAGCATAACAAAGAACCCTTCATCACCAGGTGTCCACCTTTGAGTTGGTGTGAAACCAAAGAGCAGGATGAAATATTCTTGATCGTCTCTGTGGGTGAAGTGGACGTATCTTTCACAATGTCTTGTGGGAGCTTCAAATTACTAGTATAGAGAAGCCAAATTGAACGTCTCATGGTGGACCTGGAGTTGAGTCCTGGAAGAAGGGTGCTTCGTGGAGGGTCGGTTCCCCGGAGTTGGACATGGATATTAAAATCTGATGAACCAGTTCTTTTATTCATTGCCATGGACACGCAATGGTTGCCACTGCTATTGATTGGATATTCCCCTTCTGGGAATAAACCTGGATTTTCGATGAGTGTTTTGTCCCCGTAGATCTCTGCTTTCTTCTATCTGCTACTGGGTATTACTATGTCCCTCTGCGACGAGGGGACATGCATCAGTCTCGTGGGCGTCTTGGCGTGCAGTGACCAAGTAAGTGATATCCACAGGTAGCCGTTGTCGAAATGGCAAGCTTCGTTTTGCGGAAAATCAGTCGTTGCTTCCCTCGAGTTGCATAAGTGTAACGGGTAATATTCTCATATGCGGGGTTCGATTCCCTGTATCCCAATTGCGTACCAGTGCCATGGCAAAATGCTTTTTGGAATAAACTTTCCAGGCCGTGCGGGGGATTGCAGTGTGCTATTGGGTGGTGCACTTGTAGATATATGACGCGAAAAAGCACTTGATGAAGAGCCACTAGTAGGCTACCCTCGAGTCGGATAGGTGTTCTAATGGCTAAGATTGCCCCAAGGCTTGAACAGGGTTCCATTCCCTGTATCCGAACTCACCTAATTGGATCAAGCACACTTTTTTTAGAATAAACCTTTCAAGCCATGCAAGGGCTAGTACATAATGTGCACCTTTCTGGCCGTCGCTTCCTCTTGAGTCGCGCATGTCCTAGTTTGGGTTGTATTGAGCCAACGCTGGATATACAAGACTGAGTAATCCAATATGTCCTCTCAATAACAATGCAGTCGATGTTTCTTTTCCGGCACGCCTGAATTAGGCGCTTCTCCATGCCTGTCTCGGCGCTTCGTCAAGAACGTATCTATTTCCCTTCTGACTGAAATCAGTGAACGGCCCCCGTCTCACATCTCATTCTTCTACCCAGATTCCACATCTGCACATTCAGTTCTTGAGCCACGAGTGAGGGATAGGTTTCCACGCTCGCTCTCCTCCAGTGGGACCAGGACTTCAGGGGACCGTGACATGAAATAGTAAGGGGATTGCTTGGTGTGCGCTCTCCCGACTAAATAGCAGTAGGTCCAGTATCGATGGCAACACAGGTGGACAAGTGTTAAGAATCAGGGTATTCAAAGTAATACACGAGTTGATGAATACTCAAGTAAAACCTGAATCGTGAGCGAGGATGTCCGAGAGCGAGTTCTAACCACCAAGAGGGATCCGATAAGGGTGCTAACAAGCGCTAGGCGTAGTTGGAAAGCAAACAGAGCGGCAAGCGCTAGGCGTAACCAATCAGAAATGCTTAGATCACACAGTTAAGTGGACTTCAAAGAGTAGTAAAATTAGATTGAGATCCTCTAATACAATTTATCTATGAGTTTATATACTAAGGGAAGGTTCAAGTCATTATTATTCTACGATGTTCCATTATATTCTAGTATTGGTACGAAGAATTGAGAAAGTAATAGAAAGTAATAGAAAATACAAGTGAGTCACTGTTAAGACCGAGAAGGCCGAGTATGGGCATGTGTTGACTCATGCACCAAGTCAATGGATATGTGAAATCCATAACAGAGCCCCCCCAGTCTACATATGCCTTAACGAGGCGAAAGGAAAGGTAATTAAACAGGTAGAAGAAGTGAACCACGTCGTACATTTGAATTGTTCTGTAACTTCAAGCATAGGGGAATAGAATTTATCCCACATCCTCCACATATGGAGGGCAAGGTTCGCCACATTCAGGAATGCCATCATGTACCTGACTTCTCGTTCATAGAGGGATCGAGAATTAAGTTGAAGTCCAGTTTGGGGGCTCGATCAGGTACTGTGAGTGAATGTGTGGATGAATGCCCGGAGTCAACTATTATAGTAAATTCGAAATGGTTTCCATAGCTGTATGCACCTAAATTTGGTTCAGGTGATATGCGAGTAGAGGAAGCCCGGGGCTGCATGCGACGAAGCTGGGAATCGGCGTGTGCTGCCGGTTCATGGGAGCCGTTTCCAAAACGGGAACGATATTGATGATGGGACTCATCATTTCGCTGTTTCATCGATACAACCATTGATGCATTCACCCTCGAGATTGAGTCCAACCGTCCGTCTTGCCTCAATGTATTTGTGTCCTTCAATTCACCTTTTGATGCACCTGTATTGCCTCGTTTATGCCCGACGACCTTTGTTTGAACTGGCACGGTCAGGAGCCCGGTCTGTCGAACACGATAGAAGGTCGACTTCGATATTTCAATAAGGGATTATATGACATACTGTGATAGGAATGGTGAAAGTGTCCCCAGGTACGTCGTTGGGACTATTGATGAGCCGAATATTCTGATTTAATTGATCGTGTTCAGATTTCTCTGATAAGCTGTGTTTCGATGATGTTATATTGAATGTGACACTTTGTGGAAGGTCTGTGAGTAGTCGTTTTGACTCTCTTTTAATCACCGCAACTTCTGCTATAAGTGACAGGCGGAAGTAAACTGAAAACCTAGGAAAACAGATTGACTCCGGAGTGATCTGAGGACAGAATTCCAATCGAGACGAGCTCTGAATCCCTCGGAAGTACTCAAATTTGTTCTCGGGAATCGCTATGAGGTAATTATGGCTGCACGACTGCCATGAGAATCTTTGGAAATTGGAAATCGCGCGAGGCTTGATGGACAAGGAACTCGGAGAATTCCTTGCAGACCAGGATGGGCATAGAGTTATGAAGGTAATGGCAGTAAGTAGTGAGTTCGTGGCTGGAGACAAAGTTGAGCTCTTCGAAGGTATCAACTAGAGACTGTGCATTCATTCCGATAGTGAGTCGATGTGGAGTATGCATTGTTGTCCTAATACGTACAGCCCTTAGAAAGCTGGAGATGTTTGTACAATGAAGAACGAAGTGCTCGGAAACGAGGGCATGAGGTGAGTCAAAAAGTTCGCCAGCTGATGAGTTTCCTGGCTGATGTTTTGCTTATTAAACAGATCATGGTGCGTTGTCAGAGGTCGGATGTTGACCTGAGGTATATTGGCGCTGGACTCCTGAGGTATCACGAAGCATCTGTTGGCTACCTCTCCGTGTACTCGTCGATATTTTGGATGACGACCAGATTTAGGGGTCTGACAATATAATTCAGAGACACAGCACTTCCAATCAGTAGTTGATGGTACTGTAGGGAGTTTATGTCCATTGAGACTGTTGACCGTATAGTCGACATTCAATTTGAGTCTGATTAGTCCCTTCCGTAGCTTGTACAAGTTCAGCATTTGGAATCGACTCTGTGTTGATTCTGATAGTGAGTCGACACAAATTACGTACCGTCCCAATATGCTGACTCTTTTGAGGGGTGCACCGTTGTCGTTTCATCCTCTGGATTCCTCTATGAATACCATAAAACCTTTTCCCGGGAAGACGAACAGGACTGGTTGTATTCCAGTTCCCTGTGGCTGTTAGAGAACTGCCGATGCTTGAATTACGAAGGGTAGAATGGGAGACGAAATGATAGGGTGAGTCGAAATCTCGCCGCTGATGGGTTTCTTGACTAACGTGCAGTTTGAAAAATAGGTTGATATGAATCCAGGATGTAGCTGAATGTCGTTTGGGAGACGCACGGATGGAGGATGGCTTCATCGTGCAACGATAGCAAAGGAAATTGGCTTTGGTAGTTGTCGGTGAGTTGTTTCCAAAATAGGAATGATATTGATGATGTTGATCGCCATGGCCTTCCTTTTGCTGTGTTATCGATACCATTGGTTTGTTCGCCCTTGAGACTATGTCCAGCTGTGGGTTCTTCCCCTGTAAATCAGAGTATCCTGTCTCGTTGTCCTGGACAATATTGATTTCAACCATGCCATGTATGTTGATACCCAAATCCCAAATTGGATCCTCAACTTTCCGCATGGACCCGGTGCGCAGATCACCTTCTCCCTTTGACAGCTTGAAGTCACTATGAGAAGTAAATTTTGGTGTGACTCTAGGACTCATCGAAGACGCACTCGATCCTTCCCAAGATCCATTAGAAGGACTTCTAGTTGACTGGGGTTTCGTAGGCAGGTGAGTTTGATTTTCATCTCGTGGACTCATCAGTTGACTGTCGTAATCGTGAAGCCTTCGCTTGGCATGTACCGGAGGTAGGAAATCAGATTCCTCTGGCTTGTATGCCATACACTCGATATTGTTATGACTGATGAGTGTTCTTGGTCGTTGGTGTACTAGCAGAGTCATGACTTGGCCATGAATGAGATATGGGTTCCGTTTCTGTCGCAGTCATAGTGATGTAGTTGCCAGGGCTTCTCACAGCTGTTTGGAGGTGCGCTAATGATAGAGTTGGAGCTGATTTCTCCGAAGTGAAGCATTGACTGACTTCGCTTTGAAGACAAGTAAATGAGGACGGCCGCTGCACGCATTCCCTCCTTCCTATTAGTCTATGCATGCTAGTTAATGTGGTTGAATGTAGGATGGTGGAATAGTCGCTGTAACCGTTTTCGCAGCTGAAGGATGCGACGTCTCACTCTATGCGGTATCAAGGACTTTCTATTCCTCTCTGATAAGGGTGCGCAAGGTGTATTTGAAGCGATTCGGAAGGTGCGAATTCCGTTACCAGGCTAAATTGTGATTGATTGAAGTATTGGTATCATAGTCCAGGGCTTCGAGGTTTGGAACTCTGTTCTTTTGACTGTACTGTTCCTCTTCGCTTGTAATGATACCTGGTACTCCCCCCAAACTCCAGTCAGGAGGCCGAGTTCTGACTGAGAGGTCTTCAACTTGAGAGGATTGGAATGTGATGCAGGAGGAACAGTAGGAAGGTAATATTCTTGTTTTCCGAGATGGGCTCTATCAACATTACGCTGAGCTGCGAGAAGGCTTTCATCTAGCATCACACGTGTCTGACATTCGTCCCAGTCATGGACATCGTCAAGCATATAGGAGGAAATGCTCAACGCTGAATGCGGTACTGCAGGGCATATATCTCGAAGTCGTTTGCAGTCAAACTTTTCATGGTGTCGATGGCCCATACAGGTGGTCGGAGATCTGAATAACCGAAGGTGTCAAGAGACAAAGAGGCTAATGCACGGCGAGTTGTCAGGCTGGTGAGAAGTTCCTGATAGATCTCCTCGTCTAATTTGTACACGACGTCTTTCGCAAACGTGGTGCAGGCAGAAACGGATGTGAGGAGGCAATCCAGAATGCTCGTTTCTTCTGAAAATGTATGAGTATACTGGTGGTGGGTCAAGACACGAGCACTGGTGATTTGTAGGCCATTCCCGAGTTTCTTGTTCCTACAGAGCTTAAGTATCTGTATAATTCGATCCTTACGCCTCTGCAAACATGCATTTTCCGTGAAGGTAAAAAGGGGAACACAGGATGGCCACAAGCGAGTAATCTTCTTCTTAGCAGTGTCCATGATGTCCACCGGGTCAACTGGTAATACGAGTGGTGCTAGAGCATCCGGAAATGCAAATGAGTCGTTGGACAGGTGATGAGATGGGGGAGCAGACTGCAAAGCAAGCAAATGGATTGGTGAAATGGATTCAGACATTGTATTTAAATCCAATGCGAGTACAATGCGAGTAAGTGCTGAAGCAAGCAGGAAGTAACAGATAAATTGATTCCCTCTACAAGGTGGTCCCAATGTGTCCACCAATGTTAAGAGTAGGCGTAGTTCTAGACAATGTACGAGTTAAGTACGGCTCGAATATAGTCTAAAATACACGGTGTAGCGAAAGGAGTAATGAGTTCTATTACCTACGAAGGAACCCGAGTAGGTCTAGCAAGCGCTAGGCGTAGCTAGAGATGTCCAACAGCGCTGGCGTAGTCGAACTCAATCACTATCCAACTACGCCTAGCACTTGCTAGACCTACTCGGGTTCCTTCAGTAGGTAATAGAACTCATTACTCCTTTCGCTACACCGTGTATTTTAGACTATATTCGAGTCGTACTTAACTCGTACATTGTCTAGAACTACGCCTACTC
Source organism: Armillaria borealis (assembly GCA_030435635.1). Lineage (NCBI taxonomy): Eukaryota > Fungi > Basidiomycota > Agaricomycetes > Agaricales > Physalacriaceae > Armillaria > Armillaria borealis. The sequence goes on along the minus strand of JAUEPT010000086.1, from coordinate 24,260 downwards.
TCAACAACGAGTGACACGGCCGTCTAAGGCATCTCTGAGGCACACGCTGGTATGGGTCATCGGTCGGTTTTCATAGCAGGGCGCGGTGGAAAGTCCGGTCATAGAGAGTCAAATGGGATCGAAGTCCGAAGTAGATGATTTACCAGATATGGCTGAGGATGAGCGGCGCTCTGGCTCGTCGCGTTAAACTTTCACAAGAGTCGAAGTCACGGTCCTGCAAGTAGAAAACCGTAGGCCACGAGCTTGGAATATTTCGGTCACAATGGCGGAGAAAAGAACTGCCTTGAAAGAAAAGTCAATGGAAAGCAGAGAAAGGAAAGGAAAAAAGGCTCACAAAGACGGACTAGACGTGATGATCCCAAAATCTCTTCATCCTATGCCTGTGTATGGGCCCTAGCCAAAGGATTTTTTCCTTCCTTGTCGCCTACGACTACAGTCAGATAGCGCGAAATGACAGAGAACGCGACATACTCACCGAGGGCGCGCTTTGTTTGACCAAATAAAAAGTCGGCCAAAACGAGAGATTACCAAAAATGTGACGCATGTTATTCGCAGAAAATTGTGGTTTTGTACGTGAATCCGCATTTCGACGTGATGCTGGAGTTCTGCAGTCGGATGAGGGTGACATCGAAAGGCCGGGATTATTCCCACGATCGGTCCTTCCTCCGATACCACCGAGACCTAATTTCGCTCTTGAATTCGAGCTTGCTCCGTCGCGTAGTTCCAACCGTCGGATCCCAGCATCAACATCCATTCACCGCTGCCTGCCTACCCTCGTCACAACAATCTTCAGTTCCTTTCACCTGAGGGACGTTCAGCGACTCTTTCGCTCTCAGCCTATACGCGTCAAAACCCTACCAAGATGCCAACAGGACCACTGTTAATGCAAACACAGCAAGCACATCCCTGCTTCGGATCCTCTGTGGTCTTGCGTTCCCTCCTCTCTGCATGAGGAATAGCACCAGGACGCTGTTCAAATTTCACTGGGCGTGGCGAGACGACTTACGGATGGGCGTGAAAAGAAATGCGAGGTGTAAGGGATATGACGATAGGTCAGCATGCGCGGCACTGGCGTGGAAGATGCTTTGGGAAATTGCAACGACGATCAGCTTATGCGGGAAACAGCGCTGTTTATGCCGCCTTCAGTGTCGATGATACGGGAACGTTAGTGTTCGTTCACTACTGAGTAGTCGACCACGGGGCGTCATTGCGGCTGGCATGGAGAACGGCGAGGCCCGCACTGTAGGATCCAGCTAAGATTCTGGCTGGTACGTCGCTGGGCTGAGACTTTTCTCTGGCTGAATCTGTCATACAGCTCCAGCGTGTCTCTTATCCCGGGAATACCAACCTCACTGGGCTGGACTCCAACTCTATACAGACTCACCTCTGGTCTTCCGGTGCCGTTAATGGAGACCGTCGGTTGTGATGGAATCACAAAAACCCTATGAAGCCGTATGCTTCGACACGGGGATCTAGGAGCACGAAGCTGGACAAGGGTCGTCTGGCATGCAGGTAACGTGCGTCCTACCGCTACTTCTGTGACGGTTTGCTCACTATCATTCAGGCTACCAGAGTTTGTTATGGCATCTGACGACGATTTTTCTCCATGGTCTGGGACCTCCTTACGCTCCCCGGAGAAATTTTAACTGGCCACGAGAAGGACGTCCTGTGTCTCTCTTGATGCAAGCAAGACGCCGATATGCTCTTGTCTTGTGGCAAGGATAACAGGGCGCTCTGCAAACGTCTTAGGTCATCGGCGAGCTCCCGACCGCGTCGAACTGGCCTTCTAAAGTCGAATGATCTCCTCGTGATGCTGATCTCCCCGCTACTGCTTTTTCCGATGGTACCATTGGCATTCATTCCATCCAACTGATCAACGATACAGCCACCCCAGGAACGGTGTCGACGTATGTGATTCCACGGGCTATTCGCAGACCCAAGGCGGGACACTTTCCCTCAAGCAGCCACCGCCGAAATGGTTGAGACGCCCAGCATCGAACTCTTTTGGTTTTGGCGGTAAACTAGTATTGGCATCTAACCTTCCTTCTGCGCAAGGGAAGCCATCGTCCATCTCCGTAAAGTCGTTGCCGAACAAGAGCTCGTTGTGCTGGCTATGAAGTTGAAGGTGGCTATCGAAGGAGATTCGTTGAAGCATGAGGAGGAAGATGCGGCACCTGATTTGAAAGGTGCTGTCGAGTCTCTTCCCAGCAGATTCTGGAGATGAACTAGTGAAACTTCTAGGCTTTTCCCATGCAGATATTACAGCTCGCGTTGCGGAGACGATCGAGAAGCTCAAGGCTGCAATTGAAAGCAGTCTTCGGATGATGAGATTGAGACAGGAAGGCAATAGCGAGCTGAAGCCTGATGTCTCCTTCGCTGAAGAGCATATTTTCCACGTCGCCAGTGCTGACGACGAGCCTTTCGGCGGGTCTGTCGAAAAGACTCCTTCGGAAATCAATGCTGATACTGCCTCCGATGATCTTCGTCTCTCGCTGATGCCGAATCTACTACGACCGCGCCTTCTCTGTTCGCAGGCGACAGTCCAGGAATACCTCAGCAGGTGCCGACTTTTCCAGCAATTTTTCTTCCTTCAGTTCCCAGCACTTTTCACCATGTCAAGTCATCAATGACATATGTTATAGTTAGTAGACTTTAGAGTGATCTGTTGTAGTCCAATGCATTATCTTTCATACAAAAAAACCTGTGTATTATATAAGTACTTGTGGTGAATACTCACCACCTGGATCAAGTTGGGGTATCAGAGGCTTCATCATAAGCTCATCACCTTCATTTCCTAGTTCATGATACAAGAACAACCACCCTCAATGCAACTCATTCACCAGTACTGTCCATACACCCTCAAGAGACCTGCTCTCATAGTACACTGGTATTGTCTCTTAGACAGCTGCCAAAACCCAAGCCCCCCAACATTGTCCACTGAGTTGGTTGACACCTGATTCTGCATGTCCTCCAATACCACAAACTGATGTATGGTGTTTGCAGCACTAGAGGACATGCAGAATTGAGTGTCGACCAACCCAGTAGACAAAGTGAGAAGACCCACATTTTGTTAGCTGTCCATGACAATACCGGCATACTATGAGATCAAGTTGTGAAACCTCCCATACACTCAGTGTGCATTAGTCCATCCAGCACAAATCCAGTCGACCTCCTGCAGTGTTCAAGCATGTCTAACCCACTCTCCAAGTCACCCTCCTTCGACTCAAAGACTGACCCAGCCTGCTCAAGTAACACACCAAATGATACACCACTCTGATGATGGGCACATCCAGCTCTTCCAAGCACATATCCTCCACCTGCAGGTCCACCCACCCGTCTCAAACCAACCATGCATACTCCGCTTCAAGATTGAGTATCTCAATACGGATAAGGCAGGAACGGGCCATTTGTATTCGTCGACGGGTGTTCGCACACTGACGTGATCCATCTCATCCATCCACGCCGGTAAAATCTGGCGGTTCCGGTACCACTTGTTATCCTCCGATTCCCAGACACGTCGAGGTGACAATGTTGGATTGACGATCAAGTGCTTTTCGTCACATCTCCTGGTCCTCCTCTTCTCCTCGGCATATATCGTTGATGTGGCGGAGGCCATGCCAAAGTCGTAGTAGTTCGTGATGAGGAGGGAGAGGGAGGGAAAGGGGATAGTCTGCAAACCCATAATGAGTGTCGATTCTGGACGCGAGGAGGGCGAGGAGGGCTGGTATCGTCTGGACCAACACCGCGCCGCTCGGACAGTATGGTTGCTTTCTGCTAACGTCGATGTACTGAGCACTCGATTGAACAAGAAGGTTAATGATACATACCATGTCCCATTTTCAACCAGCGCATGGGGAGTGTTAAACGAAAAGCGGTTCCAGACTGATGGGGTCTTCGTGTGAACAAGATGATGGACGTCCTCGGGAGTCGACTTGGAGATTGGGAACGTGGAAGGTCGTGATCGTTGCGAGAGTCGGTGGTGTACACCTCTGAGGCGTCTGAAAGGAATCAGGAGTAGCCCGACAATCAGTTTTGGTCGTAGTTGTCTGGGCGCTTCTCTGTTCCTCGCAGGCGCCATCAATCAAGTAGCGGAGGTCTCTTCAGAAGCCAGGATGAAGGGGGATCGCGTTCCTTGGTACGAGAGGAAAAGCCATCATGCTTTCGTATCAACCCGATGAACGATAACGGCGGGCGCCGAGCACCAGGCGAAAGAGGTGCGATCTTCATAGTGAAGCGGCGGTTGTGCTTTCGTATCCGTAAGGTGGGTGTCCTGCAATACTGTCCCGTCCTCAGCCACATGCCTGTCTCCGAGCGAGTGTAACGAACATCTCTGTGATATTCACCCTGGCACGAAGATCATCGGTGTGTGGGTCGAGGAAGAAAGGCCGTGGCGTGTCGTGCTGTAGCAGGTCGTGGTTAACGACGTAAATGGAAGCCCGGTCGTGGATGAGAATCGAAGGCCGTGGCACAGGTATCTTCCGACATGACTAAGGAGGAGAAGCGCGCGCTTGATTTCGCATGGAGCAGAGCATAGAGCTGGCTCGTCGCAAAAGTTGAAGTCGGACGGTGTCGAGGAGAGGTGGCACTGCAAGCGGGAAACTGTGATGGAAGGGCATGAGCTTGGACGGTAAGATGGCGGAAAAAAGAGTTGGCGCTGCCTTGAGAGAACGTCAATGCAAAGCAGAGAAACGACAGAAAAGACGGCTCACAAGGAGAAACTAGGCATCTGAATTATCCCAGGATCTCTTCATCCTATGCCTGTGTATGGGCCCTAGCCAAAGATTTTTTTTCCTTCCTTGTCACCTATGATTACAGTCAGATGGCGTATAAATGACAAACTAAGCGACATACTCACCGAACCGAGGGCGTTCCCAACATGGTACACCGAAAGTCGGCCAAAACGAGAGACTATTGAACGAGTGATGCGAGTCCTTCCTATGTGCTTGGTGGATACAGCATTGTTTCGACGTGATGCTGGGGAGAGTGACAGCCGGGATTATTCCCACGATTTCGGTCCTTCGTCCGATACCCGCCTGGAAGCCTTCGATCCCGTCTACCTGACTGACGTTCACCGACCCTTTTGCTCTGAACATATCCGCGTCACAAGTCTACCACACCAACGTACCACTTGCACATCTGATGCATTGATGGATCACATCGATAGCAAGGATTTTTGTATCCTCAAGCCCGTGGACAAAGCCAAGGACGTATGCGATGCACACAAGCTAGCCATCACCAACGCGTCGACTTGAATTTGGGCGCTTTCGCACGCGAGGTTTACTCCATGGCGAACGTCATTTTGCGGAGGCCGTTTGTGTGAAGAAGGACTGTCCGGTGGTTGGAGATCCTAGGCTGGGGAGACTTGATTGTGAGTACGTCGTCGTCCACCTCCACGCCGTACTGACCCTCTACAGCGAACCAGCATACATCCATACCGATGCAACTTCACCCATCCGGATTTGACATTTCGGGGCAGGCTGGAACGGTATAGGGACGTGCGAAACACCGCATGTCAAAGCGCTCCATCCCTGCAGACCGCCTCCTCAAGTCCCGCACGTTGCCGTAGCTACCATCTCTGTCGCCTGACGTTAACGCGACATACGGCTGTCCGATGAGGGACATCATGTTCGAGTTAGTGGTGATGGAGATGAGGAAGGACGGCCGACGGCGGAGGGAGGGGAACGCTTGGTCCGAGCATCTATTCTACAGGCGCAGCTCCATCCTCACGAACCACCCCTAGTTACCAAAAACAAGAATCCTCGATACCAGAATGGGGCACCACGTCTTGTCAACTGCGCAGATCGCCTCCTGACCGCCGCCCGCCCCTCTCATCAATGTCGTTCTCCATATTTCTCGATGAGCGGGTAACATGCGGAAGCTCACACACGTATGGACCGTGCACTACGAGCAACCAATCCAGCGCATTCACCGACCCTTCTCGACATATCCGTGTTGCACGAAATCTCAGCCTTCAAGACACCAACGTGCCTCACTTCCACGGTCCTTTCCTGATGCCCATACCTTCGCAAGGAAACAGGATCATACATCATCGACGACGACAATTTACGTCCCCTCGTTCCGCTTAGGATAGCACAAACTAGCCATCATCAACATGATCCTAGATTTGAATTCGAACGCATTCGTACACGGGATGTATCCCTTGTACGGAACCTGGACGCCGCATCGAGTTGTGCGAGAAGGTAGACTGCCCGGTGCGCTCAGAGGTGGACTAGGGACAACGTCCGTAGGGTGTTGGTTGATCTGGAATACGTCGGGTTGGCGGATCCGATACAGAAATTCAGGAATCTGGGGTATCGAGTAAAAGTTGTCAATAAACAGTGGCGGCCTCAACGCTGGTTGGAGAACGAGATCCAACAATGGGAGCCATAAACCTGGCTGTAAGTACTTCGTCGTTTACCTTCGTGCTATACTGACGATCTACCAGGGCACACCGTCGTATTCCGCAAAGTCCTCGAAGCCGGCCAACCCTTCGTTACATTCATCGTAACAAGAGGATCATCAGTTCTACTTAACGGGCGGCTCCATCGTGTTCGGCTGAGAATTGGCGTTGTGTATCTTGGAAGGAAGGCCAGATATGGCCTAACGGACAGAGTTGCTGCTTCCCGGTGGGGTTCGATTCCCTAGGTCTGGCTTCAGCATCAAGACGTCCTGTCTCATGTGGTTTTGCAATCACAATCACCTTTTCCTTTTCCTCTATAACCATCTGAGAATATTCTTCTACGGGTTACAAGTGCCTCATCGAAGAAGGGTTTTGATGCATAGAGGAGGAAGCGGATGAATGGGTGTGTCGTCTAGAGAAATGACCTCTCATACAGAAACCAATGTATCCTTTGATGATATAGCGGATATGCACGGGTTCGCCTCCCCTGTGGATCATAATTGCCCGTTACGGCCTCTCAACGGTATTTTTGACATGAACGACGCGCAGATGACATGCGAGTGGAAGTTACAAGTCTGGGAAGCCGCAGGTAAACCACCGTGCGCAATTGAGGGTATTTTATTCAGACCCAAGATCGGTGGCCGTATGTTCGAGTCAGGAAGCCTCTATAGAGGCAAAATATACTAATCTGAATCGGAGCATCGCGACTATCTAACTGGAATTAGTTACTATCTACTCTTATGGGCAAGGTAGACGGTAGGAATCTTCAGTGCCATAGTGGCAAAATGCAGGAGTAGTAACTATCAGTGCCAGAACTGGAACCGGGGAATCGAACCCTAGCGCTAAATCCATGGGAGCAACATCCGTTGCTCCAGACCAGCATTACGATGACGACTGTAGAAGCTTCCAATGCTCCTACTCTCCAGTTGTAAGTTACTCGGAGTTCATTGACGTGCGGATTGTCCCTGTACATGAGTCTTGTACGGTTTCACTGATACATCGTGCTTGACCACGGTAGCTGGTTGACATTGAGGTATATTGAGCAGCGCGTCTAATCAGTAAAAACGCGGGATCTTCGAATAGGTGCTTGTCTAGTTATGACACTGCCGCCTCTCATTGCCATGGTTAGTACAAGCCTCAGCTCGGGGTTCGAATCTCTGTAACCGAATGAATAGCGATGTTATTGTTCTTTGTTTTGCTCTGAGATACTACGCTGGGTTAACTATATGAATTGTCCTGTTTTCCATATGTAATTGGCACCTGGTGGTACTCTTTCTCCATATCCGACGACAGGAAACGCGGTATATAGGGGGGAAGTCCTTAGTCCATCTTCTCGTCACCGTCCCGCCCTTTCATCACGCACATCCTATGAAAGATTGCACTCGCCCTCCTCCTGTATAGCATATGGGCTGCTGAGAAAACAACGCACCATTCTACGAGTTTGCTGTATCGATGGAAAGTCTTGGGGTGAGTCCTCGATCTATGTCGGGGGGTACACGAGGCTGTGACAGTCTAAAAGCTGTATGGTAGCGCAGCTTGAAAGTGCTGGAAGAACCTCTGCACGTGTAACAGACAACCCAGAATGAATACCTGGCCTGCCAGCGTCGACGGCGTTCCTCAGTGATGCGAATCCTGTCTGTCTCATACATTCAGCAGCGAATAACAGCGATGTCTTGATGCGATGCCGAGGCGCTATTTTGAATAAGACGTCGTGGTTAGAGAGAAGACTGGAATTGTTCCCACGATAACGGTCCTTCATCATACGCCATGCACTCGCGCGACGCCGATGGGCCTTTGAGCTTCTACTTTACAGACGCCTCTTGGAAAACAATGACGCCTACAGCATACAGAAATCCGCACACATATGGACTATGCACGTCTCCATCATCGCAAAAATATTTAATCCTGTGCATCTGAGCAATGAATACAGCTCATTTACCGACCCCTTCGCTGTCCTCGTGTACATCCACCTGCAAGGCCCCGACACACCCCACCTCCATGGCCATTTATCGCACACAAAGAAACAGACCTGCAGCGAGTATATCCCGAACGTCATTTGCGGAGGCTCGACGCTGCGAGGTGTTTTTGGAGAAGCAGGACTGTCTGGGTCGGTCGGAAGTAGTAGACTTGTTCGTGGTTGAAGTACAAGAGGTCGGGCTCTGAAAGTCGGGCGTACCGAGCGATAAGCTGCAGCGGAGGTACCTCAAACGCTGACCGGAAACGAGACCCTATGTTAGGGGCAATGGCTATGGAAAACTGGTCGTAAGTACCTTATCGTCCACTTCTGTGTGATTCTAAGCATCTACTACCAGTATATATCGTACAGCCAACTCTATTGACCCTAGCCTTACATCGCGCACTATCATATTCCATGATGACCCATGTATCCTCGAACCTAATCGCCGCACTGTGAGTAGCAATGCAGCAGCCCACCTTAAGGTTAATCAGCATGTACTGGTCCACGTATCAGCGGCTCCATCGTGTTCAGCTGGTCACAACCATGCAGTGGAGCACTGGCATTGTGTTTCTTTTGTGCAGAAGGAAGGTCAAAGTTATCTGGATATGGCTTAACAGACAAAGTCGTTACTTCGCGGGGGTTTGATTCCCCAGATCTGGATGCGTTGTGAATGTGATAGGTGATTTTTTTATTCACCGTCGGCTCTCATTTGTTCATATTTCCTGAAAGCATCCGCACCGCTCTCCCATGTAGCCTTCACCTGGCGATTCCGTCAGTCACATCCAGCCGAGGAATGTCATTTTGCGGAGGGCTCAGCCTCAATACTGCAAGACTCAGGTCCGATGTGTTTGGAGGTTGACTTGAACGAGTGATGGCCGATTCAGAAGAGGTCGCACTTTTGGATCCTAAGGACCAACCCAAAATCGGGCGTATCTGTTGAGAGTTGTTAACAAGCGCCGGCGGATGTACCTCGAGCACTGGTTAGAGAACGAGGTTTTACGCTGGGTGCAGTAGTTATCGAAACCGGACTGTAAGTATACTATTATCCATCTCGCTATGTTCTGACGCCGCATGCAGTTCTGTTGATCCTGTATAGCACTAGGCCATATTCCTCTGTATCCGTGAACCTAGCGGCACGGCAGTCTATCCTTCGTTGTATTTAGCCAGACACGAGGATTATCAGCGTGTATGGTCTACGTTTCGGGTGGCACGGGTAGCTAAGAATTGGAGTTGCGTTTCTTCAGTTGTGTCATCCAGACATGGCCTACCCGACGAACACGCCTTCGTCGTGGGGTTCGATTCCTCATGGATCCTTACGAGAATTGGTAATCGATTCTTTTACTTGACGTTGGTTATAATTTATTCGTCACTGTGCCCGGAAGAGTCAGGCTGCTCTCCTTCAACCAATGATTTCATTAACTACAATGCATAATGGGGGAGAGGGAAACGACTAAACCTGTGTTTATAACCGTGACAAGGGGCATGACATCTTTGGAATTGTCGGCTCTATCTTGTTGGACCAAGTTCTTTGAGTCAGAAAGGTTGATGTTCGGGGAGGTCCGGGGAGAGAGTATAATATGCTCGTGGTGAGAAGGATGATTGAGACGCGCAAGTTCTGTGCACATTGATGGTCCCAAATCGTCCGGATACAGCGTAACGGATAATGTCGCTGGGGTTGGGGTTCGATTCCCTAGGTCTGGACATAACCGATATAGCCTTGTTGATTTATTTTTATTCTCTTCCGGGATGTATTTCTCTCAACACATCCCAATCCAAAACTCAGGAGCGTCCAACACCTGGTTCAGTGGAAATAGCCAACACCCCTTCTCCTTTGGCCGCGCTTCAGGTTACAAATGTTGCAGGGAGGAGATGCTCTAGAAATTGTACTCATGGTGCTCGTCGTGAATATCCAGCCTCGAATACTTTCTCTCCACAGTTCTCTTATCCTGATGCGCGTAGTTGTATTAACCGGGTTCTTCGTGGGCCGTAAGGAAATGATGCTCATATCTCATTATACTGAGTATCTACCACAGGTATCGATGCACCAGCACCTCGATTACAACCTTCACCCACAATATTAATCCACCCTCGAGCCTAATCTACCACAATAGCCAATGCGAGGAAGAGCGGCGCACGCAACCTTTCAATGTATTCACCTTGGCGTGAGGATCACCGCGTTGGTCCACCATGCTCGGCTCGGAACTATGCAGCGAAGAATTGGCACCGTGTTTGTTCTGCTGTCATGACCCAGATATAATTGGATATAAACTAGCAGATGACGTTCCTGTTTGAGGGGGGGGTTCAATTCCCTAGATCTACATCGATAGAATAATGAAAGATTCTTTTTACTCAATGCTGGAGGTGGAAAAATCGCACACAGGCTGTTCTCTTCAAGAGTCTGGACTTAGTTCGTCGCCAAACGACCTTACTCATTCGGTGTACTACTCTGTGCGCCGTTCTCCTGATACAGCTTTGTAAACCTACCGTAATTCACACGGAAACAAAAACTTCAGCATGATTCCCTCCCTGCATCCCCAGCGACCAGAAGGTAACTTAAGGGAGACTTTTCCTCGAGTAGACATACCAATGTATTACGATGTGTTGTACTGAGAAGGAGGACCCAGATATTACGAGTCCGAGTGAAACGAGGATTCGTTCTTATGCACGACATTTCGACCCAGGACCCTTATTTTTAAGTTTTACCTTAGAATTCAACAGGACCAAACAAATGCCCTTTTATAGACAGCCACCTTTCAGAATATTAATAGTACTAAAAGACGGCTGTTTCATTCAGACTTATTGTATAGGAAATGTATCGAAGAGTATATTCTGCCAAATTTTGGGGCTTCGGAATGGGAGAATAGAGTGGAGGACGCGTGTCGAGCATGCATTCCGTTCGCCACGGTCCGATGATCCGAGTGCCACTCGAGTGGCTGTGCCATTCTTTTCTTGCCTTTTGCCACCTTCAATGGTGCGTGTTCCGCTCTCCCATACCTGTTTCATGGACATGAACGGTGTGTATTTTATTATTCCGTTACTTACTCTTCTGTTTAGGTCTCTTTTATGCATCTTGCGCAAATCCAGCAGCCCCAAGCACCCTGGATTGCTTGTATCCCACCCCTACCTCCCATGTATTCCCTTACCTGAGGCAGAGCTACGATCCATGCACACTCGGCGACGGCGACGATGCCAGCAAGTCTGATTCCAATGATGACCCCTGCCGACTGCTGCCACGGCCACGAATACGACGCCATTCCCATCCCGACCGACGGAGTACCCCCACATCGACATCGGTGCTAATCGCCGCTGCACACAAACTCCATACACTACGACATTGTAGAGTACGTCCGGGGATCTGACATCGACCACCATCTCCCCGCGGGAGGCACTACAAACGAAAAACTGGTGACCAGGATGCCAACGCCGAGCAGGACGACAACGACAGGGGATTTATACTGTGATGCAGGGCTATGGCATGGTCTTTGGGAGGGCTGATACCGAAGGAGAGCAGACACGGACGAGGTAGGAGGGCTAGAGAGCGCGAGCGATTCTGCTGCGTGCCAGTGCTCCCGATGCCCCCGTCGCCGGGCGTCGCTATCTCATCCCCATGCCCGCCCCTTCCACCCTATAACCACCCCTACGGACTAGCCACCACCATTCAGGCCTCACTATCCCCACTTTCGACGTTGGGGAATCCAACGGTGGAGTCCTTTTTTGCCTCCGACCTCCCATCGCCGTCAAAATGGCACTGACCCCTGCCCGGCCCTCATCGTCATCCAACCAATATCCCGACTGCTTCGACTATCCCATGACCGTCCGTTTGTACATACAGGATGATACTCCCCCCTTGAGCATGCGCCCCATGCCCAACGACAACGTTGATTGGCGTGCCCAAGCCCGCCGTCACTGCCTATGACTGCTAACCCTGTCGTACATCCGGATTCCCTGCTTGTATGGTGCAGCAGGGCCCTTGTTGTATAACTAGGTCGCATCATCGTGCACACTGACGACACCGGAAAAGTACGTGGTTTCCCATACGCTGTGCCACCCCAAATATCTATTTGCATTTTGTATCCATTATTTTCAATGAAAATTCGATATTTCGTTGTATTATATTACATCTTGTGCGCGATGCTCGATTCTCTGATGATTCTGTGAATAAAATCATGTCCAGAATCGTTGCGCCTCATAATTGTGAGTCGCAGACTGTAATCGTGTAGTAGGCACTTTGTAGTGTTCGCTTGTTGAAATTCGGACTCGTTTCTGCCGTGCTCGCAGCGGCCCACTTTGGCTAAGTAGCATAATGGACGACAATTGTGACAAGTCGTCTGTGGTGGTTCGATTCCCTGCATCTGGATAGTCCTTGATACTCTGTCGCTCATCTTTTTTTCTTTCTTCAAAGACTCTAATTCATCAATTTTCTCAGTGTCCTCTGGGCCACAATCCGATAGCGGATGCCTCATTCTGCCCGCCAGCCTTTGCTGGTTACTATCAACGGATTTGCTCCTCCCTCTCACCACCCTCATCACCGGTTTTCTTTTGGAGATGAGTACTTGAGTGCTGAATTGTTTTCTCATCTTGCACTTGAGGATTCCATTGAAATGGATTTCGATACAAAATTGTCACAGCTCGTTTCCAACTCGTTTCCGCGAAATGGAAAGCCTCTCTTCAGTACTAGTAGTGGCAAAACTTGAACACATTCGAACTTGGGGAAACAGGGACCGGGGAATTGTACCCCAGTACTAAATCCATAGAAGCACCATCCGTTCCGCCAGACCAGCGTTAGCATCGACTGTGGTAGGAAGCCTCCAATTTGATTCATTGAAAGTTCTCAATCCTTGCCATTGTCCACTGAGTTAATCAATGTTCCTTTGTTGAATGCTACAGTGTACAGCGGAGGAGTCGGTAGTCCAATCAACTCCAAATCTAAATCCTATGATGGAACCAATATCACCTTCCCAACAATATACTGACCATCTGGGAGAATACAATATACGAGGGTCCCAGCCTTTTCTCGCGCCTCGGCTAAGATCTCCGGATCGATATGTTCAACACGCTGTTCCGCAGACTCGATGTGAATGTCAGGTTCGACATTGACAGTGTGATAGTCCAGTACACAAAGCATGGGCCACAAAGGATCAGGCTTTCCATTCTCTGCAATATATGCGCTTAACAGCACGCCCCACTTGAAAGGCCTTTGTTTGTAAAGTTGACAGCTGAGGCCCTCGAAGGCTCTTCTATCACTCAAACACATGGGTAAGGGGCCACCATCTAGAATTTCACTGAGAAAACACAAAGGATTTGAAGATGAACGGACGAACTAGATCTGAGTTGTTTGATCTTGGTGCAGAGAGAATGGTGGTCACCCTGAAGACCAGTCATCCTTTTGGCATGTCCGCGAGCAGTATCGTTCAAACTGGCAGCCAGAACAAGCCATGAACTTTCCGACTGATGTTCCAGGACACTTTATGGGATGTTAGAATCATTGACAGATGCTCGACATGGGATTACACACCTGGCTACTACCACAACACGAATCAGGTATAGACCAGATATCGGATCGGTACGAAGCAATGTTTACGAGCTGCATCCACACTTCGCAGACTTGTTTCAAGCCCGGATCTACAGAACTGAGGAACTCATTGACGTGCTGTCGCTGGATTTTGGAGATCGCCTTTTTGGACCGCTTCAGAATTGAAGCATAAGCAAAATGGGATATGATCCCATGTACGATAGTCACGGTATGATTCTCCACGGAGGTCTTGAGTATTTTGTTCTGCTGGTCGATGAGCTCAGGATGAGCATGCAGGTTGCGGAGCGCCTTGAACATATAGAGAAGGATGTCGTAGCCCAGTAGCTGATGGATGTATGAATGTCCATCCTGTGTGAGTCTGATGACGTAAACCAAACCCATGCTAACACACCTTGTCGCTAAGGGCAGTGTCGTATAGGTGAATCGTACACGCCGGGTAACGAATCGGAAAACAAGACACATCCATTTGAGAATGTTGTTTTTCAGTAGAGCGGCATGAATGGATAGGGAGTCACAGGCGAAGTAGAAAGTGCAGGATGTGACAGCCGAAAAAGATCGATAGAGAAGTGACATGTGAGATTCCCTTTGGATATGAGCAAACTCGTCCACGATGAATTGGACAACGAGCTTAGCGGTTAGTGAAGCGTTTTCCTCAAGTCGACGAACAAAAAGTTGAGTCTGCGGTTCGTCGCATGTCATGAACCCATGATCTACGGCGGAGAATAGTGCCCGTGCATCATCAAGATCGTACTTCATACAGCCAGGGGGAGGGTGAAACCAAAGAAATGGAAGATAATCTGTGAAGAGTTTCGGTTCCATCTTCATCTTTCTCTGATTGGTGGTCCAGGTCAAGATGAATACCACTGAATGGTGGAAATCAATGAACGTGAATTCGGATGTTCGGGATGGTAAGATGATGTGCTCGCAGAAGAGGCATAGCCAGAATGATATGGCAGGTGTAAGGGCGACCATGGAGGAAGTCCAGTCTGCCAAGCACACGGGTTGGAGGAGGAATTGATTGCGGAGGCTTGTAGCCAGTACAAGCATTGAGTTGCAGCTGAGATTGAGCACGTCTTTGGGATCCAGCGAAGGCACCAGTGTAAGACGCCCTCGCTTCATATCCTGGATAGAGGCCGTGTTGAACTTGAGATTCTCTTCCATGACACGAAAAAAAGCTTGACGTGCCGGGTGGTTTTGGCTAGCTTGTAGGCCCAGCGCCATCAATGCTTCATAGGATCCATCCTTGGCCGATTTCTGAGCAAATGCATCAGTATGAAATTTTACATCGAGACGTGAAACTGTACTCGTGATGAGTTTCTCCATTCGAGTTTATGGTCCCTGGGAGAGAAGACAGACCTCGTAGTGCTGCTAGTAGAAATAGAAATTCAAGCTCCTTCTGTGATGCGACATTACCATTGAGTAAGTCATGGAAAGACGCGAAGCGAAGATGTAACACTCAGGCTGTTTACATTTGCAAATCGGATCGGAGCACACTGAGTCAGCCAAACGTGTGTTGAGTACTTGGAAATTGGCTTAGGAGCTTGGAAAACGAATATCAGTAGGCTGATCGCTACTAGGTCAGCAAAGCAGCAATGAAGAAGCGTTCAGTGGTGAGTATTGGGACGATCGATCGGATTTGGAAGCGTGGGTACGTGAGAACAAATCCGCACACGTGCAGCCAGCCAGTCGGTTCCAGGGCCGAAGTTTACTTAGTCTCTCAAGGCAAATGCCCATGTATCTGAGAAGATGAATACAGCTCGTTTACCGACCCTTTCGCTCTCCTTGTGTACCGTCGCCTTCATGTCCATTTCTCACACAGAGAAAGAAGACCACGTGTACTCTTGATGAAGCACATTGATGGCGAGGGTTTTCGTATCCCAGTGCGTGTACAGAAGGCCAAAGACATCTGCGATACGCACAAACCGGCATGTTCCTAGACTTGAATTCTGGGTTTGCCATTTATCCCATGGGCTTTTGGCCGAATGCCATTTCGCGGAGGGCTCGACACTGCGATGTATTTCGAGAGAAGAGGTGAGGTTGGAGGTAGAATTGGAAGATGTTCGTGGTTGAAGTATAAGAGGTCGGGCTAGCAGATCCTCAACGTTGGGCGTACCGAGCGAAGGCCGTTGAAACACATCAGGCGGAAGTCAATGGAAATGTCATTGTAAGTACCTCATCGTCCACCTCCGTGCCATACTGAGGATCTACTACCAGTATACACCGGCACATGCTAATAATTCTGGACCTACATCGCACACTATTGTATTCCACGACGATCTCTGCATCCTCGAAGCCAATCCACTGCGGCCCACCCTTCATCCAGATGCTATTGTACGGCCCAGTCCACGTATCGGGCGGCTCCATTGCGTCCAGCTGGTTCGGAACTTTGTACCGCAGAATTGGTGTCGGGTCTCTTCTCTTGTGCACAACAAGGAAGGCCAAAGTTATCTGGGTATCACCTAATGGACCTAGTCATTACTCCAGATCTGGATTTGTTATCATCATCATGCTTTTCCTCCCCATCGGTTCTGATTCATCCTTCCTGCAAGAGTCCGCACCACTCTCTCATGCAGCCCTCACCCGGTAATTCCGTCAATCACATCCATCCGAGGAACGTCATTTTGCGGAGGCCTCGGCCTCAACACTGCAAGAAGTACTCAGGTCCGATGTGTTTGGAGGTTAACTTGAACGAGTGTTGACCGATTCAGAAGAGGTCGCGCTGTCGGACCTTAAGAACGAACCCAAAATCGAGCGTATCTGGCGAGGGTTGTTAACAAGCGCCGCCGGCGGATGTATCTTGAACTCTGGTTGGAGAACGTGGTCCTACGCTGTAATTATGGAGACCGGACTGTAAGTATACTATTATCCATCTCGCTATGTACTGACACCACATGCAGCTCTGTTGATCCTGTAGACCATCATCGCGTGGCACGGGAGTCTAGCCTCCATTGTATTCAGCCAGACACGAGGATCATCAACGTGTATGGTCTACGTTTCGGGTGGCTCGGGTGGGAATCATGCAGCGAAGAATTGGTGTTGCGTTTCTTCGGTTGTGTCATCCAGATATGACCTAACCGACGAAGCCGCCTTCGTTGCGGGGTTCGATTCCTCATGGATCCTTATGATAATCTGCCATCGATTCTTTTACTGGATGTTGGATATAATTTATTCGTCTTGCCTGGAAGTTCTTCGAGTCAGAAAGGTTGACGTTCAGGGAGCTCGAGAGTATAATACGCTCATGATGATTGAGACGCGCAAGTCCTGTGCACAAGGAGGGTCCTAAATCGTCAGGAGGATGATATCGCTGCCTTTGCGAGTTGGGGTTCGATTCCCTAGGTCTGGACATAACCGATAAAGCCCTTCTGATTTATTTTACTCTCTGCTGGGATGTATTTCTCTCAACACATCCTTCAAAGCTCAGTCCAAAACTCAGGAGCGTCGAACACCTGCTTCGGCGGAAATAGCCAACATCCCTTCTCCTTTGGTATCCTATCATTACAAACATTGCGGGGACGAGATGCTCTGGAAATTGGACTCATGGTACTCGTCGTGAATATCCCTCCTCAGGGACTTTCTCTCCACAGTGCTCTTATCCCGATGCGCGTACTTGTATTGGCCGGGTTCTTCGCGGGCCATACGGAAATGGCCCATATCTTATTATACTGAGTATATACCACCGGTATCAATACACCAGCATCTACGATTACAACCTTCATACACCATAATAAGTAATCCACCCTCGAGCCTAATCTACCGCAATAGCCAATGCGAGGAAGAGCGGCGCACGCAACCTTTCAATGTATTCACCTCGGCGTGAGGATCACCGCGTTGGTCCACCATGCTCGGCTCGGAACTACGCAGCGAAGAATTGGCACCGTGTTTATTCTGCTGTCATGCCCCAAATATGTTCGGATATAAACTAGCAGGTGACGCTCGTTTGCGATGGGGTTCAATTCCCTAGATCTGAATACACAAGAAAATGAGAGCTTTTTTTAAACTCGATGCTGGGTGTTGCTACCAGTTGGAAAAATCGCACACGCATTGTTCTCTTCAAGAGACCGGGCTTTTAGTTCGACCTTATGTGTTTCGACGTACGGCAAGATCACCTTCGAGATCGGCAGGCACATCTCTCCATTTTTGTCCCTGTCATGACCAAGTTGGTCATGACAGGGACAAAAATGGAGAGATGTCTTGTTCTCAGAATGCAAGAACCTCTGCGAGAAGGACGACAAGTGCAACTCCTGCCAGAGTATGTCTGGTGTTCCTCCCGCTCACTCGGCCTTTATCTCATCTCTTTACAGCTTACTCGAGAGATAAATCCTATGACAAGTTCGTCTGCGAGCTGTTCGTGGAGATCATCGACATCAAGACCTGGGAGGATGACTGCGATGATGACAAGGACCACAAAGACGGAAAGGGCCGCAAAGATGACAAGGATGGAAAAGACAAATGACAAGGACCGCAAGGATGACCACAAGTACTACGACACTTCTTGCTGGAACGCCCACTACGACTACTAGTCCGATGACCCTCATTTATACCATCAAATGTGATATTGCATCACGGTTATACAGATTCATAGGACCTTTGTATTTACATCGTTGTATATTAGATCTAAGATATGCAATACCTTTCGCTCCTTCATTAGCTCAGCAAAGTCTTGGTTTTTGAGAACAAGTATTGGAACCGCTTTGTTCACTTCCCACAAGACACTCGGTCTGGCAAACAGGTTTGTTCTCTCGAAGCATTAGCTCAACATCTTTGTCGGACTACGGTAGTGCTCGGTATAAGCACAGAGATCTCTGTGGAAACGGTTGTAGCACGCCAAGAAGACTTGAGCACATCGACGAACTAAAATCTAGAACAACACACACACAAGGAGAAAAGGCGAGTAAAATAATAACAGGCTGGCAGATACATCCAGATGCGGGGAATCGAACCATCGCAGAGTACTTGTCATCCGTTATGCCATATCTGGGAACGTCGTTTCTCAGGCAAGAACAATGCCATGTCTACTCCAAGGTGCCCACAGCAAACATTCACGGGCATCCGAAACGCAAACGCGATACACCGCTCCTTGGCCAGTGCATGATATGCCTGACGCTGGGGTGCACACCAAGTACCTCACAATTGGCTCTCCTCCCCATATTATGCGCGCTTATTGTATATCCAGCGCTTGATCTCATGATAGCACGCCTCATGAGGTATGCATCAATTCTGTAAATCATATCAGAACAACGTTTAGAAATGAACGAACACATTTCTTCACCGTGGCAGGCATCATCTGACTTTGACGACGCGCCTCGTCTACTAGTAGTATCTCCTGTGCAGCGATACTTCAACCTCTGTGCGCAAGTCTCTTCCTCTTCTGCCTCTATCCGTCACTTACACGCTGCACCCCGGTTCCCCACCCAATGCAGCGAAACGTCCTAGATGTATGGCAGTTCTTGTATCGAAACAGATTGGGGCTGCAAGAATTTAGAAAGAACAATAGGTTCAAAGGAAAGCAGAGAATAAAAGAAATTGCACTTTCCCCAGAATTTAGGCCTGGGGAATCGAACCCGCAAAGCAGCGACATCATCTGCTAGGCCATATCCGGGCCTCCTTGTGAACAAAACTCGTTTGTCTAAAGCAAGTATCTCAGTCCATGTTGGCTGCCTGGGGCCTAGATTTGGCCTGAAGGATGTGGTTGCATCTAGAATAATAAATGTTAACAGAGAGTAAAAGAAAACAATAGAATGTCGCACAGCTTTTCGATCCAGATCCAGGGAATCGAACCCCATGAAGTAGCGACATCATTCACTACACCATATCAGGGCCCTCCTTGTACGCAAGAGTCGTTTAGTATCTAAGGCGACCTCTCGCACTGCGAACGTTCAAAACCTTTCTGACTCGAGAACGCTCTCCATATGTAGATCGCACACGTATAGCATAGACGGTCCCCGCGGTGATATAGGGCTGGTCATTGTGTGCTCCTCTTGCCATAGTGCGTCGTGGTAGATTAGATTCAAGGAGCCAAGGACTTCTGCCTGGGAGACCGCGTTGTGGCCTAGGAGATAAAAGAGTGATACCACAAGTTATCGCAGAGGGAGCCGATACCCGGCGGCGAGTAAAATAATGATACCTTCGATTCCTCATCACTGACATCATCCAGACTTGGGGAATCGAGCCCCACAAAACAGCATCATCATCTGTTATACCATACGCGGATGATTGAGTGCCCTCTTTGTGCGTAGTACTCAGCAAGCTGTTTGTCTAAGGGCGTCTCTCCCACAGCAAATACGTCAAACTTCCGTGGACCTGAGGATCTTCCCCAAAGCGTCAGCATTTTTGACTCGAGAAGACAATGCAATAGAGCTGGGAAACCCGTCGTAGGCAATACACACTTAGTGCAATGCTGACTACCACGCCGGGATGAATACGATGAAGGGTTCTAGCTAGTCATTGCACACCTCCCTCCCGTTGTGGTCGTGGTAGATTAGGCTCGAGGACACCGAAGAATTGATGAAGTCGTTGCATTGAAAGTCACATAGGAGAGTGGCGCAGGCTCTTCCAGCAAGATGAACAAAATCTACCGCTTTATGTGATAGAGCCGCCCGATACGTAAACATACAGAGTGTTGATCCTCATGTCAGGGTGAATAAGACGAAGGGTAGGCCGCCGTGCCGATCTTCCCATTGTGGGCTGGGGTTCGGAGATTATCGTGGTGTGCGATGTAGGTCCGGGATGAATAAAACTTGGTGTAGGTCGATGTATACTGGTGGTAGATTCAGTATGGTACGGATGTGGATGATGAGCTGCTTACAATCTGGTTTATTGCCCCGGTTGTCCGAGTCCAGCCAGTCTTCGACGACCTTCTGGCACAGCTTCCTCGCCTGATAGACCAGACTTTTACATGGACCTGCCAGCGCAAGCTTTTCCAACTCGATGAACACTCCACAAATGTCATCCAAGTTCACCTCTGAGCACATTCTTTCCACAAAACTCCAAGAGGCATCGGGGTTGTTGCTCAGCTGAAAGTCCATGGGATACCCTACGCGCGAGAAATGCAAGAATCCTTGCCGTCGATGTGCTCCATCCAGAGGTGGGTCCATGAACATCAAGATATGATCGCAGAGGTGCAGCATGTTGGTGCCTTGAAGGCGACGATAGGCCTTTGATCTCGGATCGGTGAACGTGCTGTATTCAGAGCCATGCTTGTGGCCATAGAGATGGCAGGGACACGTACAGTCCATGTATGGGCTTTCATGTGCTGCAGGGTAGACACTTGTCGATGAGAGGGAGAGGCAGCGGTCAATAGCAGCGATCTTTGGTGCGCTATTTTGATACCGAGAAACCTTCTTTCGGTGGAAAGAGGGAGCCTGTAGCTGTACAGATACCCGTCGATTCGTTTTGGGTCAACGCCAGCGAGCGACCCATAGCAAGCTTGACGTTCAAGTATTCAGTGCTCGAAGCTGTCTTCACTGGAGATCCTCGGTTGATTATCGGTTATAACAGGGAGTGGTTTGGTCTCGGTGGTGTCGGATGAAGGACCGGTATCGTGGGAACAATTCTTGACTTCTCTCTTACCACCTCCACGGTCGTCCTCGTCTTCCCGTCAACCCCGGTATCGCCTCAGGACAACGCTGTCAGGCAGAACTTTGATCTCACTGCCGAATGTAACGGAGACATAGGATTTGAGGATTGCATGTCGACGTCGATGTAGGGAAATATTTAATCTGTACGCCTTCTTCGCTTCCACAGGAGAACACGCAGTCCAAATCTCGCTCACACACATATTCACATACCTCAGTCATAGTTCTTAAGCCGTGCTTCCATATGTCTTTTTGCTCTCCCAACGGATGGCCCAAGGAGAAAAATCAACACGCTCCTCTCGGCACCAGATATCACGCGCACGGTATTGCATTTCCTCCTCAAAAGACGAGTTGGTGCACACAAGGAGGGCCCTCGATCATCCAGAGATGGCGTAACTGATGATGTCGCTGCTTCGTGGGGTTCGATCCCCGATTCTGGATAAGAGTCTCTTCTCTCTGACCCCAATGTCGCCCTCATCTTATCACTGAACCTCAGCATCGCGTCAAGGCATCACTGTTATGTGGCTATTCGCTGCTGAATGTAGTGGACAGACAGGATTCACGTCGCCGAGGCATGCCATGAGTGTCACCGTGCAGAGGTTCCTCCAGCATTATCAAGCTCTCAGGTCTGCGCTACCGTACATCTTTTAGCTGGCCAAACCTCGTGTTTCTTGCGGATGCTCTGACACAGATCTTGGACGTGCCCAAAGGCTTTCCGTCGATACGATAAACTCAGAGTGGAGCGATCGTGCGTTGTTCTCTCGGCAGCCCATATGTTCATGGAGGAGGGCGAGTGCATGAATCGATCCTTTATAGGATGTGCGTCCCCAGTGTGGAGATCAAAAAGCGGTACTATGGGGACGAGAAGATGGACTTCTACTACCATACACCGTGATAGTCCTTGATTTCCTGTCATCGGTAATGGAGAAAGCGTACAATTAGCTGCTACTTATAGAGGAAATGTATAGAGGACAGAACCCAGCGTAGTATTTTAATGGAGCAGAAGCTTTTCCGAGCAAAACAAAGAACAAATCACCTCGTTCATTCGGTTACAGGGATTCGAACCCCGAGCTGCCAGTGCAGAAGACATGGGTTAACTATCGCAATTGAATGAGAGGCGGCAGTGTTAGCTGTCAGGCCATAACTGAGCTAGCGATTCCGTGTTTTCTACTTCACCAAGCCAATTGCAAGATCAGACGCGCTGATCGATATACGGTTCACGCGAGCATCGTAATCCTCAAGCTCAAGCGTGCAGTTACCGTGTCCA
This sequence comes from Armillaria borealis, assembly GCA_030435635.1. Classification (NCBI taxonomy): domain Eukaryota; kingdom Fungi; phylum Basidiomycota; class Agaricomycetes; order Agaricales; family Physalacriaceae; genus Armillaria; species Armillaria borealis. The sequence continues at coordinate 1,529 of JAUEPT010000086.1, read as the reverse complement.
AGCACGATGTAATATGTATCAGTGAAATCGTACAAGACTCGTGTACAGGGACGAACGGTACGTCAATGAACTCCGAGTCACTTACAACTAGAGAGTGAAAGCATTGGAGGCTTCTACGTCCACCATGATGCTGGTCTGGAGCAACGGATGTTGCTCCTATGGATTTAGCGCTAGGGTTCGATTCCCTGATCCCAGTTCCATGGTCACGCCTTCTGCGTTTTGCCACTAGTACTGAAGAGGGAGAGCTTCCCACTTCCTACCTCGCCCATAAGAGTGGATAGTAAATCCTTGTTGCTCGATAGTCGATGCTACGATTCAGATTATGAGCATACAGTATGTTTTTCCTCTGTAGAAGGCTTCCTGACTCGAACATCTGGCACCGATCTTGGGTCTGAATGAAATATCCTTGTAGACTCAAACCAGTCCCTTTGTAACTTGATGATAGTCGATCGAAGCTTCCACTTAGTACACTTGATCGACTGTCATCAGTGTCGGGAGGGACTAGTTTGAGTCTAATATCCTTGTGGTTTACCTAGGCTTGTCCTCAAGGGAAAGTTCCACTCGCGTCTCCGAGTCCTTTTTAACTAGCGATCAGAACGTTGTTTGTGGATCTCGCGACCTAGATCTTCATTTATAACGTCTCCTACGGACATGTCAAAGGAATAGTGCCATAAATGTCATCTGCGCATCGTTACCGTCAAGAGGCAGTCCCGGCAGACAGTCAACCAAAATTTGACTGGCCCTCCTATAATGGAAAATGACTACCTCCTAGACAATCTATCATCCAGAGGGGAGGCGAACCCCTGCATGGACGCAACATTATCCGCTATGTCATCGTTGGCTTCTGTGCGTGAGGTCACTTCCCTATGTGACCGGACAGGCAGCTCTTCACGCTTCCTCCCCAATGTATCAAAACCCTGCCTTCCTTCGATGCAGCAAATAGGCAATAACCCCCAAAGATGGCACTTATAACCCGTCCCGTCAGCATCAGCAAGGAAGAATATTCTCAGATGGTTATAGAGGATGGAAAGGCGATTGTGATTGTAAACCGCATATGAGAGAGAGAGTGCTGCGGGCTCTTCCAGGAAAGAGAACCCACGGCGAGAAAACGAATCAAAAATCGTATTGATTCCTGCTAGTCAGATCTGGGGAATCGAACCCCACGACCAAGCAGCAGCCTTGTCCGTTTAGGGCATATCTGGCCCTCCTTCTCTGGGGGTCATGATGCCACAATAGCTGAACACGATGGAGCTGCCTGGTACATAGACTCATGGTTCTCTCGTTAGGGTCAATGTTGACGAAGCATGGATTAGCTTCGAGGATATGGAAGTCTTTGTGGAATATGATGGTGTGCGATGTAGGCACTGGTAGATCGTCAGATAGCACGACGTAGACGACGAGTGTACCATACAGGCAGGTTCATTGCCCCACATTGTTGGATCTCGTTCTCCAACCAGCGTTTGAGGTATCTGCGCCGCTGCTTATTAACAACCTTTGCTCGGTACGCCAGTTTCCTCAGTTTCTTCATC